>RQTK01000212.1:579237-611424 GCA_003991915.1 Elysia chlorotica | reverse complement strand
TCTCTCTCTCTCTCTCTCTCTCTTTCCCTTTTGTTTCTTTTTTATATTGTTCTTTTTGTTTCTGAGCATTAATGATCAGTGTATGAGGTTTTTAAAGGACATACAATATGTATGAATATCTGATTTACATGATTGTGTCAATTTGTTACAAGAAGAATTATTAGCAGACAAAGTTATACTCTGCGACGATGCTAAACGGATATTTCATCAACAAATTAACTACTGTATACGTGAAATGTTACTGCAATGCCTCAATGTGACATGAAGTAAATTTTAATGAGTAAACTGGTCAAGATAGGATTGGGCCTACCTGCACACAAGGGAAATGAACACAACAATACACAGAGAGTCGTGGCCCAACAGGTGTGGGATGGAATCATCATCATGTGAAGTCAATCACCAGGACCAAGTCCAGGTCTAGAATCCGATCACAGACTGCAGGTGAGCTTAGAACACCATCTCTAGCAGACTAGCACCACAGTAAACTAATTGTTTTAAAACTTTTTAACAACGCAATGTTGCGAACAGAATATAAGTATTTAATGGCGCAATGTAGCCAGCAAACTAAAATTATTTAACAAGGCAGTGCTTCGAACCATACAACTAATCTAACAACGAAATGTTGCTAACAGAAAAGAATTATTTAAGAAGGCAGTGCTGCGAACAAACATTACGCTATCAACGCAAGCCTGGTTCCACTGTCCACAGAGCAGTTCCTGGTTCTTATTGCTTGTGACCGTGGTCTGGTGACCACAGCTTGTTTGGTAAGGCCGGTTAACCAGGAAGTATAACCGTCCTGTTGTCTGCTAACTGACCAAGCAAGTCGCTCGGTGTAAGAACGTTGGGTCTGATCTCAGACTGGCTTTGTTTTTCCTACCTCCGGTTCGTGCGGCGCCTAGTCACTCCGTAAAAAACAGTGATCTATTAATAGGCTTTAATGTTTGGTATTTAAAGTAAATAGACCAACAGGATCTTTCTACCTGAGGTTCAGTTCATGGAGTGATTCGCCGCTTCCGTGACCACGGTGATAGGACTTTATCCTTCAGATCTTTCACAAAAAGTTTAAAAAATATATATAATAGATCGTCGACAAAGGGCAAAGGGAAAAAATGTGTATTATCTGGGTACGTAAGCTTTTCATTGCTCTGATTTTCCATCTGAGTACAGTGAAAGTACTGGTGTGGGTCCCTGGGGGGAAACTGACCATTTCATATCCTTTCCGCCTTAAGAAAGTGGAGCTGCGAGCTTAGAGCCCGGGCCTCAACCACAGGGGATCGATCGCACAGTTTGTTAAGTCATGTTATGGTAGTAGTAGTAGTAGTAGTAGTAGTAGTAGTAGTAGTAGTAGTAGTAATAGTAGTAGTAGTAGTAGTAGTAGTAGTAGTAGTAGTAGTAGTAGTAGTAGTAGTAGTAGTAGTAGTAGTAGTAGTAGTAGTAGTAGTAGTAGTAGTAGTAGTAGTAGTAGTAGTAGTAGTAGTAGTAGTAGTACTAGTAGTAGTAGTAGTAGTGGTGGTTGTTGTTGTTGTTGCTACTGATATTGTTGTTGTTTTTTATTATGAAAAAGAGAGGGGGTAAGAGTTGTTTCATCAAAGAAATATTGAATCGTCAAAATAGTGAATAGTCGAACCATTACAAGGGCATCATAAGAAGACAATTTGTGCGAAACAAACCTAGTCCTTCGCTTATCTGCTGCTAACGTCTTTTTTCTGTTAAGAAGTACATGATACTGTTTCCATGGGTTCACATGCCTACAAACAATGGGGTAGATAGAAAGAGCGCAGGCCCTCAACATCCATAAAAAAAAAACACAAAACACAAAAAAAACGCAAAAAAAAAACACACACACAAACAAAAATACACGCACAAAAGCAAAAAAAAAAATACAACAAGAAAAAAAAAAACATGGTGTGGACGATAAACGAAAAGTTAAGGGCCTTCGTAAGAAACCGTGAAGCAACTCTGATTTCTATTGGTCAAACGAGCCTTTTTAACAATAAGTTTGAAAGAAGCTCTCTCTGAGCAATGAAAAGGTTTGCTGCGACCTTGAGATCAACGGTTCTGCTGGCCTGTCTTGGAGGAAGTAAAAAAAGAGACCTGGGAAACCTCGCCATCATGATTATACAAAAGTATTCATAATGCTATGAGCCTTCTACTTCACCCTTGCCTTTTGTTTTTGCGCATGCGTTGTCGAAAAGAACCCTCTATGATCGCCGGAGGTGCTTCATCCAAACAAAGAGTGGTTTGTGAACCTCGAACAAAGGGTACTTGTTTACTACTTTAGAGGAACTACATCTATAAGTCCCATACAATAAAAAATTGTCACATTCTCTTTTTGCAATCACAGCGGCATAGTCTGTTTTCGCTGTTCGTTTAACTTAGGTTTGTGTGTGTGTGTGTGTGTGTGTGTGTGTGTTTTTCTTCTCATTAGCGGGTTGCAATTGCATTCCTGCATGCTCAGGATGATGATAGCATTGGCGACAGCGATGGTGATGATTATGATGATGGTATTGGTGATGATGATGATGATGATGATGATGATGATGATGATGATGATGATGATGATGATGATGATGATGATGATGATGATGACTGGTATCTTACCTTAGAAGCTAACGTGACACCCTACCGTAGAAGCTAACGTGGTATCTTACCTAAGAAGCTAACGTGGCACCCTACCGTAGAAGCTAACGTGGTATCATACATTAGAAGCTAGCGTGGTATCCTACCTTAGAAGCTAGCGTGGTATCCTACCTTAGAAGCTAGCGTGGTATCCTACCTTAGAAGCTAGCGTGGTATCCTACCTTAGAAGCTAGCGTGGTATCCTACCTTAGAAGCTAGCGTGGTATCCTACCTTAGAAGCTAGCGTAGTATCCTACCTTAGAAGCTAGCGTGGTATCCTACCTTAGAAGCTAGCGTAGTATCCTACCTTAGAAGCTAGCGTGGTATCCTACCTTAGAAGCTAGCGTGGCACCATACATTAGGAGCTAGCGTAGTATTCTACCTTAGAAGCTAACGTGGTACCATACCTTAGAAGCTAGCGTGGTAAGCCTATGTTCCACAGTGAATCAAGAGGCTTAAACTAAACTAACCCAACCCAACCATACGGAGAAAAAAAAACACGAATCGGTCAGAGCAAGGATAGAACAGCAGATTCTGCGTAGCTAAGAAAACGGTCTACCCTTGAGTGGACTTCCCGCGACTTTTCGGTGTTACCCCAATAGAGCTTTATACCTTTTATACAGCACAGAACTATGCACATCCATGGTCATCCTCAGATTACGGCTAAGGCCTAAGGCTCGCACTTTTGCCTTTTGAATTACTAAACGTGATAATAATACGACTAATTGGCCTTTTTGTCAAAATGAATTACCGGTACTGACAGTTCTGGCAAAAATGTTTATTAAATAAAGACGCGCGGCTACCTACAGTCGCCGCTGATTTTAGTGAGGTAGACCTTGGCAGTCGTGAACCAAAATCTCGACAAAACGAACAGTCATTCAGTAAGTGAGCCATTGACATCCATGTTCTGGTAGGCTGTATACTTGTAGACCAATACCTGTGATGATAATTATGATCAAACGTAGCTGGCCGCTCTTCACGTGTTCACGCGAGGCTAGAGTCCGGCTGGGCTAGGTAACTGAATCAATACATGCGAATGAAAATTTGAAAAATAAAATTTGAATAATTAAGCATAAATGTATTAACCATACTGCTTCTATTACTGTGACAAACGTTCTCTTCTATTCATTTCCTCACCCTTTTTAGGTGCGTAACTTTTGGGTAGCGGATTGACTAGATGTATGTACATTATCTTGTTTGGTTGCATAACGATTGTATTTCAAGCCTAAGAATTTAGTTGTGAGTTTTGCTTACTGAACACAGCCCTTCTCGAAACCTCCGGCTAGTTCTAGAATAGTAATCACCTCGTCACCTCTTGTTTACCTTTGCTCTGATTGGTTGTTAACTGCTAAAGAGGTGTACCGAGAATATTCTCTTATTATTTACGTAATTCTTGTTCTGGATGATTCGACGAAATTTTGTATAAATAAGAATCTTAATTAGATTTAGGAAGAGAGTCAACATTCCAAGAGTCAACATTTCATGAGTCAACATTGTTTTCCAGAGTCTAGTAATTGTACTATTCAGCCGTCCTACAAACATTGTAGAGTATAGCCCTTTTGTTGGATTAAACAGTTTGAAATTGTTACTTGCGGACTTCGGATTTATTTTCTATGGACGAGTCGTGTGATTGGCTGTGAATATTTTTAATACCCCTAGACAAACAGAGCCTAACAGATTACCACCTCACCAGCAAATCTGTTACACGTGGTATCCTACCTTAGAAGCTAGCGTGGCATCATACATTAGGAGCTAGCGTAGTATTCTACCTTAGAAGCTAACGTGGTACCATACCTTAGAAGCTAGCGTGGTAAGCCTATGTTCCACAGTGAATCAAGAGGCTTAAACTAAACTAACCCAACCCAACCATACGGAGAAAAAAAACACGAATCGGTCAGAGCAAGGATAGAACAGCAGATTCTGCGTAGCTAAGAAAACGGTCTACCCTTGAGTGGACTTCCCGCGACTTTTCGGTGTTACCCCAATAGAACTGTATACTTTTTATACAGGACAAAATTATTCACATCCATGGTCATCCTCAGATTACGGCTAAGGCTCGCACTTTTGCCTTTTGATTTACTAAACATGGTAATAATACGACTTATTAGCCTTTTTGTCAAAACGAATTACTGACAGTTCTGGCAAAAATGCTCTGATTATTTGTTGTTTATTAAATAAAGAGACGCGCGGCTACAGTCGCCGCTGATGTTAGTGAGGTAGACCTTGGCAGTCGTGAACCAAAATATCGACAAAACGAACAGTCATTCAGTAAGTGACAACCATTGTTATGGTAGGCTGTATACTTGTAGACCAACACCTGTGATGCATGCTATGATCAAAGGTAGCTGGCCGCTCTTCACATGTTCACGCGAGGCTAGAGTCTGGCTGGGTTAGGTATCTGGATCAATACATGCCCGCTGGTAGCGCGCACAAATGAAAATTTGAAAAACAAAATTTGAATATTTCAGCATAAATGTATTTATCATCCTGCTTCTATTACTGTGACAAACGTTCTCTATCTCTCTCATACCAAAGACTGTAGAATTATACTTTGCTCATACACAGATTGCTATCAGTAGATCGCTCTCTTTTGAAGGAAAGAACAATTATTGTATGCAAGTGTGACCCGGAGGTGATAAGCAGTTCATCGGGGTCAGAGTAGGCACAGAGCAACAAGACCATAATTGGGTAGGCTAAGCCTGATCCAGAAAACTTTCGAAATTTTCAGGTGTTTACATATCCTTCAGAAATATTTTTGAAGATGGATCCTCAAACATACTTGGACATCGCCACAGTGGTGACGAAGTTGAAAATGTATCCCTATTTCGACATTGCGCATTACACCCTGATGTGCATGGCCGTGAGAGACGATGTGCCGCACTCTCAGCAAGGTGAACTATGGTATGCAGACAAAATCTGAATGTCATAGGAAAACGCCAAAACTTTAGATCTAGATCTATATTTGATTTCATCTCATTAATTTTACATGAAATTTAGATTCAGTTCTAGAAAATCAAACGCATTTTAAAGATAACATAATCAAGATTAAACTTAGATCTAGGTTTACGCTGACAAACTAATAGAACTGTATGTATACTTCTGGTAGATCTCTAGATCTAGATTTAGGCCTAGACCTCCAGTCATTTTGTTAAAATCAAGTCTAGATTTATATTCTGTATCTAGAAATCTAGAATCAGGCTAGATCTAGGTGTTCAGAACAGTAAAACTTCTCACCTAGGACAGCTGTTTTCACTAAATCCAACTTCATGTCATGTTTTTCCTTATGTCTGAATTGTACAAAAGAAGCAGATAAAACCTTAATATCACCCTACGAAAACTCAAAGAATTTTTTTCATCATGCCATGCTATGGCAATATCAAAGCAGAATAATGATTGTATTTAAGTTGTAATTCATGACTGTTACTTCATTAACCTCTGTGTCCAAATTTTCAGGCCCCGGAACCAATGCGGTTCCATTCTCACGCAAGCACCCACTCTCCAGCTGGCTCTCGTCAATGCTCATTTGTTTTGCTGGCAGCATCATTGCTAACTTCCTCTTGGGCGAGCCCGTCATCACCCCATTCAAAGATCACCAGAGCATCCTCACTGCCACAGTTGTGTGGTCAGTAACTCTCGGGATGGTTTAAAATTTATCTGACGAATATTCTACAAAATATTGACACTCTTTCCTTGACAAATGTATAAGTTTAAGTGTGTGCAAATTCATTAGCACTAGTAGTTTATTTAAGGGTTTATGTTCTAAATGGTTTGAAGTTTATGATCTTTGTAAGAAGTATAAAAAAAAAACTGTTTGCTCTAATTCATGATCCCTAGATTTATCAGGTACTAAGCCTGTTTTTAAATTAGATATTATTTAAGAATAAAAGATTTCTGGACTGTTAGATAAATTTGGATCATATTCAGGTAGTAATTCTGGACCAATTGTATGCAGGTGATGTTGTAATAGAAACATGTCACCGTAACCATTTAAATTAAACATTGCTTGTGTAGAGAATTATGTAGACCTTGTGGGCAAAATGAGGCGTAACTTTAGTGTGTTTGAAAAAAGTTTTTATACATAAAATGGTCATAGAAATAAATTTTTGCCATATTGGAAACATAAAATTTTTGGTCAGCAAAACATGGAGGAAGAAAAGACTGAAAACATTAATGCATATTCTTTGTCATGTGACAACAGGTATCTGGTGAATTTTGCTCCATTTGATCTGGTGTACAAACTGGCAAAATTCCTCCCTGTCAAGCTGGCGCTATCTGTATTGAAGGAGACGCAACGTGCCCACAAAATTTACCATGGAGTTTTGGTGGCAGCAAAGCTTTACCCAAGTGCATACATCATCATCGTCCTTGTGGGGACCATCAAAGGTGAGACAAGGTCAAAGGCCTTGTATTCTGTGCCTGGTGTGTTCTGACACACACATAATTATTATCTTGTAGCTGATGAATTAAGAGTGTTACTTGGTACTGGATGTTTTTTGTCACCTAAAAGGTGATTGCGATATCCATCCATCAAGTGCTAATCTTTGCAGTCTCGGTAATCATGCTCCTGAACATGTCTCAATCCTTCTTTCATTGCCACCATCATTGTTCCTTTGATAAGCTATTTTGTCAGTGCCTTTTCTCGTTTTGCCTGATGCGCGTCCCTTCAACCATTTTAATTGTCTTAAGATTTTCCATCATAAATTGTTTCTTGGTATATATGCACTGTATTTATGAGTGATATTTTTGTGTTGACTTCTTTGCTGTCCACAAGATCTGAGAATTTCAACTGCCTCCAGTTTCTTTCTGAGATTATTCAAGCCTTGCATCAATGCTCAAGTAGTGGTTCATTATTGCACAGAAGGGCTTTATTTTTGTGTGCATGAAGCTGCACTCAATTGTTAAGACTGCTTTCATTTGCTGGAATCTCATTTCTGCTTGTGCTACTCTTGATGAGATTTCAGACTTGTTCCTTCCATCACTTGAGATAAAAATTCTTCTATGGACTAAAAAAAATGCAATCTATATTTCTTTTATGGTCACAAAAGGTGTCCTGTTTTTATTTATTTTCTTAGAATAGATATGGATGATCAATATTATATATAACAGATATTCAGGGAGGGTGTCATCTGTATATCATCATGTTTTGCTTGTTTCAGGGGCCGGCAGTGGTGTCATGAAAAACTTGGACAGGCTCATCAGGGGAATCTGGATCCCAGGCAACAACGAAATTCTTCAACCCACTTTGTAAGATTTTTGTTGTTGTTCTTGTCATTTCCTACGCCTACCATAGGGTTTAAATTTGACATTTAAACAGATTTCGTTTTATTTTGCAGATTATTCCAAAAAAATCGACACTAGTCAAATATTAAAAAACAAATCATGCCCTTTTTATCTTTCATGTTTGATATTGTCTCTAACTATGAAATATCTTGCACAACAGACCTTAAGGCATAGATAATTGCTCATCATTTGTTGCAGGATTTTTCCTGTGTCATATGACTTTAGCTCTTCAGTATAATATTTTTTGTGTTCTCTGATATGCAATAAAATGTTGCCTTACACAGTAGCCCAATTAGCCTTTATAAAATAAAAAAGTTAAACATTTTTTTCCCCTAATGCAGCAATTAAACATTAATTTGATCTCTTAGAACCTATTGCAGGGCTGCCACTCATCCATAGGGGGGCGCTGTGGTCCTGGGGTAGAACATCGGCTTCCGACGCAAAAGGTCCAGGTTCGAGCCCAGGCGATTGCATTCCCTACTGGTTGGGTCGGTGTCAGTTTAATGTGACTAGCTGAGGCAGGAGTCATGGCATCCCCGCCCTGTCTCGTATGTGGCAGCACATAAAATTGTCAGACGTTAGTCTTGGGACCCATCCACAAAATAGCTTATATAGTGCTGATGTTGGACGTTAAATCAACTCAACGACACTCATCCACGGATCCATGTTTTTTTCTGTGGACGGGGGATAGCCCGGGGCATTTTCTGTCTTGCGATCTGACAGTTTTTCGGCTGTTAGACGTTAAACCAACCCAAACCCCCCCCCCGCAATTTCCCATGAAATTTTAAACTGCTGAAGACTTTTACTCCAATCAAATTTCCGTTGAAAATGATTAAGAGGTGGGCAATAATCATAATCTTTCTTATCACTTTTTCCGCGTTTTCCTCCTTTTCTTCAAAGTCCGCAAATCACCGAATTAGCCTTTGAGGGTTATTGAAATGGAAACATCATGTCATCCAATCTGACCTGATAGCGAAATAAATGGGTTACAGAACACAACTTAAGACGCGGGGGAGTTCTTTGAATGGTATGGTTTTTACCCGATCGGACCCATGTGTGAGAAAATAATTAATGTTAACTCTATCTGAGCGCAAGCGAGGAACCATCGGGGAAAGGAAACCAAAAGGCAAACCTCAGATATCAAGAGGGCTGAAAATTCGGTAATAAGAATATATTAAAGATACTTCATATTTTCTTGGTAACTTCTCTACAGTTTCGACCAAAAGGAAATACCTGATTAGCCACTCTTTGTCAATACAAGAGGATACCTCTAAACAATCCGATCTGCAGTTTTCTACTCATCTAAGGCGAATAGATGGCATGGTTATCTCAATGGAATGTTTTTGACACTTGTGAGTTTGGAAACAAAATGATACAAATTTTGATCCCAGTGAGCTTGAATTTTTTATGAAAGAAAAACAATTTTCATCCACAATCGACTGATGGTGCTTTGTGTGAAAACTTCTCTGAAGTCCAAAATTTAGTGTGCATCAGATCTATATTTTAGATCTAGACTGCATTTCTGGGTGTAGATCAATCATGGACCTTTAAAATTTCTTTATAGGTCTACGATTTCAGTAATAATCTATTGAGGCATTAATAATCTGCAAGGCTTGAGAGATCAACTCTTAGGTACTAATAAAAAATACACGTAGATTTTTTAGTGTGACTTATCTGTTTAGTATAGGCTACTAGCACAACATTACATCTATATTGTAAAATCCCTCATACTCTTGATGACACTTTTCTATCCTTCTGTGATGTCATGACTTTTTTAGTCTTTCAAAATAGTCTAGAGGGCTACTTATATTAATGCTATACATTAGATGCCATTTTCCCCCAAGAAGAAAACATTTAGAAAGGTCTGGTTAGTTACATTTTTTTTTTTCAATATACTAAAGTCTACTTTAAAAAAAATAATGAAAATGAAATAGGACCCCACAGTGTTAAGCAATTTGCCTGTGCACCTGCTCTTAAAACTTCTTTGGGGGCCATATTTAGGAGCAAAAATTACAAAATGTCTTAGCTTCAGGGGGCTGTCGGCCTCCTATCAGTAAAAGTCTTCGAACTTGAGTGGCAGCCATGTTATAAACAGGCAAAAGTTTTAAGAAAATGCAGCTTGGCAATGCTGGGGTAGGATGTCGGGCTCCTTCTTATATATTTTGGAATTCTTGTTTGATATGGAATATGGACATAATTTTGCGTGTGTGTTTTTTATGTCATATGGTTAACTGAAAGAGTCCTATGCGGTTTAAAGAATTTGTTATTGTTTTCAAGTCTAGTAAAACAATTTTAATGTTTTGCATGTCCAGTGTGACGAAGGCCAGCCTGGTGGCTTCCATGATCTTCCTGTGCGAACGGCTGAACATGATCAACATCCCCCATCCCCTGGTCTATTTCGGAGTGGTGCTATTCTTTGTCTACTTCAAACTCTCATCGGTGGTGCTGGGAATCCACGACCCGTTCGCTCCCCTGGAGAATCTGTTCTGTGCAGTCTTCATGGGGGGCATGTGGGATGCACTGCGACGTGCCACGGTGAAGAAACCCGCAGAGGAGGACGAAACCAAAGATCCCAGGGCTGAGGTGATCAAGTCAAAGGAGGACAAGAAGAAGGAATAAGTGCCTGCTGAGTTACACAACCCAGAAAACCAGCACAGGTTTAAAGTTAACTTGGTCTTGAAAGGTTAAGATACCTAGCTGGAGAGGATAAAGTTTCTGCAGCATACTATGGAGAGTTTGTCAGTAGGACACAAAGAATTCCACAAGAAAAGAATTTTAAGCTTATGGATGATTAGGTTGGAAAACATGCTAAACTAGAAGATCATTTTCTTATTTAATTTTAAGCTGTCAAATTGAGAGACTAATGGCTTTTTGATTGGCTTTCCTATTGCTATTTTCGGAGCCAAATATCCTTTTTACATATAACATAAAGAGTTGCTCTTTATATCATTTTATATATATGTCACACATTTTTCTACCACAGAAGTGATGTGGAAATCGTATATTACTTACAAAACAGTCGCTTTTGCTTAATGGTATGTATAGAAACTCAACCTACCATCCTTTTCAAGGCATTTTTTTGTGGTACAAAGGTTAGTTTTAAATTCCAATGGCTCAATTTGGCAAAATCAAAAGATACATATCTGTTGCGTAATGATTATGATTTTTAATTTTAATTTGTGTGTGTGTGGGGGTTGTGGAGGAAGTATTTGAAACAAATCTACGCAAGTACCGGTGTGAAATTTGTCAAACTTGATGAGCAGCCGGAAGGATTCTTCTAATGACAAATAATCAAAACTTTGTGTCATATTTACAATAAGGTCCAACACATATTAATGCATCAACCTTCAATCCATTTCACAGAAGGAAATGCAGCTTTAAATTGATAGTATTCAAGAAAGTGTCAATATATTGGGCAAATTATTAAACACTGTTATTTGTGAGATTGCTCTCTCTAAATGGTTCATCTTCTCAACAATTTTCAAAGGGTTTAAACTCAACATGTCCATGGTTCGTTCAATATTTTTTTTCAATGTGTTACTATTCTAAAGTAGCAATATGTTGTCTTGATAGATGGAGGTTAGTTAAATTTATATAAATGGCAATGTCTTGTTCATAAGCTCTGGAATTGAGTGAACTTTCCATGTTCGGAATGTTTTGAAATATATATATATATAATTATATTGTTCAGTTTGATACAGGAAAGCAAATTTGATTTTCTACTATCATAACTGAGGAATGACATCAGTTTTCCACTGCCAATCATTATACCATCACACGATTCAAACTTGGACAATTAAACTGTTTCACTATCATAGTCACAAATCGTGTGATGGTATAATGATTGGCAGTGGAAAACTGATGTCATCTCTGGCTTCCTCAGTTATGATAGTAGAAAATCAAATTTGCTTTACTGTATCAAACTGAACAATATATATATATATATTTCAAAACATTCCGAACATGGAAAGTTCACTCAATTCCAGAGCTTATGAACAAGACATTGCCATTTATATAAATTTAACTAACCTCCATCTATCAAGACAACATATTGCTACTTTAGAATAGTAACACATAGAAAAAAAATATTGAACGAACCATGGACATGTTGAGTTTTTAAACCCTTTGAAAATTGTTAAGAAGATGAACCATTTAGAGAGAGCAATCTCACAAATAACAGTGTTTAATAATTTGCCTTGTTCATAAGCTCTGGAATTGAGTGAACTTTCCATGTTCGGAATGTTTTGAAATATATATATATATATTGTTCAGTTTGATACAGTAAAGCAAATTTGATTTTCTACTATCATAACTGAGGAATGACATCAGTTTTCCACTGCCAATCATTATACCATCACACGATTTGTTACTATGATAGTGAAACAGTTTAAGTGTCCAAGGTTGATAAGATCACTCCAATAGTCAATATTAAAGAACTGGTCTTCAATTGCTAGTGTATTGATACCAGACTGCTGTATAGCAGCATTATTTTATTACAGACAATAAACAATGTATAACTTTTATGTATTTTAGTTGATCAGAGCTGACACCTGACACATATTCTATATTATTTTGAATTATGGCCCCCTTCTATTACTTTTATATATAAAGAAATAGGGAGGTAGTTGTGATTGATCCTTGATGGTTCTCAAAGCTCAATATCTGGTCACCACCGTTGATGATTTTAAGTGTTGTGAATACTCTTTGCATAACAATAGAAAGTTTGCTAATTAAAGTATATAAGTTATACTTCTAGATTTGGCCTTTAATCAATCGTCTGTAAACTATCAACAAAAGGTAACCTGAAACAACCACTAACTGGACTTTTCCATATTGAAAGATAAGTGGAGGGTTTTTTTGTTTTTTAATGTTCATGTTGGGATTAAACACATTAGCAGAAATCAAAACTTTCTATGGTGCTGGTATTGAAATGTGGATGTGCCAAGAAATGATAATTCTAGAACAATTGGTAGATAAAGACGGGTGTAATTTGTGTAAGAACTTTAAATGTGACATTGATTTTCTTTTTTACAACTCTCAGCGAAAATGGATTACTTAGGTCTGAGTTTAAGTGCCAACTACCTGACCTTAGCGTGGTTTAAGCTGCAAAGGGTTTCCCTTCTGGTATACATTAGTTGAATTGTTTAAAATAAACCTTTGTCATAAAATTTAAACTTATGCTTCAATTTTTGTCCAGCAAATCTTGTTAATCAAATTCATGTTTTATTTTTATGTAGGTTCATTTTCAGTAGATGAGAATGAACAAGTGTGTCCCATCATATTGTGCGTTTCTGTGGCTTTTACTTACGGCTTCGTCCTGCTTCTTCTTTTTTTTTTT
This sequence comes from Elysia chlorotica, assembly GCA_003991915.1. Lineage (NCBI taxonomy): Eukaryota > Metazoa > Mollusca > Gastropoda > Plakobranchidae > Elysia > Elysia chlorotica. Next base: position 598,187 of record RQTK01000212.1, on the reverse strand, counting down.
TTTTAGAAATGAAGTGTCCTGTAGGTTGACTGTGAATTGCTCAGTATTCACATATTTTTCTGTTTTAATGTTTTCTATAACTTTTACTACAGATCTGAATTTTTGTACCCATCTTGTTTGTACAATTGCATTGATGTCCTGAATATTTATGGCTCATCTTAAATTCACTTTGTCAAATTCAAATATTTTTTTGGTGGTATTTTTTGTTTTGTTTTTTGTGCAATCTATCATATTCACACATATTCCCTTTCTTCCCTACATCTCTCGTGGAAATGATTCTAGACCTGCAGACCTGCCTATGTGCCAAATGTAAACTGACTCTCTGGGGTTACCCGGAGATAGTACCTGTCCTCTCTTTTCATGGTTTGGTGCAGATTTTCGCCACTCTCCGTAGTTCTAAACCTGTTAAATTTTACTGACTTATCTGATGTAAGACGAGATCTGCTGCCAATTTGCTGTTACTTGATCTTAATGTACATTAGATTAATGACATCTTTAGGATGGTTTGATATAATTGAACTTATGTATTGTATTGGAATTCTTCTATGGTTAGGATGATTTTAATGTGTGGTTCATTTTTGCTCATGTTGAAGGTTTTATCTTTTTTTATGCATGTGTGTTAAGATGTATGTGTTCTGAAAGTCTTGTTTGTATTGCCATGCCATGTGCTGCAAAGTCAGGATTGTGAATCTCTGTAAATGTTACGTTCCTTCCTCTCACATTCCTCCCATAGTCCCGTAGCTGTTATCTGTGCTAAACCTGTCATTACATAAACTTAGGCGCTTTTATGCATATAATTTTATTACTGAGAGAAAAAATCTAGTCAAAGCAAGATGATTATGTTACCCAGTATTTTGCTGTGTGAATTAATACTTGCAAGAGTAATATGGAGGGGATTTTTTTACAACTTTATGTCAAATTTCAAAACAGGTAAACATAAATGTGTTCAAAATTGATATGCAAAGTGTATGTCTTAGAATTAAAATCTCACCAACGAAATTTCAACTGGGAAAGACAAGAAATGTTCGTAATTTTCTCATCAAAAATGATTTTATAGGTAAAAAGTTCACAAATTCATTTCTGAAACAACTCATTGTCTCAACTTCACTTCAACGCAACGCATGTTTGCTACACCTTTTTAAACAAAGTTCACAATTGCTTTGCTCCATCGTGGATCCTTTCTCGCGTTCGAGTTGACACAGTCTATTGCACAAATCTAAAAAAAAAGCTTAGTAGGCCAAACATCTTGCACCATTATTTTTTTTTAGAAAAAGGTTGTTTAAAATGAAATTCTGACTGCAGATTTCGATTATTGACCTGCATCTCGGAATAAATATGACCCTGTCAGAACAACGGCAAATGTCAAGCTTACTATGTAGAAAAAGACAATTCCTCAAGCATGTAATATCTTTGACACCTATATTGAAATCTTTTACCAAGTGAGAGTCACATACAAGGTGCGACTGTGGGGTGGGGGGTTCGATGAGCTGGGGTAAGAGAACGCAGGAGGTCTGTGGTTTGAACGCCCGCTCTGGCGGATGTATTTTCCCCTTTTGTGTGGTCAATATCAGCATAATGTGGTCGACCAAGTCCAGGGACCTCACTCTGGGGTCCTGTTGCCGTTTAGTATTAGTATCTCATTTGAGACCTAGGAGACGTTAAACATGGGGAGAGCTTTGCTTTCTTCCATCACAACACACAGCCTCTATTTTGAAATGTATGCCCTGATCATCTGAGGATTTTCTTGTCCCTTGAGTGTCACTCTAGCGCCAAAGTTGAAAACATGTATCGCACTGTGTTTGCGGCACTCTCAGTTGTCTTGTGCAGCATACATTCAGCTTGAGCTACGTGTTGGAGCTGTATTGAATGTGTTCCCCCTGCGTGTGCAGCCTTAGTTTGTCATTTATTCTGATTCCTATGTATTTTACTTATTGCTACATCTATAAATATTATGTAGAACATTTCCCCCCCTAGATATACAACTAAATCTAAGTATCCAAGGTGTGCTGTATTTAACGTTAGTTTTGCATTATTACTTATCCGTTCCATAGGGTATCAATGTGATTACTGATGCCTAGTCATATATTTACCTTTTATTTATAGCTCCATTTTATCGGATCTGACATTGTTTTCATTTTATACATTATTTTTCGTTTTATTTTTATGTAATCTGATTTTAGTACTGTTTAACTTATATATATTTAGTATCTTATAATTATACCCATGCATATTTTAGTGCATATTAGTAATTTATTACAAAAGGCTTTTGCCACAAGAATGACACAGTTGTCTTTCTAACTAGTCAGTGAAAAGAAAAGATTTTTTGGAAGTGTTATTTGAGCTCTACGCAAGGCATACTATTTGAAATGTTAATGAGTGTCTTATCTGTGAGGGGAAAATTGATAGGGAAAAGAGAACAGTTAAACACTTTCTTTCGCATGATGCCCATTGGGGGTTAGATAGCCTTATTTCTAACTGTGATTGGAAAGTTTAAGCTTTTTTTCTTCAAGGAAATAGAATGTACAAAGTTATCCCCTAGATTTTTTTTAATACTGTTGGACCTTTTTCTTTTTTTACTGGGGGCAAGGCAGACTTATTTAAAACTTATTGTTGTCCATTTTCCTCTCTTCTCTAACACTCAGATGATTCAACCTCTTTTAGTCTTTTTATTCCAAATCATACCAATAACACTCCTGATCTTTTCTTTGTCTGATCATTTTCCTCTCTGTCTGAACACTTTCAGTTCGTACTGCATCAATTCTTTTCCTCTGTTACACATACCAAGGAAGAAATGCGTTATAAATGTGCTTGAAATTGTCCCCCTTGACATGTAGTTTTTTTCCTGGCTAGAATAAAACAATAAAAATACAAAATATACCCTTTTCTGGTTTAATTTCTTTTTATATCATGTATAGTTGTCAATTTCATATGTATATATCTTTATGCAATCAGCAAAGAACTGAAGATGAGGGGAAAAAATGAAAAAGATATTGCCCCAATATTTACAGAGGAACTCAAGCTGGATGAATTGGTTACTTCCTTAAAGACACTCAAACAAAAAAAGATCGCAGGCCCTGACAAAATGCATAATGAAATGCTGCAACACATGGGTCCACTGGGAAATAAATATTCAATATTAGCAATATTATTGCTAAATCTTCTCAATTGTAATTATATACACATGTAATAGTGGGACCCAAAAGTTGGGAAAATGCGCTTATTTTGAAGAAAGATAAAGATCAAAAGAGTTGTGGACCCTTATCAATGACCCCCTGTGATGGCACAGTATTTGAAAAAATCATCAATCGCCGACTGTACTCACTACTGGTGGCTAGAAGACTGCGAAATTCTTACCGAAGACCGAGCAAGTTTCATGGTGAAAAGTCGAACAGACCACCTCTTTCTGCTCAATCAAAGCATACAAGGTGGACACCACACTTCTGTCTTTATAGACTTGAAACAGACATTATTTCAGAGTGTGGAGAAAGGGTTACTTTTCAAAATGCAGAGACAACAAAGACAAGGTAACATGTACCGGTGGATCAAAGGTTTTCTTAACAGATACAATTTAATAACTCTCTATCCTTAAAACAAGTCCTTGAAGATGGTTTGCCACAGGGTTCAGCATTGAGCTGCACATTGTTCCTGATTTTTCTTAATGACATTGCTAAGAATATTAAATCATAGAAGGCTCTCTGAGCCGACGACCTGATCATATGGCATACTTGCAAGAACACTCGACTAAATTCCAGACACCTATACATATACCTAGAAATAGAAATGCTAAATAAGTATCGCAAACAATGGAAACTGATAATTAATCCAAACAAATCACTTAATCAGTATATAGAACAATTACCCTTACTCCAAAAGAAACCAAGCGCAATTTGTCTATTAAACTTGAAGAGCAACAGTTGAACAAAAATGAGCATCCAACTTATCTGAGAGTTCAACTTGATAGTATTAGTAGACTTACCATAAAAAGACATGTAGCAAACATGAAAGAAAAGGCTATCAAACGACTCTCACTTCTTGAACGTCTTGCAAGTACAAAATGAGGCTCTGATAGGCAGACCCTAAGAACCCTTTATACCGGATATATCATTATCAGGTCTGTACTAGATTAAAACCAATCATTACTAATCTCAAAGAGAAGTCCCATCATCCCGAAACAGAGCCCAAACAGAAAGAGTGATGAAAACACCACTTCACACACCACTTCTACACCCAGAAATAAAGCTTAAACTAATAGATGAAAAGGTTACCAAACAAACAAATTTATTTGAACTTAAAAAAAAAAGAACAGCTGAGAGAACTATTGACAGCTACCCTCAAGATTGGATCCACATTTATACAGATGGGTCTACCTTTAAAGCCACTGTAAATGCTGGATACGGTGGATTGATGTGTTTCCCAGATGGAAGTTTCAAAAAGCTTTATTCTGCCTGTGGCAAAACATGCTCTAACTATGAGGCTAAACTTAAAGGCTTCCATGCAGCCCTACTTACATATAGTGAAACTTTCTAGAGAAATCCATCCATGGCAACGCATTCAGCTATTTTTACAGATTCAAAATCGGTCCAACAATTTTAGAAGCTATAGACACACTTTTAGAATTAAACGTATTCGAAATAAATTTCCTATCACACTTGTGTTTCAGTGGATCCCAAGCCAAATCAATTTACCAGGAAATGAAAAAGTGGATACACTTGCCAAAAGGGGGCTTTGCAAAAACAGTCACTAATAAAAAAAAAGAAGAAAAACTTACCAAACGGCCAAAAGAATTATCTGTCAAAATTTTTAAGAAGAGTGGATGAACCAGTGGACTAGGAGAATTGTGTACAGAAATCAAAACCACAGGATCCTATATACACCTTCTTCAGAGGAAAGAAAAATGTGCAAATTTCCACCTGAGAACGCAACATATTCCCCTCAACTATCATCTAAACAGACTCAAACCAGAACACACACCGCTGTGTCCACTGTGTGATGAGAATAAGTGGAAACTGTAGAACACACCATGTTCCAATGCCCCAGTCCCAGCCATCTCAGACAACAGTTTCTTCCTTCAAGAACTGACCTCCACACTTGATATTCAACCTCAACGCAGCTACAAAGAACTGCTGCCTTCTTCATGGCCCCAGGCAAAAGAGCGGAAGCTCAGAGGCCACTGGATTAAAAACAACAACAACATATGCAATTAACTTCTCTGTGACCTACAGAAAGTGCCAAGATGGCGCTGTGCCATGCTAAGTATGTCATGCTTGATGCCTAGCACAATTATTACGTACATAGTATATAAAAAATTAATTTCTCTTTGTTATTATACAAGACAATAAGTGACAGAGCAGAGGTGAAATCAGATTTGAAATCAGAGGTGTATTTAACCATAATGGTAGCTCTCTTTTGAAGAACAATACTTTGACTTGAGTAGGCCTGGGATATGTTTCAGAGAATGCTTTGAGGTATGCCACTGAAGGAAATCTATTGGGAGTAATGCATGCTTCTACACTTTCATCAGATCTGTCTGCATAAAGCCATATTTAAATTTTACTTATAAAACATTTGTCATTTCTAAACTTTTAATAAACTTGTTCAGCTTTCCTCCCAAAATTATTTTTGTTCTATTTGAGATAACATAATATTTGTTATATACGAGGTCATGTTGAAACAGAAATGATCTTGAGCAGAATAAATTTAGCATGTCCATAAAGCAGAATAAATTTAGCATGTCCATAAAGATCTTTTTTATTGCCTCTGTAAAAATATACATTTATTCTTATGCATGGCATATAATTATCACAAACTTTTTGTTATTTATCTGCTTCACTCTAAAAATCTGTGTAAATGCCTGGATAAAAGTGGCAAAAGTCAAAAGCACCTGAACCTTGTATTTCAAAGGGATTTAGAACTTTTTTTTTTGTTGGGGCTGGCTTTCAGATTGAGATTAGGGCTTCTTTTCAGGATGTACCACATAAGTATTAAGACGTACTAGTTGGGTAGTGGGTAGAAGTCAGTATATGTCTTGGTTTCCCTGCTGCAAAGAAAAAATACTGCACATAATATTAGCTGGTAACAACTTATCAACTTATCATTAGCAAGGTTTTATCAAGCCTTAGTTGAACATGAGAGAAATTTTCTATGACTGGTTATCTTTTAAAGTTCATTGCACCCAAAAAAAAATTACAGCAGTTTATAAGCTTCATCAAACGTTGGCTTAAACAAACCACAAAATGAGACATTCAGTAAGGAATAAAGGAGAATGTCCTCAATATTGATTCAAAACTACAAATGGAAGTGGAAAGCTAAAATTATTGGCAAATTAAATAGTTGGCCGTAGTCATACACACAAAAACAACAGAAAATGTAACAATAAAAAGAATATGATCAGACCAAACATTTCATTCATTGCATATTTTCACATGTCTTTTTATTTATTTTTATTTTTCAATACAATAAAACAACTCAATAGTAGAGTAACCATATTCCCATGTGTGACACATAAAATTGATGCTCTGATTATGTACAGCAGTTGACTGGCGGAGAAAACCTGGTGAGAGCAGACTCCTGGGCAAGCTGTTTGGAGACTTGGTCAAACAGACCGGCTGATGTCAATGACTGCGGCCCTAACCGCATTTGTTGAATAAATCTTGTAAAAATAAGAGACATATATCATTAACCCTCCATCATTGTGATTCGTAGTTGGTCCCATCCATAAGTGTATACATGTACAGGTATGAAAATAGTTATACCATAATAAAATACTTATACGGCGAGGTCTTCACACTCCAATACATAAACATTACAGAATAGATAGTACATGTAATTCTCTCCCTTTTTCCCTTCTTGTTTTATAATAAATTAAACATAGTATCATTGTTGTATGTCTTTCTCTTAGTCTCCTGCTCTTTCCCCTCAAAGATTGTCTAAAATGGCTGAATAAACTCCAGCAAAAGGAGGAAACGCTTTATTTATTTGGTTTCTTATATCGCATTTTAGTTTAATAAATATACATCCAGTCCATCATAAAAGGTGATACGAGGGTCTTAAATCAAATAAAGTGTACACTCCTGTTCACTCTTTCACGACCTGCACTGGACAGCCTCGCGTTGATCAGCACAGCACTTGTTGGCACTTTAGGGTCAATCTTTACCATTTTTCCCTCAGAAATGAAAGTGGTAAAAAGGAAGGAATGCTGTGATATGTTGCTTAGTTAAAAAGTCATGGGGGAAGTATAGGTTTTATATAAAAACGTCCTGAGGGCTAGTACTAACGTCTTGAAAAGGTTAAGTCAAATAAACAGTAAAAATGATGGGTGTGGCAGTTATAAAATAATAATGTAAAAGTACAGTGAATCCAATTATTCCCTTATAAAATATCCACTCTGATGCCAATGAATGAACAGTTTAATCAGCAGATTAGATATACAGCTCATACTAATTCATATGAATTACTTGTAACTAAACAACAAAGTTATCCAAACTTTCTTTGGTGCAAAATATGGTAATGTTACCTTGGTCAGGCCAACAACAAATGGCTGCCACGACTTACACGGCGCCTCATATTCTTTCTCATGCACATTCAAATTTCACAGACTTCCCAAACAGTCAAAAATGAAGGAGGGAAAATCTACCAATCTTAAACAAATCTAAATTTACAGCTTTTTCTTCAACTCCTCATTCATATTCTTCTCTTCCCGCACTGTCTCTGTGGCTTGACTTTTCTTGTCTCCAAGTCCAAAGAGCAGCCTGGATGCGGGCAGCTCTAGCGGAAGGAGGGGATCCTTGTAAGGAGAGAATGTGATGATCACACGGAACAACATAAAAACTGTCACCACGGAGAGATAGGTGAGCTCCTGGGAGACGGGGATCAAACCCGTGCTCTGCAGCATGAAGACCGCACTCGCATAAAGACTCGACTTGGCAAAGCTGGGGACATGATAGGATGAGTTTTATTGTATAAAAACAATATAAGATGAGATAGTTTAATTGTAAAATAGCAAAGATCTAACTTGAACCTATAAAAATAATATAAGATGAGATAGTTTAATTGTAAAATAGCAAAGATCTAACTTGAACCTATAAAAACAATATAAGATGAGATAGTTTAATTGTAAAATAGCAAAGATCTAACTTTAACCTATAAAAACAATATAAGATGAGATAGTTTAATTGTAAAATAGCAAAGATCTAACTTGAACCTATATAAACAATAAAAGGAAACAACTCAGTTCTTATATTAAAACATTTCCACTTAAATAATGACATTGTCTTCTTCGGATTAAGATCTGAGATACATACTTAACTATGACAGAGTCAGAAACTGTAAATATAAAAAGATGAAATATAATCCTTTATTAGTCCATGAGAAATTTTGGCTGGTTAAGGAGTAAGACAATGAGATTAAGTAGTATGTGCAGCTAATGTAAAGAACATCCTCAATGGAGTAGTAGATAGGGGGTCTACATCATATGTACACACACTCATTTAAACGCCAACACACAGTAGACATCTTAATCTCTCAGGCATTCCAGCAACATTTTTAGACCATTAATAAAAAATTTAAAAGAGAATGAGTACAATCTATAAATTAATCTTAAAATTCATAAAGGAAAGTGCTCAGTTAGTTTCAAGAATAAAGATAATCATTGTAAATTCTATGTAGCTAGCTACGACCTCATGATGGTATCAAGTCCAGTAGAATGTGTAGGATGTTATACTCACTAGGTGACTTGTAGGAAATCATTGGAGCCAGGCACCCATTTCCCTCGTATGAGGCGTTCCACTATTTTCACATAGCCATATCCATTGCCTGCAGAGATATTACAAATGTTCAAATCAAAAGTAAAAAACTGGCTTAGAATATCAATCATCAATACAATATCCATGGTCAAGAAGAGAACACAAAAACAGACATGATCACACAAGCAAGACTAGATGAACTATACAAAGTAAGATACAAGAGAGCACATCAATTTATTAAAACCAACAGTCTAGCTATTAAAGAGTCATTTAACCAACATTGATATCATCAGGTAGTCAGGCTGTTAAGGAATTCTCTATTCCAATCCACCTGGATAACACCAGCTGACAGAGCAATGGTGAATTCATCACAACTTTGGACTGTCACTGTATCATATAAATTATTGTATTGTAGAACAATGATAAAATCTCCAGAGCAACCAGTCTTTGACATCATCATATTGTCGAGAAATGATAAAATACAAGAATGAGTTGAATCTACCTACTGCATGTATAAAAAAAGCCCATCAATTAGAGGAAAAATTCTTGCTTAAAATCAAATTCGAATCTAAAACATGATTTACAAAAACAAAGATAACATTCCTAACTCCACCCACCATAAAAAAAAGAGCTAGGATAAAGTTCCTTAGTTTGCGATTCCTTCTATTGACCGTGCTGAGTAGGATGGAATTCCCCCCACGTCACCTACCATTGATGACGCCAGCCAGCAGAACGATGATGACAGCGCCCGGGTAGGCTCGCGTCGCCTGCTGCAGACTCTGAAAGATGCACCTGGCGCGAAGGTTCTCCTGAAGCAGCGCCAGTACCATGTTGATTGGCGAGACCCGCACGAGTTTAAACAGCAAATCATAAGGGCCGTAGTTCATGAAATACCTGGATATAGAATATGATAACATTTGTATAAGATGTGTCAGAGTGGTATATATACTTATAAAATGTGTATAAGATGAGTGGTATAAACTATAATATAATTTTTGTAAGATGAGTGCTTCAAATTATGGGGAAAAAATAACAATAAATTGGTGTCTTCAGAAGTCTGTGCAGTACACAGAGTTCTAATAATAGCACTAGAGAGTTCATTGATGTCACAGCACAGCGGAATTTGAATGGTGCTGAGAAGAGGAAAAGCTGCGCATCACGTGTAGTGGGTCTATGCTTATAATGTTGCAGTACAATGTTACATATAAATGTGTACATCTGTGAGTAACCATTCACATAATTTTTTCTTATTTGTTTTGTCTGCTTCTATGGTACTCTCCACCTGCTGCTTACTAACTCTGCGTATGTTTTAATGCAAATGGCTAATCATATAATAATAATAATAATAATAATAATAATAATAATAATAATAGTAATAATAATAATAATAGTAAATAATAATAATAATAATAATAATAATAATAATAATAATAATAATAATAATAATAATAATAATAATAATAATAATAATAATAATAATAATCATCATCATCATCGTTTAAAAGTTAATAAGACTACCCAGAAAGCGCTGGTGTCATTATTTTCCCTTTGCGTGTCTATTGCGCTGCACTTGGGATTGGTGGCCCTTGCCCCCCTTTTCTTTCCACCCACCCTCTCTAACTCACAGACACCGTGAGCTTGCGCACTGATATGCTGCGAAGAGGGGCCGCCATTTTACTAAACCATCTAGTGCTATTATTAGAAATCTGTAACACATTATCATATCTATATATTTTGAGAGTCTTTTATTAGTTTTCCTTGCCAAAAAAAGAACAAGACTATGCGAATGCAGTTTTAAGTGATTTAGAAATTGTTTTCCCTATGTTAACTCTAACTTGGGTTGTTGTGTACAGGTTTGAACGGGTTAAGTGTTTTTTTAGGGTTGACTTCATAATTTCAAAAATCGCTTTTTAACTTCTAATAAGCAGTATTATTTAAGCGTAGGCTAAATGTAGGTAGTTAAATATTATTCTTGTCTTTCAGCTTTTGACTTTACCCTGTTTTAGACTATTGTTATTGTATAAATTTCACTAGAAAAGTCTAGATAATTAACTCTGTCACCAGAGCTCTAAAGAATTATTAACCTTATCGAGATGTGTAATTCTTTTTTCTTTCAGGATATTTCATTCTAATACAAAGTGTAAATTTCCACTTTGTTTAGATATGAGAAGAAAAAGTTATGAACAAAAGGAGCCAAAATAGACAATATCTTTAGGCCCCTGTTTATCATGGAGTGCCGTGCCAGTTGGTGCTGGTGACCATATCCCTCCACATATCTGTCATCACATTTCACGATCAAATCGATCCACTTGCTTCCTGCCCAGTTCAAATCTTTTCACTATGTAATCTTCTCTCTCTCTTTTCATTCATTTTTCCAGTTGTAATACATGTTCTGTGTTCTAAACTTTAACAAGTCCCTACTAGCTTTACATAATATAAAGAAATGTAGAAAATTATGTATTTTAAGAAAATAATTTCACGTCACATGTGCTTAAAAATGCTCACATTATGGTAAAGATCCTTTTGGAAATACAAAAGATGATTTGAGAACAAAATCACCTAATTGGCTGTCGGGGGGACTGGCTTACCAGGGGACAAGGAAGCTCAGTGGGTGGAGCATGCAATTCCTAATCAGTAGACCAGGGTTCCAATATCGATCAGACCACCTTGTTCCTTACTGGTTCGGCTGGTGCCAGCTCAGTGTGAGTGACTGAGACAGAGGTACTGGTATCCTGCTTTGACTCTTTGTGGCAGTAGATTAAAATTACAAATTTAGTCTTGGAACACAAGATTACCTAGTTCAATGAATTTTGAATGATAGACGCTAAAAAAGCATCAAATTTCAAACTAAACCAAGGCAACTTACCAGATGACGGTGACAACAACGATCAGTTTGTCTTCCTTGACGATGTCGACCACAGCAGTTCCGAACAGGAAGTTTGTCACAAACACTCCGGCCAGGCTCGTCAACACACTGCTGACCCAGCTCGCCATCGGGTGGTTCTGGTGAAACTTGGGGCCTGGGGGTGGAAGGGGGTTAGAGCTTGTATTGTACAGATTGCCGCGTACAGAACATTTGTGTCTTAAGACTGCCATTTAAAGAGCATTGGTCTCCCAATCTGGAGGTCCTTGGTTCCAAACCCATCATTCGTCCAAAAATGTATCGTCTGATTTCGTCCCTACTGGTTGGGTCGGTGTCAGTATAATGTGACTGGTCTAGACAAGATTCAACATATCCCCGCACTGTCTCTGTGTGGCAGGCAGGCAAAATTGTCAGATGTTAAGTCTTGGGACCATCCATAATATAGTCCATAGTGTTGAGATTGCAGGCTCGGCAACAAAACAAACAATCTACAATCAGTCTACCACTGAACTTCATAACGCTAGCTGGCCGCCACTAGAGGGCGATGGAAAAACAAAGTACGTCTAGGTACACAGCAGTGGGTTAGCCCATTTATAATTTAAATGGTCTGAGTGTATAACAAAATAATTTCGTGGGGTGAGCTAGTTCTAGTAGTAGAGAGTTGGGCTCCCAAAGCGGTTGAGTGAGACAGGAGTCCTTGTAATTGTATCCCTGCATTGTCTACTGTGAGGCAGCACCTAAAATTGTCATTCGTTAGTCTTGAGACCCACCGCCTTACAGGATCTTGCTTGAGAACCTTGAAGACATTAAAAAAGGAGAGAGCTTCTCTACACCAAAGGACTTACCCAAGTCGTTGGAGTCCTCCCGGATGGTGAGGCAGGCGATGCAGAAGTGTGCCGTGAGGAACACAGGAAACATGTCCACCTCGATCAGGTACCGGCCCAGCTGGACTGCAGCCTCAGCAGGATCTGAACTCACAACGCTGGCGTTAGACATGGCAGGGTGCTTTCCTCCAGACCAACTCAGATGATGCCAAGTGAAGAGTTAGACGCTGATGTGTCTAGCTCAAACGTCCTAGCCAATAGGTGCTGGTGAAATGAAAGAAACACTCGAAAAATCAAGCCAAAGTAAATATATCATGACTGTGGGAACTAATTACAAAAACTCAGCGTCTTCATGTAGCTTCTTCATGCTGTGTCATATTGTGACAAACCAAAAAGAATCTTTAAGAGTTCGTCTTATATAAAAATGCTAGACACTATACGCCAACACGGACTGCGCCTCAGCCTCGGAGCCTCTCTTACCGTCCCGGTAGAAAGCCTTCACGTAGCTGCAGACGAACCATCCCTGGAGAGCGCGATGGAACAACCTGACAAACTACACAGTGCCCAACCACATTTTCGTCACTGGGCATGAGTGTCTCAGGCTAGAAGACGAGGCCAAGTAGTACTCGGTCGAGTCCGACTTGTACATTCTCATCTTACTCACTATACTGCATAATTTAATAGAAAGCTCAATCCATGGTTCCTTTAACATTTGTTTGGAGATGAACTGTTAAAAATACTGCTAAAAGCACTAAACCACCCAGAATAAAATAGAATCCATAACCCTCTCAACTAGATGTATTAATTTTGTTCGATGAAAATCGACGGATGAGCCAGCGTAATGGACTAGTAACAGCCTCGCACTACAAGTACAAGGCGACATCCACAATCCGTGTACCTCAGCACACAGAACTGCTGAGCCACAGGCCTGAAAAGGTTCGAAGATCAACGACCTTTTGGTTAATCGTTTGTGCAAAATAATGAATTGCATCCGTTTGTTGACCTGCGCACTCAAGCGAGCTAACTTGAGTAGCAACACTTATAATGTTTAGAATCCAATAAAGTTTCCCCATTTCCTCATGTAAATGTGGAGCTCCAATCACGCGGCACAGTCTCTCGCATCTAACTTCTTATCCGACTCGAAGTTTATAGCTCTCTAACTACGGCGCTTCCAGTATGGGACACAAATTTTCTAGTCTGATCCAAAGGCTATGCGGTCTCTGAACAAGTTTGGCCCTTCTTTCAATTTCACCAGAGTATTATAACTATCGAACTATGAAGGTCCTAGTAATAAGGTGCGCTTTTTGTTTGTCTTACCGAAGAACTAAAATGATCAAGACAAACTAGACACACGCCATCGGTAGCAATAGTATACCCAATGGTCTCAGATTTTCCAACAAAACGCTAATTTAAAAAATGCAACTTAGACTTGAGCCTTATTCGCACGAAAATTGCAGAAAGCCGCCGGCGCCTTCTTGGCCACAATCTGCGCAGAAATTAAGAGATATCAGTCAACAAAATCATGCAATTCTATTTCCATCGATCCACAAAGAATAACTTAATAGTATCATTGAGCCAAGACAAAAGTATTTCCACCAAGTTCGCACACTAGGACAAACGAGATAGCTCGTCGAACGATTTGGAGATATTGCTGGATCTGATGACCAGGTTGGGAACAGCGATTAAGTCAAGCAAGTCAATTCAGAATTAGAACTATCTACACCAGTAACTTGTGCTCCTTGATTTGATGAACATTGCATTTACTGATTCGGCGATATTTATTTTGACAGTATGAATTCAATTAAATCCGTTGTCCTTTTCAAATTGTTAAGTTGGGTCTCTATGGTTTCACCCCTGCTACTTACGGCAAATAACGATGAACACAAACAGACTTGAGTCAGATTGGTATTTTCAAGTCAACACCTTACCGTCTGAAAACTACTACCCTGACCAAAACGCGGGTAGAGAAGTCAATGATAAAACATTGAAGCTACCACACACCTTGCCCATAAAAAAACAACTTAAGTGTTCGTTAACCCAATTTCGATTCGAAAATGACCTGACTCAGTGATCAACTACAATAAAAAAGAATAAACGCGTGCCCATCAGCTAGCGTCATCATATATGTGGTACAATAAGAAAGTCAGCATAACGACTTTTCAACAAGTTAAAATTATTGTAGTTATCAGTCTGTTTATCTTTGAATTAGCATTTATAGTAGGCTAAGAAACTAGAAATGAGATTAGGCATTTTTCAATGGGCTAAAGGGTCTGGTTTACTTATATCATAAGCTTCCAAGCCACACACTGATAAGAAAATGCTGCAATGTCTAGCCACGTAATGTAGTACATGTTAGGTCAAAGTGGACATCTATTCTCTGCATGTTAGACAAGATATGTCCCGTCTGTCCCGGTTTACATATACATGTAATAATAATAATAATAATAATAATAATAATAATAATAATAATAATAATAATAATAATACAAATAATAATCGCGTCTATATGTAACCCCCTAAACCACAGAGTTCGCCACCCACGCTAGGTTGGTCGGGTTGTTTTTGTTTTTACGGCACGTCAGCTATGTTGTAGGTTGGCCGAGATCTCGATCAGATCTAGTGACCTGATCAGACGTAGGCCTAGATCCAGCAATTCTTTGGTATCCAGCGTAAGCTAGGACTAATGATGGCCAGTGATATCTTACTGGCATATAATAATCCGTGACGGAGAAAGGTGCGTTTACATTGCGCGCGGGAGTCAATGTTTCCTTTATACCCCATTTTACCCGTCCATTGGTCATAGTTCTAACTGTAGAACAAAAAGAGCAAAATCAAATCCATGCCGAAGATTGTTGTGATCATGAACATATTCTTTTCTTTTCATAGCCAAAGCATATTTGAACGAAAACATCAATTCAAAACTATCAGTATGCAACACATCACATACGATCAATGTAAAGGGGCGTATGTTTTTCTACCTTTCATGAGCGGTGGAAAAGAACGCCAGTAATTATTTTTTTTGTCCACCGTCGATAAACGGTGGAAAAGTTCGCCAGTTGTTTTTTTTCCACCGTCGATAAACGGTGGAAAAGGACAAGGCCATATTTTAATACCATATCATTAAATCAGTTCTGTTATCTTTATTGGTTACAATTTTCGCAAACTATTATGAACTAGAAAGTGTGGTCGATAATATCACACAAATCATTTTTAATACGGCACTGCTTGCAAGGTGTTTTTTTATGTATTATACACCAGTAGTAGCTGCATGTCTTGAATTAGAAAACTGAACAACATAGATTCACCATGCTTTAAAATAGGGCCAACTCGTTTACAGTTATGTCTTTAGAAACGCTCTATTTGTTTTATTGCATACCTTTTTAATACGTATCTGTGAAAAGAGGCGAAAGTATAAATATCTTTATGGTATCGGAATAAGCCGTAGATCTATACGTGTAGTTCTCGGGGCTTTGCAAAGCCAAATCTTTGTAGAGACAGAGCGAGATTAAAACAAGTACGTGTACTTGATTAACTATCAGTGCTGTAGATGATTACGAGCGATTAGACTGGGTCGTTAACAAAACCTTTAAGCAAATTGTTGTACATGTATCTATTTAAGTGTTTACGTTGTATGTGATGACAAGTTTTAGCAGAAATCATGATTCGTCACGGGGTGGCCAATACATCTTGCTATGCATGGTTTTCTTTAGAAGCCTCTCATACATGTAGTTGGATCGGTTTAGCAGGAGCCGCTCTCAGCCTGGGTTCGTCGCCGTATAGGATCCCCCAGGGGAACCTAGGAGACGTTAAACCCGGAGAGAGGGAGAGAATTCTCTCCCTCCCTCTATAGAGAGGCTCAGCCTGGGTTCCCCACACAATAGCTTTATGCTTTGTCTTCAATGCCCTTTTTTAAATTTGGTGACGAACAAAATATCAAAATATGACCCCGTGCAATCTGCTCCAACATTTTTTTAAATTGCTGTCTCCATTCTCATATCATTCTGTTGGGTTTTCCTCCTTCTCATTTGATCGATGTATAAAAATTGTTTATCTTCCCTAATAAACCTAGTTTCTAGTCTATCAATGTATCGACCCTTTCCATCAATCTCTCTATCAATAAATATATATAACGACAACGCAGAATCCATAATTCTGCGGTCTATTTACATTTAGAGGGGTAAAGTTATACATTCTAATGCCTGATCGATTATTGCAAGTCAACATTGAATGAAATGAACAATATTGACTGGTGTGACATATCCACACTTGGAGATTTGGCCAAATAATTTCCCTTAATCCCTCCCAACTGGTGTTGCGAACTGTATGGCAGAGTGTATACACAAAATATACATTTACATATATATATGCATAGTTCAGTGTCCTGTAACCATGCAACAGCGGGCAGATGACTGTTAAGTGTGGTGTACATGTACTTTAATACACTATATTGTTTATCTTAGTAGTTGAGCCCAGCGCCAGCTGCCTGGGGACTCGGCGTGGATACGTTACAATCATAGATCTATATTTATATATGTATGGGGACAATAGACTCATAAAGCAGAGGCCGACGGGAAGCTGACAGTGTATTCAATGATAACCTACACGGTATGGGCCAACATGGAGGTGAGCAGAGAAACAAAGGGAAAAGCACGCTGATCATTTCATAAAATGATGGTGTATGATACATGTATGTATGTATGTATGTATGTATGTGTGTATATATATGTGTGTGTATGTGTGTATGTATGTATGTATGTATGTATGTATGTATGTATGTATGTATGTATGTATGTATGTATGTATGTATGTATGCATGTATGTTTGTATGTATGTGTGTATGTATGAATGTATGTGTGTGTATGATGTATGCATCTCTCTCTCTCTCTCTCTCTCTCTCTCTCTCTCTCTCTCTCTCTCTCTCTCTCTCTCTCTCTTTCTCTCTCTCCCCTAACCTCCCACCGCTACCACTTTCTCCGTATTATTCTCCTTATTTATATGTTCATTCCGTTCTGTCACTACTTTGCTGTATATAATTATGATGTAAAATAAAAATTCTGTTTTCTCTCTAAAACTTTCACACTAGAGTGAGGCGCCCACATGAGTGCGAACCAAGAGTTGATACAATAGAACCATAGACCTTTAACTTTCACCTACTATAAGTCTCTATCAATTATCACAAAGACTCTGTTATGGAGCTGATGTGTTCAAGATATGAAAAAAATGCAAATACAAGCGTACACAGCTCTGAAGTGCGGTATTGAAATCAACAGAATTGCGGTCGAATTTTTTCCGCTAACTTTAAAATCTTTGGTTGGTTGTTGGTTTTTTGTTTGCTTGCTTTGTGGTTTGTTCTTGTTGGGGTTTTTTGTGTGTGTGTTGTTGTTGTTGTTGTTGTTGTTGTTGCTGTTGTTATTGATTTTGTGGAAAGAGGGTGTGTTTCCGTATATCGCCAGAAGTCAGAAGCTGTTTTTACTCTGTGTGCGTGTGTGCCGTTGTGTTTTATTTGTTATTTTGGTGTCTATTTTTTTTTCTAGCATTTTTATTGTTCAAAATGAGATAAATGTACGAACTATCGTGAAGTGAACCCAGAGAGTTGTTGCCGGGCAGACAGCATACACTGGACTATGTAAATAAACCCATCGCTCCACACGTTAATTCGGAACAACAGCAGCTGCTAAGGTCGGACTAGCTCTAGACTAGACACTGCTGAAGTCATTCTGCCGACCCGATCTGCCTGTGGTGGGACACAGTGATCCTGACGGTTGGCTGAATCCAGACTTACGGGGCTTGTGAGTCGACATCCTATTAAAATGTAAATCTCAAAACACACCGCTGTGATGTTATGCGGGGATCGACATGGAACGATGTTAACCCTTCAAAAAATGCGAAAGCGTCATAATGACTACCAGGTATCCTTTGTATGTGCCACGCACAGGGCCTGGTTACTTTAAACAATAGACACTTTCAATGTGTCATTCCTCTTTCGATACTATGAGGCAGCATTCCATTTCACGTCGAAATGAAAGCTGGATGGGTTGGTTGGTTTCTTAAAGTACAAATGTATCAAAAACTACGCTAAATTGTAAGGTCCAAATACTAATGTCTGAGAATTGTACATGCTGCCACACAGAGAACGTGCAAGGAAATCTACCAAATGAATGTACCCAATAGTGAAATCGAATAACCTACCTCCCGGAAAGAGCTTGGTGCTCTACCACTTACTCACCGTTAGTCACCTTGGCGATGTATCGATCGCCACCGAAACCGTTTCAACTGAACTTGGTTGGTATACATAATTGTATTTTGTAGTTGGTGTTTATTTATTTATTTATTTTTTTTTTTTTTTCAACAAAACAACGTTTATCGGTTGTTGTGTTGTTTTTTTGTTTTTTTGTTTTTTTTTTCAACAAAACAACGTTTATCGGTGAAAACCTGTTCAAAGTTATTTGTTAAATGTTTAATTAATGAAGTGTACCAACATCCATTGAGGATGTGAACAATTCATTTAGCGGGGTGGGTATC
>RQTK01000212.1:483977-578607 GCA_003991915.1 Elysia chlorotica | reverse complement strand
CCTCTCTCTCTCTCTCTCTCTCTCTCTCTCTCTCTCTCTCTCTCTCTCTATCACACACACACCACACACACACACACACTTTCTCTGTCTATCAACGTCTCTTTCTCTCTCTCATCTTTTTTTTTTCATCTACGACTTTTTCCATCTTGTATCGCTCCATACCCCTATAAATCTTTTGTTATCTGTATCTGGAGTTCAATTTTTGTCTCTTTTGAACCATAGAGTTATTTTCGCCGTTTTGAGGGCAAATGCAACATTGTTATAATATAAACAAATAATACAGTCTAACGTTATTTATTTTGAGCTGACAACATAAAAGGCCCTAATGTATTGAGGTTTATAAACGTCCTGAAAGCTCTTGCAATGTCACTGTACGCGAATTTTGTTTACGATAGCCCTTGCGCCTTCATCAGCCACGAGTGGTTTGGAAACCATACGATATTTTTCAACCTACCTTTGTGGCGTTTGTTATCACTTTTTAACCAAGACGAGGTGGGCCTGCAGTCTGATATCAAAGTTGGAAGAGATAGCTAAGGGATGCAAGTACAGCGTTGAGGTAAATTTGCGACTCATCTTAAGCCTTCTTATTCTTATATAGTCAGACGAGTCGTCACATTGTACTTGCGAACCTAGGGCCAAACTTATTCTTCCTATTGGAAGGACTTTTCCCTCTAGCCTGACACAATACGACTGGCTTCCGACGCAAAAGGTCCCGAGTTCCAATCCTGGCTGTTGCGTTCCCTACTAGTTGGGTCGGTGTCAGTATAATGTGACCGGCTGAGACAGGAGTCATGGTATCCCCGCCTTGTCTCGAGTATGGCAGCACATGAAATTGTCAGATGTCCATCTTGGGGCCCGTCCACAATATAGCCTATATAGTGCTGCTGTTGGACGTTAAACCAACTCAACCAACCAACCAACGAAACAATACGACGGAATTGACACAATGATGGAGGGTCTCCTCGATAAAGGACTAAGGGCAAACCACGAGGTCATGTGACGCGAGTCGTTCTGTATCGCTCTACCTCGCCACAGAATAGATGTACGTATCTTTATCTGGGGCCTCCGCTCGAAGTATAGTGAATTGCACTTTATGGCGTTCGTATGAAGATAAAAACAAACCCAGAACTAAGCGCACAGACTTTGTTTATCCAGTAATGAGATAAAAAGTTAAATGATTACCAGGGAAATAAATATGTTTAGGCCTGTCAATTCAACTAGGTCTACACATAAACAGCCTGATTTATTGGTTAGTACGATAACACGTGCTTGTTTGGTTAGTACGGTAGGATCCACTTAGGTTGAATTATCGCTACCATATAACACAAGCACTGTTTGTATATTGCAAGTTATTATAGATCTTAATTGTTATATAATAATTAATATCAAGCATGTGTTTACTATCCAAATTCTATAAACTTATTAATTTAAGAGATTTCATATAGGTTAGATCGGTGTAACGGTGGTGAGTGGTGACAATATAGACAGTGAGTTGAGTTGATTTGCTTTAATGCACAACGTCAGCACTATATAGGCTATACTGGGGACGGGCGACCATACTGATGTCTGACAATTTTGTGAGCTGCCACACACGAGACGGGGCATGGATACCATGACTCCTGTCTCAGCCGGTCACATTATACTGACACCAACCCAACCAGTTACTGGGGGCGAAATTGCACAAATAAATGTGCAGATCGTGGGATTCGAACCGCGGGGAGAGAGAGAGAGAGAGAGAGAGAGAGAGAGAGAGAGAGAGAGAGAGACAGAGAGAGAGACAGAGACAGACAGACAGAGGACAGAGCGGTGGATATTTTAGCCAATAGTGTGCATGTGTTAAGATTGAAATTTAGCGTATACGGACAGCAACCTCCATAAATATAATTATAGGCCTACTCTTCCCTTACTAGGCCCTGAGAGGAAGAGACAAACAGAGAGATAGACAGGCGGACAGGCAGAAAAACACCGGTAGAAAATTGCTATAGGCGAGAGAAAGAGAGAGAGAGAGAGAGAGAGAGAGAGAGAGAGAGAGAGAGAGAGAGAGAGAGAGAGAGAGAGAGAGAGAGAGACAGACAGACAGACAGACAGACAGACAGACAGACAGACAGACAGGACAGAGCGGTGGATATTTCAGCCAATAGTGTGCATGTGTTAAGATTGAATTTAGCGTATACACAGACAGCAACCTCCATAAATATATACTCTTCCGTTACTAGGCCCTAGGCCTTCAGAGTAAGAGACAAACAGAGAGATAGACAGGCAGACAGGCAGAAAAACACCAGTAGAGAATTGCTATAAGCGAGAGAAAGATATAAAGAGAGAGAGAGAGAGAGAGAGAGAGAGAGAGAGAGAGAGAGAGAGAGAGAGAGAGAGAGAGAGGGAGAGAGAGAGAGAGAGGGGGGGTGAAAGAAATACAGAAATACAGACAGACAGACAGAAGAGAGGTCTGTAGAAAATGCGATAGGTGAGAGAGAGAGAGAGAGAGAGAGAGAGAGAGAGAGAGACAAGCAGACAGATAAGACAGAGGGAGAGAGTCTTTAACTATACCCTCTAGCCTTACACAACAATTATAATTCATGGCCTCGGCACAATACTGATGGATACGATCTTGTCTTACATAACGAATCAGTCGGCCTATATTTAAGCGCATTACAACTGGATCATTCAGGGGTGTAAAATACTTGAAGATTGCATTCTTTATTGAACAATGCTGGATCGTCCAACAGTTTATTCGGCAGTGCCCTGGACTGATGAGCAAGAGGTTCAAGCCTCGTGGTTTGAATCTCAGCAGATGACCTTTAAATCTCCGTATTATTTTATTCTATTAATGTCAAACAAATTAGAGATCACCTTTAACTAAGGATTCGCTTCTGGTTGGCACAGTAGTTAGTGCGAACGTGACTTTGCCTTTGCCAGAGAAGCTCTCTCATTTTTTGCGTCTCCTAGGTTCCAAGGGAGAGTCCTTTATGCTACAAACTAGCGAGCACTTGCACTGACATAGGTGTGTAGGCCCCATGGACATATAACTACCCCTGGTAGTTATATAAATCTATGGTAGGCCCCTACTGTTATCCAACCAGATATGGCTGAAACAGTGATGATATCTAACTCCCAGTAACTCCCCTACAGATTTATAGACTAGAGTGATTCGAATATTCAACCGTTTCTGTCTAAATAATGCGCGTATAATTATACTATTAACGCGACGCTGTGTATCCGATTATTTTACTTAACATAATAATATTATTATCTTTTTGCAGACCTAGTAAACGCTAAATTATGAAAGAGAAAGCTATATTCGACGATGAAACCCAAGAAACAGCTCTCACGAATAACGGTATTCCTGGGCGATATTACCGTTATTCGGCCACAGTCAAGATACCTTTAGCATGTCGCCTACCAACTTTCAAATAGAGATCTAGATCTAGATCACTAGTGCGACTGGCAGTGATAACAAGAAAAAATAAGTCTCACAATATAATATTGGGTCTAGATATAATTTATTATATCAGCCCATTTCTGTTTTTAACTATTTCTTTTCTTTATGCAATGTTACATCGTACTTACTTGATTTAAAAGTCGAAATAAGACATTGGATCTACTTTTTGTAGATTCTAAGTCAGTTATGGGGTTACATGGAGAATCTAGACTGGTTTCTTTTCCTATCTTATCGATGGGGCCAAGGGTTTGCCCTATGTCCAGTAGGCCTAGGCCCAGAGGTCTAAGATAGAATCTAGATTCTTTCTAGATCTAGACCTAGATCTAGAGCTCTACCCACAAGCAATAATTTATTAACTATGCTAATCCCATGTCACGGAGGCTATAAAAATAGCTGTCTATTTTAATCTAAATCTAAACTCTATAATATAGATATAACTCTAGATCCACTTACATAATTATGCACTGCACAGCACCGGCATTTCAGTCACTTGATGTATCTTCCGACAACCAACACACTATAATCTAAAAGCTTAGATCTAGTACTAGATCTAGTAGAATGATGTCAACATCCAACAGTGAGGCACATGTGTAACTGGCCCAGTCAGCTAGAGTTGTGTTGTTTTTGTTGTTCCAGGGAGCTTGTAGAGGGTGCCATCCACAGAGAGATAGATCTACATTTTCTGTGTTGCCGCGGTATGCCGCCACTGCATGTTATAATTATTATATTTATTATTGTTTTAAATTCAATCCGCAAAACTTAGTAGATCTAGATTGACATAGCACTAATTTTACAGTCTTTGTTTACACAGGCATTAGACTAAAGTTTATTTACAAAAAGCTTATCAAACATTAGGCCTAGCCTACTTTAGATGTTGCTCAATTTTAATAAGAACGGTTAAGGGAGGTGATTGAAGAAGCAGGCTGCAATAAACTTTGCTCGTTGATTCTTTTTTTTTTTTAATTGGAAATGGTAATGCATATGAATAAATTTTTTAACCAGAAATTGGAGAGAGAGACAGGGAGGGAGAATTTTTTTTTTTTGGAGGGTATTAATAAAGTGTCTTGGAAAGAGGGTGAGTGTGTGGGTAAATATTAAAAGTGACTTGATAACGACCCTCAATTTTTTATAACTCGGAGCTCGTTCATATAATTTTGTATATGTTAAATCATTCGAAAACAGAAGCAGGAAATGGTCGCAGACAAAAAAAGATTGTGTTGGGGTAGGGGCGAGGATACCAGATATTAGATAACATCGGGTAGGGGTGAATGGGCTCATTGCGATTTTGTTGCTGAGCAGCAGGCCCGTAAGATCATGTACACCGACACATTTTCCAATAGAAGTTATCTCAAATAGCTAGAGGGAACATAATAAATCGAGTTCCAAGTGCATTACACTTAGATCGTACATGTATTTAGCTGGTAAGAAGACAGTAAAACGAACACCATGAATGTTTGCATTTGCAATACCAACATGATAATTATAGAGACTAAGAGTAGGCCTAGAGTAGAGCCTTTCGGCGTGGCCGGATGTCATGAATGATGAATCTGCGGGAACGGGGTTCTTTTTTCGTGTTATGTTCGTTTGTTGTTGTTACCACTGAATTGTTGGTCTTTTATGTTTTTTTCATTATACATGAACCGAATATCTAAATTAGGCGACACTCGGCGGAAAAGCGGGTTATAAAGCCGACCCAAGAGAAATATTAAACATGTTGGTTTCGCACTGAGCTACAAGCTCCCAATTAGAAGCCTCACCGCGATCCCGTGCGATAGGTTTTCTTCAAGTAGATAACATTCTTTATTACCTTTTAGATCATTTCGTTAACGAACTAACTTTTCTCAAAGTTTGCAGCTATTGGACATGAAGATGAACTGGCGAGTCAGATTGGCCGTGCGTGTAGCATTCCTTTTGCACCGAGAAAATCTGTACAGGATGATCAAAATTAATATGTACTTGCAGAGAATCTGGCATAGTGGTTGAGCGCGTGGGTTCAAATCAGCAAACAGCCAAAAAAAAAAAATCGTTCTTTTCTAGTTAAGTCGGTGTCGGTTAATCAAAGTGAACGACTTGGACAGGCTGGGGCAATTGCTAGGGCCTTCATAACGTGATTGGCTGAAACAGGTCCCCGAACTGCCTCTGTGTGGCAGCACGTACAATTAGCAGACGTTGGTCTTGGGACTGGCATCACATGTGCCTATATCCTTCAATGTCTTCTCCTCAACAAAATCCAATGTGCGGGTATGAATTTGACTGTAATGTTAACTGTCTCAAAACCATAATAACTACATGTATTATTCGGAATATTGGTGTCTTTTTAAATCTGACGATTTGATTGAAAGAAATCATTTTATATTTCCAGATTTCAACTTAAATTATTATAGAGTGAAGAACTTTATCGCATGGGTGACGTATAAATGGATGGATTAAAACAAAATTTATCAGCTTGAACATTTTTTTGAAAAATCAAAGAACAAAAAAGTAAATCTTGAGTGATAGAATTCGTACCCCCCCCCCCCTCCGCTGTTTTTCTGAGTGGCAGCACAGACCTTGCCCTATCACGACCCTATAATTAATGGACGCTTTTTGCATGCCGATTTTTCGTACCAATGAAAAAAGGGACAATAAATTTTGTCCGATAACCGGACGAATAGCCAATTGGCTGTTCCTCCGGCAGTTCCCTCCTCGACAACAACAATAAACACACACACCGAAACAACAGATAGTAGATTAAAAGCTCTATACGGTTTATAAGTTATTTGATGTCTACTTTTGGTTAGGTTTCTGTGTAGGGAAAAAGGTATCTTCTAGTTCTAGCCTTTTGTAGGTTTCACTGCTTTTGGTTTTGTAATCTGTTATCTTTATTATAACGCCCTCTTAGCCTAAAGAAAAATCCTCTTAGGCGTATAGAGGTATTCTCTGAGCTGGGTCGATAAAACCGGTATTAACCAGTCGTGAACAAACACAGCTGCCTTGGTTGTGATCGAACCCGCGACCTTTCGATTCGAAACTGCCCTCCCTACCTGCTGGCTAAGGTCTGCGCCCAGGGCTTTTCAATGCTACGACAATCCGCTTCTGTCCTCTCCTTGTTGGGACGGTGTCAGTCTAACGTAACCGGCTGTGTCAGGATTCCTGGTATTCCTGCATTGTCTGTGTACAATTAGCAGACGTTAGTCTTGTGACCCGTCGACATAATAGCTTTGCTGCTAACGTTGAACGCTATCAAACCAATTCACTAATTCACCTATACGACAACTGTCTTACCACTTCTTTTCAGCTGCCCATCTGTCAGAAATTATGTGTGATCTAAGATAAGAAAAAAATATAATGATTAACTCTGCTCGCAGCGATGACATTTCCAACAGGTGTAACTAAGCGAGGTTCATTTCCCTGGGTACCAGGAGTTTTGAAATCAATAACTCTGAAATTACGATTAAAATTTTCCAACAAAGGACAAAAACAGTAAACAAAAGACCACAACAGCATCAAAATACAATAACAAGAGCAACTGAAGCATCCTTGGGTTGGAATTGCTTGGTGATCCATCTAGTAATAATAATAATAATAATAATAATAATAATAATAATAATAATAATAATAATAATAATAATAAAAATAATGACAAAAAGAGCGGGATAGCAGGTAATATAGAAGGAAATGCGGTGAGGAACTTGAACACAAAGACTGATTCTCTTCAGTTATTAGGAAGAAAAAGAATAAAAAAAGACAAAAGAAATTTAGAACTGAGAAAGAATGAAACGTTAAAAAACACACCATCACCAAAGACCCATCATGCTTGATTAAAACACACACACATGCATATACACATCATAAACGCTTTCAGTTACAGGCACAAATATCAAATAAATAAAAGTACACTTATTCTTGCCTCCAAGGCCTCACAAGGTTTCTTGTTCACCTGCATGTTATCATTCGCTTTGTTTGCGACGCCTTGGAGAATCGCTGGCTTAAAGTCAAAAGGTGATATGGACTTACGATCGGAGACATTGCTCTGGTGATGGGTTTGTCCTTTCCATCAGAAGATGTTCAGTATTATCTTTGTAGACAGAATAGTTTTGTCTCTGAACCATCCCTGCTATTCTATCTCCCTGTGTGTATGTTAGTCACCATCCACAAAAATTGCATTCCTTCCGCCCTCAAACCCCAAATCTTTCACCAAGAGGTATGGAATTTTCAACCTAAACTTAGAGAGGAGAGTGTCAATTTGATAATTATAGATGAAGTTAAAAAACACAAATCTTACCCCTTGTTGCTCAACTTTCATCTCAGACATCTCTCAAGTCCTGTCCTGTGACAAGGATGTTAACTCAGAGCAATACGGTATAACCCAAAGTAAACTTTAATTCATACCTCTAGACTAAAATAAACACAAGAGGTCACCATTTTGAAATGCCCCAGTCACTCTTTTTACTGCAGGGGGCTTCAACTATTTGGCATTGGTAAGACTATTTTTCATACAAGAATTAAGTACCTAAATATAAACAAAACTATTATAATAATAATAAATAATGACAAAAAGAGCGGGATAGCAGGTAATATAGAAGGAAATGCGGTGAGGAACTTGAACACAAAGACTGATTCTCTTCAGTTATTAGGAAGAAAAAGAATAAAAAAAGACAAAAGAAATTTAGAACTGAGAAAGAATGAAACGTTAAAAAACACACCATCACCAAAGACCCATCATGCTTGATTAAAACACACACACATGCATATACACATCATAAACGCTTTCAGTTACAGGCACAAATATCTAATAATAATAATAATAATAATAATAATAATAATAATAATAATAATAATAATAATAATAATAATAATAATAATAATAAAAATAATAATAATAATAATAATAATAATAATAATAATAATAATAATAATAATAAAAATAATAATAATAATAATAATAATAATAATAATAATAACAATCATCATCATCATAAAACTTTATTGATTTGTCAGCAAAATGTAAATGGCTCACATTAAAGACTAAAGATTGAATCAATTACAACTAGATTAAAGATGAAATCCTCATCTAAATTTAAACCAATAAAAACAAGTGATAAGATATAAATCATAAGTGCTCATGTTTATCGTAATAAATATATGAGGTACCCAGGCGAATCAGGCACAAGTCGAAAATTTGACATTTGGGGTTATTCAGAGTGTGTTTAAAAGCATTACAATTTCATGCATTTTAGAGGTTGAACAAAATTAAAACTTGATTATTTCTAGAACTAGAAATATTCTAATCATTTTTGAAAATGGAAAAGGTAAAAATATACTTTAGTATTCTATAGCGGTCAGAGGGCTCAAGCTCAAAAGCTGTATACTATAACTATTAGCGACTTGTGCCTGATTCACCTTGGTTGCCTCATATATATATCATGGTCTGGGGGAACAGTCATGAAGCAGACATACAGGTAAGGCATAAGGTAGGCAGCATCAAAAACCAAATAGAATAAA
The DNA here is from genome assembly GCA_003991915.1 of Elysia chlorotica. Classification (NCBI taxonomy): domain Eukaryota; kingdom Metazoa; phylum Mollusca; class Gastropoda; family Plakobranchidae; genus Elysia; species Elysia chlorotica. The sequence continues at coordinate 569,684 of RQTK01000212.1, read as the reverse complement.
AATGTGTGAATTATGTGGAAAGAAAGAATGTTCCAAATATTGAAAATCATTGTAGTGCTATTTGAGATGAAAAAAGAAACAAAGACAAAAGAATATAATACAAATAAAATATCAAATAATACTTACAACAGGCTGTAGAGTAGATTAAGACGTTAAAGTGGCTCATACTATAGTAAATGCTGTCCATTGTTTTTCCCCTTGAGGATAGATCTATTGTCACTAACAAAGAGGAACACCATGCCTGAAGTACTGGGACTGCATACTTCCCATTGAATTTCAGATTTGTCAAAAAAAAAAACAACAGAAGCTCCCAAATGTCAGCCATCTTTTCAAAACTTTAATAGAGGCACTCATCTGTGCCCAGGCCTACGTTCCTGCCCGAGATCTATTATGGAGAACTGGACTCTTCACAATCATGACTTGGTCCCAGAATTTATAGAACACACCTGGGGTCACAAATGAATGTCAGTAAAACTAGAAGCTTGATTAAAACTAACAAGTAATAAGACCTGGTTGATCATTATTAAAATCCACACTATGGATTCAAGCTTATGAAGTCTAACATCTCAACCAGTTGACAGATTTGTACTTGATAAAATAAATTAGAAGGCATGAACGTTCAGGGTACAATTAAGCTTTTGTATAGGACTGCATGTACCTTTAAGTGGTCATTCATCCAACACTGAAAATAAATGCAGATTGCCCATTCTCTTCATTTCACTATCAGGCTATACAGGTGACTCACTAGTTGATGATAGTTTATCCGCTATAGTTGAAGTGTTCATCCTGTAATTGTTCACCAAAGGATTAATGATCTCAACAGCTCATATCTTTTTTCCTCTGTTAGAAACCACAGAGGTATAGTGTAAAGTTATACAAAGTTAATCATAAACCTTTTCATGATTCCATGCAGTTTATTCAGTCAAGAGAAACAAAACAAAATTCAAATGCGTAACTTCTCACAACAAAAACTGGTTATTTTTAAATTTAAAGCCATTGTAAACATCACTGGAGTGTACTTTATCCACTTGATTAAACAAGACCCTACAACACCATGCACTGAAACATTCACTCTTTCTCTTCACTCACAGCAGCACTAAAAACCGCCAAGTGTCCTTGAACTGCATCAATTCACACACATCTACCTCACTCACTTTGCAAACCCAAAATATTAAAAAATACGAAAAATTTATCACAAAATGGAGCGCCTGCAACCAGTTTGGCCGACATAAGCCCAAGACATGCGAACTGCCTTAGGCGCCATGGCATGGTCACAAGTGTATGACACTATGTTTGTTGCATTCAACAAGAGCAGCTGAGATATCAGCTACGCATAAAATGTTAGTTTAGTAGGAACAAGACGGAGATGTGCAAGACTGCTTTCACGATAACCAAAATTATTCTTTTGTCTTTTTCAAAGAATAAAAAAAAAAGAAGGGATAAAAAATTTCATTTTCTTGAAAAACAAAATGTTCCTTCAAAGAGGGTTGCAATAAGGGGCGAAAAATTGTACAGTAACTAGATTTATAAAAAATTGAAAGTGTTGAAACCATCAAGATAAAGGTAAGTGCTTATAGGATATCTATCATCATAAAGAAAAAGAAACATTTACTTCTCTCCATTGAAAATCAATAACAACCATACAATATGGCATAAAAGCTGTAAGACACATTGAGCATTTCAGAGTTTTAAAGAAAATGTGCTTCATTCATTTACAACCGAAAGTTTTCCAATATCATTATTGAGGCAAGCCAATGTCCAACAAAGCATTTGGGATTATTTTGCAAATCAAAAAAGTGACCATGTGCACCTGACAGAGTTTAAGGCATGTTGACAATTCAGCACAGATCAATGTGTTTGTTTTGTCGTCAGACCTTGAGTGAGATGAAAACATCCACTTATCCTAGCAAGCAGCATTGGACCAAAAACAGAAAAAACTTTACGTTTCACATATTTGACACATGTTTCACTAGTGGAGCTTAAACATGTTGGGAAAAACATTATGAAAACAAGAGAAATACAAGTTGGTGGTGTCACATTCAAAACATAATATTATTAATGAATATATTGACCTTTCTATGAAAGTCTTTATAACTCCTTAAGTAAACAAACTAATAAGAACAGGAGGAAAAGTTCAAATACATAATTATGTGAGCACACACTAAACAGTTTTATTTTGGTTTCAGCAAAACTTTTAAAACTTTTCTTTGCAGAAAGCTCAATTTTTTTCCAAATAGCAGTTGCTGTAAAAAAAAAAAAAAAATTTCCAGATGATTATCTTATATTAAAGCAAGTCCACCGGTAAACCTGTTTGATTGGTAGTATCACGTTCTCTTTGATAATCAGTGCTGAAATGTAACAGGTTTGAGAAATGAAAAATCCTTGGTTCCTTACAGCCTGAAACCAGTTACCATTTTTACTAACAGTACAGATTTTATAAACAATAACGCTTGAAATCTGTCTTGTCTGTTAGGATATTTTTGGATTGATTCAAAGTTGACGGGCAATGATAAAAACAGATTAACTGCCTGGTTACCTACCTATTTCTCAAAAGGTGATTTACACTTAAGGCCATCAAACCTGGGGTTCTACCAAAGTGCATGCAAGAAAGACATACAGCCCAAGAGACAGCCGAGAGATCAAACTGGTAAATAAGTGCAGATCCACCTTACCACCTGTTCTGTTAATCTTTGACCCTGTTTGAAAACACTGACAAGCATTAGATTCAAAATTCGATAAGCACAGAGACAAGTTAACTCTGCACTTATTGCTGATATATATTAGGATTTAATGCTCCAGGAGAAGCAGTAACTTGGTAAGATGATGGTGAGATTGCTTTTGCCGAAGTTTATCATTTCTCATCACATGCAGCATATTACTTTTTCCCACTCTGTCTACATTCTTACAACTCAAAGTATTTCTAGTTATATCAAAAATTTACAATGGAACGAAAGATATCTAAAAAAAATTTTTTAAAAGCTACAATCTAAATTATTGCAAACGTATCCTAAAGAGCATCACCAATGAATGATCGGATCAGCAAAATTATCCTCATGTGGCCATGACTAGCTATTTCAATTTTTGATCTCTAAACTGTTTGTCGAGGAATATCATTTTGTTTTAAAATAATTTATATTTTTTTGTCAGAGACATATGGATATTAGTATCATTGCATGCCAAAGTCAATCACAGAGACCCTAAGCACAGCTTAGACTAAACTATGCATAAAACGTGATCGTTGGATTGAAGCCCCACAATCTTGTGGAACTGTATGATCATTACAGTTTGATCTGTTAACCGCAGGAAGACGCACTGGAAAATTAAACACAATTAAATACTCATTCTTGACAGATACCATTCAAAGTCCAACTTAGAAGTGTAGTACTAGTGTTGACATATTTAGAAATATTTTCGTTTTCAAATGTCTTACGAGGTTTAGGCTAAACTACATTAGCCTTAGCCATACACTATAAGCCAATATGTGTTGCATTGTTGGAGAAACTTACACCGAAAGCATCATTTGCAGAGTAGGAATCATTTTGCATTAGATGTGACACAAACACACATGAATGGGTGGCTCAAGCAAAAAAACAAATACACTTGTACATAAGTACATGCAAAAGTAATCTTAAAACCCTTTTCTAAGCATTTTAAGAGGAAAAAAAAAACAACTAACAAGAACTTCCTGAATCTTATGGAATAAATATCAACATAGATGAACAATTACAAAATCACTTTTTTATCGGATCTTCCTGATTAGTATTACCAGCCAACCAATACTCGTTCTATATGTTGCTTTACAAAGAGCTGAAATGGCGGCACTCTGTGTGCATATCTGAAACGTCTTGAGGTATAATCCTGGAATATGAATTTATCTTCCAGTTCCAGGTATCAGCAATGATTAATGAATCTTGGCAGCTGAATCCTTGATGACTAGTTAATTGAATGGGTGTTTAAATTATATATCCATCCAATAGTGAAATGCTCCCATGTTGTACTCCAGAAGACTTTCTCACAGCTAACTCCCTGCTCTCACTTTCTTGCACACGTTCTGGAAATGTCTGTTGTACCATTCTATATATATATAAAGTCCAGGCATAAACTACAACTCCACATCGCCATCTGTGATCAGCGGTTCAATCTCATGTTTCTTTCCACCTGAAAATTGTACATACAAATATCAATTTTTTTTTCCTCATAAGGGTAAATAACAAAGATCATGTTTGGACAATTGGCCATATGATTCTAGCTTGTCTCTCTAATATTGCTAGTAAAAAAATTATTTGCAAACAGATAAAAACTTAAAACAAGCAGAGAGCTTCCCTTTCTGTGGTTCAATTTTCCTTTAATACACTTTGAGATTCAGACAAAAAGCGTTCAGGTATAGGACTTGGACCTTGATTCAAGCCCCCTTTGGCTGCAGCATTTTTTTTTCATAAGCACTGCTGGTTGGGTCTGTACCAGTATAATGTGGAACTAAATCCCCAGTACTCTGATGGTCCCGTAGCTTTAAAGGACTTTTTTTTAGACCTAGAAGGCGTTAAACAAGCAGAGAGCTTCCCTTTCTGTGGTCAAATTAGGTTAAGGCTGATCATGCGATGCTCACCTGTCCCTTCCTCCTGTAGCTCAAACTGTGACGTGAGAGCTTTCTGCTTTTTGGCAGCCGCGTTGTGTGGGTTTTCTGGCATGAATGCCGCAACCAACAGCGCCATAATCACAAGCACTGCCCCAAACGCAAATGGAGGACCTGGCACAACACTCTGTGAAAATAGGGTGGTAATTGGTTTCTTAGTACTGTTGTGAAGGATAAAGATCCAACTTATCACAATGTTTCTTGCAGAAATGCCTTTGGTAGCTTTTATGCACATCAGGTCTAGTTTTTTTTCCCCATAAAACTATGGTTATTTTTTATATTTTGATTTTTTTTTTCATAATAGAAGAAAATTAAGAAAAAGAATTGGAAAACAATAGAAAATCTTAAATTTAAAATAAAATCCAGCCATAAGCTCAGAAAAAGAAATGCACAATAACAAGCAATGAAATCATCAAAAGCGACATAATTATTTTTCACAATTGTTACCAGCAAAGTTAAAGTCATGAAGCATTGCATAGATTACAAATTTAACAGTAATTACTGGCTAGTATCCTTTCTTCAAATTTCATATGATCAATCAAGCCCCCTGAAGTGCATGTATCCTTATTTTTCATCTTGTATTAATTGATGCTTCTTTAGAAATTTTTCATTCTTTCCTTGTTCCTCCTTTCAAAAAATCTTACTACAATCGTATAAAAAGGGCATACAATTTGATGTTTTCACATGGATTAATTTTGAATATCAATTTAGGTAGAGTTGACTTAACTTTTCTATTCTGAAGTATTACTTGAGCTGATTCAATCGCTGCAATACGACGGCTGTGTAAACAAAAATGGCTATAATAGCTTCCCTAGAGATTCACTGATTTAATACAATGGAATCTGCATTAGATAAACGTCTGGTTCCACGGTAACATTCATTATTTTACCAAAGATCATGATATATCTAGCAAAGCTTACTTCAATGGCATTGTGATGAGGCAAGTGGGAGTTGTTATCTTGTGACTTGTCTGACACGGGACTTGGCTTGTCTCTATCATTTTCGTTCAGGTCTACGTTGAACAAGTAGAAGACAAAGCCAAACAGGGCAGGACCCAAACCGTTACAAAGGCCTCGGATGCCGGTGACCACACCTTGAGCCACACCTGTTGACAGAGTTCAGTATTTTGTTAAACGAGTTGCTTTTTTTAAATCAAATTTTTCTAGTTTTCTTCAAAGATAATAAATCCCATATTGCAAGATTCAGTCCAAGTGTGTTGTTTTTTCCCCAAATTAATATATTTTAATTTAGGATATATCTATCCATTTTTCAGAACAAATTTGTGTAAATTTGTGCAAATTTGAATATGTAGTCCATATCCCCATTGCCTTTTTTTAAATTTTACATTTCTGCTTTGTTATTTTCACAAAGCCAAATGTAATAAGGCTGCAAAGCTTTACTGTAGAGGTAACTAGACAGAAGGGCTCTGGCACACTAATGAAAAAATAACTTGAGAATTAAAAGCTATCAGAATCAATATTGTGAAAATGCAGGCTTTAAAAAAATCAACATGTGAATGCTAACTGAATAAAGACTTTAATAGATTGTACCAGTTTAAGCTTTACAGTATACGTGTACAAAGATTTAGAAATTCTGACTAGATCAAGACTTCAGAGTTTATTTGGATTGAGACAATCCAAGTGTGTTTGGAAAAAGAAATTCAAAAAGCATGGATAGAGATTGAAACCCTTACATGCCTTTATACAGCACCACCAGAAAAGCTAAATACTGACCTATTCATAATACAATTATTTTACAAAATAGATAATTATCCTTGTAAGTTAAGTAACAATTTCTTCCACCTTTACATACTAAGGAATAGCTATGTATGACTTAGCTTCTATCATGTTTGTCTACCTTTATTGTTCTGAAATTTTATGCTTATCAAAGATTTGCACATTTCTAATTTCATAAGGGGTTGCTACGTAAAGACTTAAGAGCTGAGAGGAAATTGACAACTCTTGACTGGGTAAAGATATGCAAAACTTGGCAAGATATATCATTCAATATAGCTAGAACTCCCATCATAGACCTTGTTATCCTACCCTGTTGATCAGCACTTGCGTGCGCAGACACAAACGAGCTGATTGACGGGTAGGCTATACTTGACATGGCCGCCATTCCACCAGCCATCCAGATTATCCTGGGGAAACAAAACAGCATCGTTCATACAACAGTCTTCAGTCTGGTTTTCTTCTTCAGGCTAGACAATGTATATATAAGTATTATTGTTTATAGCTTAAGATATGCATAAAAATTATATATTTATATATAATTTACATTTTATAATTAATTGTCTTTGTAAAAGAGGTGTCTCTAAAAATGAAAAAATAAAAATAAGACAAAAAATTAGGAAAAAAGCCACATGATAAAGGATTATATTCTAGGTTTTAAAATTTTGAAAGAGATGTTCAACAGATGCTTCTTGATTCGCCAAGACTTCGAAACTCCAGATTGCGATCTTAGTTTGAGATAGAAAAAAATCTAGTTGAGTTTGAGAAGAGAAATAGAGCATTTTTTTCTCTCACTATACGTATAAAAGATGGAAACTCAACGGACTCTCTCATGTGTAAAAGACAGAAATTGACTTGACTCACCAGTGCTCTGATGCAAATCCATAGCACGTAAGCTGGACAATTTCAAAGACCAGACCAAACATGATGGTCTGCTTGTGACCTATATACTTCATTAACAAGGCTAAAATCAAAGTCTGAAATAAGATGTAAAAAAAAAATTACATATATGTCATACATGTATATATATAACTGTGGTGACCATTATCTAAAAATCACCAACCCAACCAGCTCGAACATTGATCTTTTGCATCAAAAGCCGAAGTTCTACCCCTACCCCCAACCCTATTAAACCCTAACCAGACACCATAGATGTTAAAACCAAAAGATCAACTCCCAGTCGCTGCCTCGAAATAAAATCCAAAATATTTTCCTATCTACGGTTGCATTAGCTGTTGTCTTATGCAGCTTTTACAATGCATTTGAGATTTGTATTAACTCCCCTGTCATATATATTTCTGATATATTTTTACAGCTTATACCTAAGTATCTAAAACCATAAAAGAAGTGCGAGTGTTGACCTACTTGAGCTAACACAGATAAAACACCAACGACTGCTATGTATGATGCAACCTCTTCTTTGGAGAAGCCCATCATCTGTGAAAGAGACAAAGAGGAAAAAAAACACATATATTTATTGCGTTAGCAACACGAGCATTATCATTTCAAAAACTGTAAAACTTAGGCTCAAAATTATGACACTGATCAATTGTGAAATAACACTCATAAAAGATGAGTGACACATGCAAAACAAAAAGTAAACAAAACAATACTAATATATTCATGATAAAGAGAAGAAAAAAAGAACCATAAAAAAAACTTATAAAGAACAAATTAACAACAATCAAATAAATAAGAAATAAACTTTCAAAAATACTGCTCTTCATTTCTATTTTTTTCAATCAGACTATCAGGTATATATAATAACGAAGTTACTGGGATCGATCTGGAACTAGTTCAGAGCTAAATATAGCGGTTCCCAAATTAAGATATAGAAGAAAGTTTGATAACTATCAACTAATTAAGAAATAAACTTTCAAAAATACTGCTCTTTATTTCTATTTTTTTCAATCAGACTATCAGGTATATATGGGAATGGGACACTAGTCATGGCGGATAGGAAGCAATAATACCTGTTATCGATACATTCTACTGAAGGCTTGTAATTTCACTATGCATGCTGATCAGTTGTACTGGATGGGCATTTCCTATACATGCCCAACTACAGATAGTTTGTGGATACTGTGGCTAAATTGATTGGTTCCAAAGTTTGTTCATGTGATTGATAAGGAAACTACAGTACAGAGCCCAGCAAGTCGCTGTTGAGTTTAAAAAAACTTAATAAAAAACAGCAAAAGGGGGAAAAAATGAAACGAACAAAAAATGAAAAAGACAAAAAAACAAAAATTTAATAATAATAATACACATCAGTGATGAGAAAAAAACCTGGCATTTCACAATGAATAATAATTTAAAAAAAACATCTCCAGATTTAAAAATAAATTAAAAAAAAACAAAAACAGAATCAGCACTGTATAAAAAAAACTGTGAGAGGGATTTTTTTACAATTCTGTATGAGAGGGGAATTTTGAGGAATGAGCAGAAATGTTCCCGCCACCAAAATCTGCTTTAAATTTAATATTTGATCAACCCTGTAGGATGCATGATAAGTACAAATAGTTCTCATCAATATACACTTGCACTCACCAATCTCAGATATACAAATATAGAAGAATATTCGCCTGCCTCTGGCAAGTAGGACAGAAACACGGTCACACAGAGCAGCAAGATGAGCAGGTCCTGCCCGACCTTCTTCAGGGCCTGTGGAGGGACAGGGAACCACATTATAGAGTGGTGAGACTTATTGTTAAAATAAAAATAGTGCTCCTCTTTAGGTTTTATCTTTAAAAGAATAGAACAAAGGATTTCTTTGAAACAAATATTTGACGCCTATCAAATTACAAAATACAAATTTGGAAAATTGCTTTATTACTGTTTCTGAATGCAGTTTTAGATAATCAGAATCATTTTCTTCTTCACAATGACATCCACAATTATATGGCAAAATATTTTCACTTAGCGTGCTAAATACACAAAAACAGGCTTACGTCAGAGCACATAAATCTTCAGAAGAAACTTGATATGGTTGCAACAATCAGAAAATGACCCACTCTCTCCTAACACACCTGAGAGCCATAGCTCATTACGCTTATCGTAAGTAAACCTATAAAGTAATGACGTTGAACGTTAAAACAATTCAACCCACTCAATGCTCATCGTGACTTTATATTGGCATAGCACATAATTTCTACTACTTGCATGCTAGAAGACATCCAAATGCTTATATGAGAGCACATATGTATTTAGGGTATCCTAGCTGGTCACACCCACCCCGAAGGGATCCGCCTTCTCCCAGGAGATCTGTGAGCCCCAGCTGGCCGGACGAAGCTTCTCAGGCAACGACTCAGGAACAGCCACCAGGATGAAGAGAAGGTCCAAGATGGCGATGGCCGCAGCCAACCAGATGACAACCGTCTCGCTGTACATGTCCTGCAGGAAAGCTCCGATCGCTGGACTCGTCACCAGACTGGCAGCAAATGTGGCCGAAGCCTATAGAAGGGGACAAAACTCAACAGTGAACATCTGATCACCAAAAGCAACTTGTGATTCAGAATTACATATATTTAAGTTGCCATCGAATGATCCTAGTGTAATATCTAAATAAAAGCTCAGATCTGCCTTTTTGAGTCTATTAAAAGCAATTCCAGCACTCTAAAATTAATACAGATAATGTATTAATGTTTGAAGCACCAGTCTCTAATTTTAACATGCACTTCAAAGGAAACGTAGAATGAATTTTTTAATAATTACAAGCAGGTTACTATATGTAGCTAGAGTGGCCTTTTCAGGCTTATAGAGACATTCTAATAACATTTAACAAAAAATTAGAAGTAAATTACTAAAATGTAAGATCAGTGCCTAGAATATCTTACCAATCCATATGCAGAACTTCTCTCCTCCTCGGTTGTGACATCGGCAACATAAGCAAACACAACACTGAACGTCACTGAGAACACTCCGGAGATAGACAGGATGGCAAAATACCACCTGGGATAGAGTACAAGGAAGTACAGAGATTAGAGAATCCATAGAACATTCCCCATTACAATTACAAAGGAGACTTTCAATTATAGCGGTGATTCCCGATGAGCTGAAAATAATTTTCCAACAATATTTGTGGAAACTTGCTGTCAATGTTTGCAATCCCATGATCAACTGTTGGCACTTTGTGGATCGAATGTCAGTGCTCGACTGCGAGCCGCTGATAGAGTGGTGGATTGCTGACACGCCGGTAATGTGGCGTCCCCGAGTTTTGCTCGTAGATTTAGCCGACCAGATGTGATAGTCAGAAATCAAACAATTTTGTACATTATCTCAAAACTACAGAGAAAAAAAAGGGATGCCATTCTGCTGGCTCAGTGCCAGGTCTCTAACAGTGAAAGCAGCACTGACCAGGGGCTCAGCCTCATGAGGGGGATCGGGGCGCACGTGAACCCGACTGTCAGCAGCAGGAAGGGCTTGCGGCCCCACACGTCAGACAGAGCTCCAATCAGCGGCGCGCTCAGAAAGGACAGAATTCCCTGAAAAGGATGAAAGATTGATGTCGGTAATAACCGTATTAGTATTAGTGAGGAAACCAGGGTGAACCAGGCAAAAATCGCTGTTGTAAGTTATGAGCTAGGGCCCTCTAATCATAAAAAAACTACTACATATTGACTTTGTTCATTTTAAACAAAATTGGATTATCTGTGGTTCTAGAAATATTAGAGTTATAAAAATAGCTCAATTAATCCGAATTCTTATCTGTGGTTCTAGAAATATTAGCGCTATAAATTTGCCAACCTCTTAAAATACATTTGATTCTTCTTAAGATGCTACAAATAACTCAATGGTCCGAATTATTAGAGTTATAAAAATAGCTCAATTAATCCGAATTCTTATCTGTGGTTCTAGAAATATTAGCGCTATAAATTTGCCAACCTCTTAAAATACATTTGATTCTTCTTAAGATGCTACAAATAACTCAATAGGTCCGAATTCCAAGTTGTTCCTGATTCATCCTGGTTGCTTCACATTTTTAGTTAGCATGTAAAAGCTTGTATGACAAACTTATGAAAAGACTCTACACTCGTTCTGATCTTCACAAGTGTCTCTTTCAAGCCGTTGACAAACCAATTATTACACACAGCTGTTGCTAGGACAATTGTTGAGTTGTCAGCCAGGGCACCCAATAATTGAGGCTTTGCTAATTCACTGTGAGCTATTATTAAAGGTATGAAGAGTTATTTTAGTCATAATAATCTTGTGGCAAAAGCATAGCTTTGTTTCAGATAAATGAATCAAGTAATCTTTAAATAGTTTTGAATATCAGCTATGTTTTTTTAAATATCTATATGGAGAAATATGGGCAGCAACAGAGATTCAAACCATGGACCCCCCCCCCCCCCTTTCCCAATTCTCAACAGTGCAATCCACTTAGCTACCCATGCAGTAAATAAACTAAATCATTTCTTAATTACACAATATATCCATTACAGTTGTCTCTTTGTTCCAATGACAAGGTGCTTCATTATAAGTTCACTAAAAAAAGTTCATACCCAACCGAGAGGTTTAACTAGAACAGCTGCTTGAAAAATACTATCAGTATCACGCTAGAATTAAGTACTTAGTAGACCTGCTGGCATATGTAGCCAAATGCTTGTTTAGCATTTCAGTGAAATATCTTTAGTCCATTGGCTTATTATTTACATTCTGTGGACAAAAATTAAAAGCTTGTCATATAGCTTTTTTTCCTTTCAAATAGACATGTCTTCCATAAAAATTTCATGGATTAAAAGTTATACTCCTTGCACTCCTTCAAGAAAGACAAATGTTCACTGCCTATCACTGTGTTCCAAGCTATTTCAACGTTAACTCACCTTTACCCCTTGGATCAGCCCATTGAACAAAAATGTATGCTTGGGGAATGTCTCATTCAACACCTGGAATTGAAGACAAAGTCGTGACTGTTGGATTAGAGTTTCAATTGTCCAGACATCCGCGCTACTCTAATGAGGGCATTGGGCTCATAACATTAAAAACTTCACCAGTCTCTTCATGCATTGCAGATTCTGTGTCTTATCCAGGCCAGGTCTCAGGTGTAAATAGAAACGGTTACAAATTAGCACCAGTTTCAGTCTCTTTTTAAGGTTCAAGTTTGTTTACATCTTATTCTACGCCGCTATTCATTAATTAACAGAATAACATGCGGTGTACTAAATAGTCCAACAGTAAAGCCTGTGGCCTCTACTCAGGAGGTTGTGTCAAACTAGGGGAGAGTCTGACGGGAAAGGAGATGACTAACCCATACACTCGGTATGATGTGGTAGGCAAAGTACTGGATACACCCTCTGGGCCCCATTGCTTATGGGATCTTTTTAAAAATTTAGACCCAGAAGTTGTTACACTGGGAGAGAGCTTTATTTTCTCTGACAAAAAAATTACACGATTAACAGAAAAAATCAATAATTGAAATGAAAGTTTAGGAATGGGATAAACTGGACATAAATTATAGCTTTGAGCCAACATTATGTAGTGCTTTGTTGATGTTTTAATACTATCTTAGGACAAGGCTGCATGATCTCAAAAAGTGCACATGATAAGTCTTTCCAAGTGTGGTTTTGTATTTTGTTGCCTTTTTTCTCTTTTTTTTTTTGCAGGATCTATCCTTAAAAATGCCTTCATTCAAAAATAACTGAAAAAAGGTAAAAATGTGTGGTACATGTATTTAATTATATAAAACGTTTATTTTCACAAAGGAAGGATGAACTGATCAACATGAACTTACACTGATGATGGGAGAGGTGAGCAGTCCCCAGGCAAAGAACTCCAGGAAGATGATGATGAGTGCATGGTAAATACTTGCTTGACCCAATCCAGACTGCAATGGAAGACGAAAAAAGGCGGTTATATATATGCCACCTTAGGCACCCTATAATCTCTTCGAGAGAACTAGAGCAAAGCAATACTGTTTAAAAAAAAAAAAAGATACATGTACCATGATAAAATTTTATAAACATCAACATTTGCAAAAATGATTTTTTGTCGAGAATAATCTAAACATCCTGTTTTATATTTTGAATATGAGATTCGTTTAATTTCTAGTGATAAAGACTGTTTTTTAACACAATGAAAATCAGTTTGCAGAAAAGGGAAGGAGGAGGAAGCGTTTTAGAAAGCAAGAAAATATAAAAAAATAAACAACTTTAGACCACCTTTCCTAAGGCTGAGGATTAATTTATTAAGTAATGGTGAGGCGCTGAAGAGGAATAATCCTGTCTGTCTCATCCAAGTTTGTCTTTAGACTTTCTTGATAGTTGGGGATTAACTTGGTAATAGTACAGTAAGTTAAGGAGAGACGCCAAGGAGTATTAGTCATGTCTGTCAAATCAGATGCTCATATATGAACCTGGACTCTAATGTGCGTATATAAGCATGTGTTCATGCAGAATGCTTCAGTTATTCTCATGCCATTGAGAGTTTGGTGACAAAATTTCTGTGTTTAAAAAGTCAATTAACACAAAGATAATTAAACACAGCAAAGCAGCAAAGATATTGCAGCTATCCCCGCCACAGACCAAACCAACCAGCAAGCATCTGCAAAGGCTGATGTCAACATCAATTCAAAGTGTCTAGATAGAGCGTCCCTAACGTGATAGGGAATGTCTCTAGTCACAAGATGACTTTGGAAGTAAGAAGAAGGAAAAGCCAAAGCAGCTGTATCTGGAGCAGTTGAGGATTCCTAACTCAAAGTATTAACATTTTCAGGAGCTTAAGTCTGCCATTAGAAAAGACTACCATCCTTCTTATAATCAGCTCTTACACAAGAATTCCAATTAAAATAATGTTCCCAAATCAATGCTTTAAGAAATTTAAAAAGGAGAATACCCTGCGCTCTCCTGCTCCAACCTCCTCGTGATGCGTGGGGGGCAACAGATGTTTTTTTAATAATCTTGATTTATTAACATGTCTGGTCACAAATAGCCCTCGAGGCTCTCTGCTTTTAAAAAAAAATCAGATAAGTGATATCTTGGTCGCGATAAAAATAAGCACCATCGCATCGTGTCGCTTATATTTCTTAATCATAGTGTGCAAAACGGACAACTGTGTTAGACAACTTTGTTGAGTGTCGCTATTCTTTGAATTGCAGCAAAATTACAAACTTTCTCATTTAGGACGATATTCTCCTGTACGGATCAATAACAAAGTCATAAAAATTAGTAGTCCTAATTTTATCAATTAAAAAAATGTATTATTATTTGTTTTTCGTTTCTCTGGTAAAAATTACCCATGACATTTATCTTATCTTATCACGGCGGCATCGATATATGATTGAAATAATAAAAAAAAAGATTATTATACCCTTTCCATACTTAGCATTTTGCAAACAAACTGTGCTGGGTAGGATACGTTTATTATACTCTAGAAATGTATGTTTACACCAAATAATATGATTGGTTGCTTGAAGTCACAGCACCTTATAGTTATAGAGTGGTTTTGCTAACTGTTAATGTTTATGTGTTCTCAAGCTTAAATGCTTATCTCAAAACGGATCTTCCACAGTTTTAAACACAAGAAGCAGCTCTATTCATATTTTGTTTCTCCCACTGGGCATGGGTGATGTGGTTATAAACAAAAACTAACCTCCAAGATCACAGGGCATGGGGTACATGGCAAGATCACAGGGCATGGGGTACATGGCAAGATCACGGGGCATGGGGTAGATGGTTATAAACAAAAACTAATTACCAAGAGCAAGAGGCATGGGGTAGATGCTTATGAACAATATATAATCTCCAAGATCACTGGGCATGGGGTAGATGCTTATAAAACAAACACTAATCCCCAAGATCACTGGGGTACATGGGTTCATGGTTATGAACAAAAACTAACCCCCAAGATCACTGGGCATGGGGTACATGATGATAAAACAAACACTAATCCCCAAGATCACGGGGTACATGGTTATGAACAAAAACTAATCCCCAAGATCACTGTGCATGGGATACATGGGTTATAAAATAAAACTAATCCCCAAGATCACTGGGCATGGGGTAGATGCTTATGAAACAAAAACTAACCCCCAAGATCACGGGGTACATGGTTATAAAACAAACACTAACCCCCAAGATCACGGGGTACATGGTTATGAAACAAACACTAACCCACAAGATCACGGGGTACATGGTTATAAAACAAACACTAACCCCCAAGATCACGGGGTACATGGTTATGAAACAAACACTAACCCACAAGATCATGGGGCATGGGGTACATGGTTATGAACAAACACTAACCCACAAGATCACGGGGCATGGGGTACATGGTTATGAAACAAACAATAATCCCCAAGATCACAGGGTGCATGGGTTCATGGTTATAAAGGCCCCTGGACTAACATCTGGCAATTGTACGGTCTGCCACGCTGACACAATGCGGTCACATTAAATTGAGACTGACCCAACAAATAGGGGCGACATCGGACAAAAATGTTTGGAACCGGTGACCTCCCCATTAGGAGATCAACGCTCTACCACTAGCACCACCCCCCACCTTTATTTGCTTTGCAACAGTTATCAAGGCCAAAACATGCGCATGTAACGATTTTAATGATATATATAAAATTATATATAGGGTTCACAAAATGTACCAAACGTGAATTTAAATGTTTAACAACATGTTTAATAAAAGGACGCATGAAAAAGATGAAAATAATTTTTATTAATTTTTAATAAATAATGACGAACATTGGCGCTTGCCCAAAAGAACTGATGCCTAAAGCTACAAAAATATTTATGACAAAAATAATAAAATAAGGGTACCCTTTCCCAACCACAAAACACTTAAAATCGCCTCAAGAGGGCAAGAATGTAGTCAAGGAATTGCTTGAGACTATTAGATACACAATATATACTATCTTCGACAGGACTCGGCTTTTTTCAACCTATCGAAGGAAACAGGAAGCTGTATAAAGAGTCGATGTGGCACAGCCTGATATGTAAAAGTATATGATGTTACAAATATAATAATATGGAATACTACAAAGGAAAAAAAACAATTTCCGCTGTGTGAGAAACAACTCACTGGTAACTATCATGTGCATTATGGTTAGTCAAACGTTTTACACTTACACACGACATGAATACATCTCCATGACCTCACTCTCACTCTGCCTCTGTCCCTGTCTGTCTCTCTCAGCTCGCCCCCCCCCCTCTCTCTCTCTCTAACTCTCGCTTTCTGTCGCTAGATTACAGCAGCTGCACATGTTATTGTTCTCAAAACAGCAAACCGATTACTGAACCTGGTGAATGGGTAACGGGATTGCCTCTCAAGTGATTACAGTGGGTGATAGAATTACCATCTTCAGGTATACAAAACAATAAGAAGGAATTAATTCCGTTTTGTACTTAAATGACTTCTGTTTTATTTAACATGTCAAATTTCAAAACAGGTAAAACTCAATCTCTTTAATTGTCTCTTGCTGTGTTGACGGGTCTCTATCTCTTTCTAAACACTTTGCCTGGGGTTCTACTTAAATCTGTATGTAGAATCTATTCTTAGTTAGATATTGGTGTAATGTTAAATTCCAAAAACCTAATTCGTTGATCTTATTCTGAATAATACATCACTGCGCAATTGAATAAAACGGAAAGTTAACGACCATAAGCTTCACCAGTGCGTCAAATCACGGTTTCAATCGATATTTCATCAGAGAGAAAAGAGGAAAAATTATCTTGGAGACAATTTGAATTCGATGGCCATTATGTTTATGCCCGTCGTTATAATCGTCATGAAGCGTGCGTGATATAACACTCAATAAAGCACCACAACTTGCATGCAAATAATTTCAAAACGACAAAACGGTTTCACTTCACCTCAGACACAGAACATTCAAGTACAATGAAAAAGGAATTAAGCGCACCATGTGACACTAAGCGCCTTTTGATTTGGCCAAACGTTTTTAAAATGAGGGGAATCGATGCGGAGCTCACGGCAGATCGGTAACAATCATTGTCTTCCACCATCTGACATAAGATCAGCCTTGCTTGGTGGTTATAAAATAAAACAATCAATTTCAAAACGATTCAATATCTTATCATCATATCATTGTGTTGAAATAGTGATTATGGTCAGCATCCATTTAACATAGATGGGGGCTTTTCCAGAGGCTGCCACAGGTGTTAGAGTGAGAGTTGGCGGCACACGTTTTATCCTTATTGCGAGACGATTGGTAGTTTTTCGTGGAGAGAGCGCCAAACTTAACCATTACTACGACAGGTTCCCAGAACTTGGTCGACCACATAATATACTACCACCGGACATACGCCGCTTGCTTCTACCTTCTGATCTTCCTCGTGCCATTCTGGGACGATTGATCGAGGTCTGCATATAGTTTTTTGTAAACCAGGATTTGCGACAAATGCATCATACAATTATTAAACGAGGCACAACGTAGCGTTTTTTGTGTGTTTTGTTTCGTTTGTGTGTGTGTGTGTGTGTGTGTGAGGGGGGGGGGTCATATTTGGAACGGTGGGAAACTTAGCTAAGAAAGCTGATGGGCCGATCAAAATACACGTTATAACTCATTTAACTGAAGATTATACTACCACCGGACACACGCCGCTTGCTTCTACCTTCTGATCTTCCTCGTGCCATTCTGGGACGATTGATCGAGGTCTGCATATAGTTTTTTGTAAACCAGGATTTGCGACAAATGCATCATACAATTATTAAACGAGGCACAACGTAGCGTTTTTTGTGTGTTTTGTTTCGTTTGTGTGTGTGTGTGTGTGTGTGTGAGGGGGGGGGTCATATTTGGAACGGTGGGAAACTTAGCTAAGAAAGCTGATGGGCCGATCAAAATACACGTTATAACTCATTTAACTGAAGATGAACACTTATGATTTATTATGTTAAGTAACATCAAATAGATCACTGCAAAACACACGCTTTTCTTCAATCATTTGGCCTGCGGATTGCGACGTCTCAAATTTGTGGATCGTACTTGTGTTTGATTAGTTTCCTCTCAAGAGTTTTTAATGAGAATTTAGCAAAGTTAAGCCTGTTAAGGTTCCCTCAGTCTCCGAGACGTGCATGGACCTCGTGCTCAGCCTCCAATAAAACCAAGGACTCTCTTAGTGCGGGTCGAGTCGCCGGGGTAAACAAACATTTGAATCGAAGAGGCAATGCCTCTATATCATGAGGTCTTGATTTAGCACACTTCGATTACAAAAAGTAAAAAGTTAACAGGAAATCTGAACAAATGGCTTGTTTGGTTTAGTGAACCGACGCGGAATGTACAGTACTTAAGGAAAGCAATCAATAGAACTATCTCTTGCCTCTAGCGACAGTGCTGCTTCCGCACAACCAAATTATACCTCCCATCTACTCAATGCCAAGAGAGATTTTATTAACTACCTAAGGATAATGTATCATGGATTAGAGACGCGGTTTGCCGAATATGAATCAGTATCCACTATAGATCTTTTCTGCCCGGACAACTCGTTGCAAGGGGTAACATCAACAGTTTCTCAGCGGCAACACCAGAAATATAAACGAACCAAAATACAAGCCGCTTTATCTGGTAAAACTGTCAGAATGCGGGTTCGACATTTAATTTGGCCATAAGACCTTGCCACAAACAAATGGTATATTGGCGCTGCTCACATAGCATAGTTTAAATCTGCAGGCGATGTTTGTCTCATTCTGCATTCAAAAAATTCTTCCCGTGTGCTTTTAGAGAGCGCACGCTAAAAACTGCGCCTACATTGAATAATAAAAAAAAAAAAGTACAAAGGTTATATAGGGTTTGTATTTGTTTATGTTATACGAGTTCTTAGTTCGACAGGATTTTACGTAACCGAACCAAACTGGTGGTAACTACGCTACAGGTAGTCCTAACGAAAAACTAGGCAAACCTATTCCTCGCTATAATAGTATAAACGGATACCCGTGGTTGTGATCGCGTAGATTGTCATGACGAAACAAGGTATAGGAATCTATGTATGAGAACAAAAACAAAACACGAAGCAATTAGAAAATGCCTGATGGACTGATAAGAGACTGCCTCAAAGATAGCACAGTGACGTGGTCAGTGCCAATAGCAACTGGACAGTTGACATGTTGAAGGCGGCTGCAGGCAGCACAATCACCGCGACCGGACTCCTGCCCATGCCACACCAGGTGTGAAAAACCTAACCTAAATCTCGATCTGCCACCTTAAAAAAATGCTACACGGCTCGTCTATCCTTGCGCAAACTTTTACCTGAGAGGACACCACTTCAAAGTGAAGCATCAAACAAATAATGTTGACATCATTTTAGTTGATTACTTAAAGGAAACTGCATTTGAAATATGAATGAACAGCACATGCATGAAATAAAACTTAAAACAGGTTGGTGGTACATTGGGCATTATAATAGTAGTCTAACGCTAGTGGCACCCACAAAAAATATACCTTGTACCCTAAACCACACATGACATGAAGCCCGCTAAAAGATGTCATGAGCCACAAGTAGTACTCAATAGAAACATACCGTCGATACCCCTGGATAACTAATAACAGTACTTAAACTCACACAAAAAGTACTTGTTGGAAGTCAACATAGGAAATTATAGATATTACCAATGGAAGTATAGCCCCATCCCCAGTCTCTTTTTGTTTTAAATGGCTAAATGTAATTTAGTGACAGTAGCAAAAGTGATACCCCATTATAGGAAAACTATAAGGGAAAAGGCGGAGAGAGGGGTTTTAAGAGATAAAATTCTACTGAAAGTCTAAAATGTCACAAATATATCCTCACTTCCTGGGCCTGGCTTATTTGAATTGTTCATACATGGGTTATTCATACTTTTCTTTTCTCTTGAATATTGTAAACATATCCTGTCATGAAAAAAATAGATTTATACATTAATGTTTTTTACTAAATACTTTTGAAGAAACAAGCAAATCAAAGATTCATATAGCTTAAAATTGAAATAGAATCCTTTCAAATTAATTAAAGGCAGAGATAAAAATCAGGAATACAATACCTTAATATGTTACTAAAAAATAAAATCAAGTGACCAAACAAGGATGACAAAGATAACAACACATTTCCCCAGCACATGAGAAGTCCAGCAGTTTGATTAGACACAAGAAAGGAAGTTATGGTTTTAAAAGTTTTTTTGTTTTTTTTTATTTCACCCAAACAGACAAAAAAAAAAAAAAGAAAACAAACGAAATTTAAAACCAAAGTAAAACACCCACAAATGTACCATGCTCTAGAAACCTAAGAAGCACCATATTTTATTTTATTTGAAAGATAATGTAGCACAACACTTTACCTCAAAGTTGCTAGAATCCTATGGAGGGGCAAGTTGTTTGAAAGAAATTAAAATTTATAACATCAGCAGTCTGCCAAAATTGATAATCATTGATACATAGATTCAATTTGATACATTAATCTGATTAAGCATTGAAAGCAAAAAACAAAACAAAACAAAACCTCTAGTTTGCCCTGGCCTAACGTTGTATAGTCGCCAGACAAGAGCAGCGGGCTCGAACTTCTAGAGTCGCGACAGGTCATTCCTTTTTTTTTTTCAATATATATATATATATATATATATTTCTTCTTATGTATATTGTTTGGTTAAGATTTAACTTTTAATATTTAATTTTTAATTGCATGCTGATTGATATGATGTATGCGTATTTAGTGTATCCACTGTAAAGCGCTTTGAGATTTTTTAAAATATTATGAAAATGGAAAGCGCTAAATTTTTTATTATTATTATTATATATTATATATATTTATTATACATTGTACATGTAAAATCAATAATATACTTAAAAGCCTGACAATAAAGACTTCTAAGTCTGATCTAACCAGTTCAATTTCACTCCAGTCAGTTGCAGAGTAAACTGTAAACTGTATAAAGTCTTTATTTAACGTAAATATATTTATACTGTAGTGGATCGGTATAGATCCACATACTAAATGAATACTTTTTAAGTATTTTATTAATTATCTTTTTGATGATAGAGCAAATCATTTTTTGTATCTTTTGTTCCAATACCCATAAAAGGGAATGACAACTAGTTGTAAAGTAAGTGCAATTATGATCAATCTGGTGTTCATTGTATGTCACTATGTGTGTAGAAATTAAAATCTCAATTGATTGTCCAAGGCCAACATTTGGAAGTGTTTCCATCGCCCATCTTATCTGAAAACCAAGATTTATACCAAAAACATGTGCGATGTATCATTTTATGGCATTAAATTTAAGGTACTTCCCATATAAAACTATAAGATGTTAAACGTTAAAAACCTACGGCAGTATGAAAAATTATTTTGAAACATGCTGATTTAATAAGGTTATAACAGCTTGAGGCCATAAAGAGCAATATAAAACACAAGTATCGCAAGCCAAATTTAGACAAATCCAAAACAAAAAAATTCTGGATGTCAATTCAAATTAAGATATTAATTACTTGTGTAAACTGTTTTCCTTTTTTTTTTTTTTAAAGTGGAATGAAAATCTAGAGGTGAACAAATAACACAATTCGTGTGAGCCTGATATAGACTTTGCTAGATTTTGATCTCTGGATATCAATTTACAATTGGTATTTATATAATATAAGGACTAGATGCATTTCATTTTGCTCAAGTTTCAAATTAAATAGCTTTTAAAACTTTAGCTTTGTTAATGAGAAAATTTTTGCTCACTCAAGATTTTAAAATTAAGGCATATCTGCTTCTACAGAGAATCTAGTAAAGTATCAGTTTGTCAATGTTGTTTCTTTTAAACTCAACCCAAAAATTATCTATCTAATATATATATATCGCCTTTTATCCATTAGAACATTTAGAGATTTCACTAAAACTATAAATTACATCGCAGTGCTTCTACAAGATTGAATGTTCTATTCGTACAGCACTGGGCAAAACTTTTAGCCAAATCTTTTGAATAGCAAGAGCAATTTTTGTAAACCCAACACCTCACAAATAGAATCTACTCTCACATTTAACCCTATCTACATCCTTCCCTTATTTTAGGTAATAAACTGATGTACCCATACCATGATACCTAACCCATCTATTAAATATATTGGCGATGACAAAAACCACCTAATGTAGAAAAAAATATATATCTCGGCCTGCCTGTCTCCCTCTCTCTCCTCTATATTTCTTCTCAAATGTAGTTTCTCCTTCTACTGGTTTTCTTCATTTTCTTTCCTCTGTCTCTTAGTTTTCTTCTCTTTTCCACTGTTGGGTTACTGGAAGTTCTCTCTCTCTTTTCGAATATTTTATGGCATTCTTCTTCTAGATCTAGTTCTTCTCTTATATCTCTCTAGGATTTTACTCCCCACAGTTGCTAAGAGTTACATTTTCTTCTAATCTCTCTTTCCTTTGGTTTTACCTTCTTCCATTCTTTTTCTCTTATTTTCATTTTGTTGTGGAAAAGCGTTGGGGTAAATGAACGCAAAAATGAAATCTCCATTTCACTTGTATGCATGGAGCAGGAAATCAGTTGACTTGAAATGTCCATAGTTTGAACCACCACCCCCCCCGGCCTGGATTTACTACATACATACATACAAAAAAAGACAAAGAAAGAAACTTACACAAAGGAAAGCTTTAATTTGTATGTGATATCTTGTAAAGCTGCTCACAATTTGAAAATCTTGGCGAGAAGTCAATTCTACAAGCTCTCTAACACAAGAATCTATGTTCAACACAGTCCCATTGATTTATTAAAGGTTACGTCAATTTACACAAAGAAGCTTACAAGTGCCCTTTGACAAAACGTCAACTGATACAGAGTAACTCTGTGCCCATTGACATAAAGTCAGGTGACAAAGCGTGATTTTGTTATAAGAACAGAGTTAAATTTACACAGAGCCTAAAAACATGGAGTGTAGGAAGACAGAGTAATTTTATAATTGACCAAATGAGTATATCGATTCAGAGTAGTATTGTTGACCCAGAGAGAGCTTTCAATCAACTGTGTTATTTTATTAGAGGCATGTAGAGAGTTTATTGACCAAGTATGAGGTTATCCACACAAACAGTGTCACAGGGTTGTTTTATTATTGACAGTAAATGACACAGAGTGATTTTATCATTCAATTCATTGACTTAAAGTGAAAACTGAGGTCATCGACAGAGAATTGACACAGAGTGATGTTACAGGGATGCCACCCAAATCTGGCGAAATTTCCAGAACTTTGGTAGTGGAGAAAGAGGGGGGGTGTCGTTCTCCTGGAGCTGAAAAATTTCAAGATTTGCGTCCGTTTATAGTGGCTCTGAGAATGTTCCTGAGATGATAAATGTATACATTTATTGAAGGAAATAGCAAGTCTCGCGAACACATATTAAATTTGCCTGTAAACAATATATATATATATATATATATCTACAACAGATTTTCTTCATTACCGGCTTCCAATTAAGCCTATTATTTTTTTATGCTATACTAATAATACTTATATCCTCATCGAATTTTATTTTTACCCTACATCTGCTCTAATTTCATTACCGGTAATCATAATTTAGATACATTTTTAACTGCGTTGTGTGCGTCCATTTCATGAAGGAATAAACACGAGGTGTTTTGTTTTGTTTGTTTGTTTTTTAAAGAAAGGATTAGAGTAAAACATGCAAATATCATACAGTAACATTAACAGAAATCCAGATATAGATCTAGTTTATATGAATTTAGAATTAAATAATATTAGACGCAGAATGTGCTGATCGTCCGATTCAATGCAGTTATCACACACAATAACTTTGTTAGATCTAGCTTTAGCTAGATCCAGACCTCATTATTTTCTTTTATAAAAGGCACAAGACGAGCGTGCATGTTAAATTCAGCTTTTCGCTTACCTAATAATCAATAAGCTTAGATCGGTTTGGCCAAGGCTTGTCATTAAAATAGCCAATAGATCCGAGTCAGATCTGAGATCAAAGACACCCTAGGTGAAATTAATTTGTCAGAAAAAACTACGAGGACAGGATGCAGATAGGCAAATCGGTACTATTCGGAAGAATAAACGATGTCGATCAGATAAACTAGAAGTCCAAGTCGGTAATCCCGGATAAGGTCAACTTCAATACAGATATATCGATAAAACAGTATTACACAAATCTAAATAAACAACGAAGAGACATCGCATTTTGAAAAACATTGTTCTTTGCTTTAATTTTCTGTACTCGAAAAACTGAAAGCTACTTGGGTTTTAGTTGCGCAATTAACAGTAGTTGTATGATAATCAGAAACAACATTCATTTGCTTTATGCGGCGGAGTAGTTCAAAAGGCGCGTTTTTTTAACTAACAGCGTATAAATTTCACTATTAAAAATATGCCTAAGTATGTGAGGTGTGACAGCAGAAATCGCTGGTTGGATTTGGAGATAAACTCTCATGCCAGTTGAACAAAATTAATGGTCCTTGTGACAGGGGATCAAGGCTTTGTGCAAGCAATGAGTGCTGAAAGGCACATGATCACATATAGGGCATTTCTTTTCCAGAAAAAAAAATAAATAAATATGGCGGTGTCGCCAGTTTTCCGGAATTTTCGGGGGAAAAGTTTTCCGCACATCAGACTTAAGAGTCAGAACATTTTCGGACAATCCAGACCCAAACAATATTTCCGGAATTCCTGAAATTTCCCCAAAAATGGTATCTCTGGATGTTATTGACACAGAGTGAATACAGTAAAACATGCCTACAGCGGGATTTTCCGACCCAGAAGAAAAGTCCCGCTGTAGGCAAGCTCCCGCAATAGGGAAGCAAAGGGAAGTTAGCGAAAAATTAGCAACAAAATTACCTCCCTTGCATAACAATAAAATAAACGTAACTATTGGGCCGTAGGCACTCTTTTTATATTACTATTAGTATTATTAGTTCAAATTTTTTGTTTTGCGTTTTTTGTTGTTTTTTGTTTGTTTCTTGTTTTTTTTTAATACACTTTTCACTTTTGATAAAAGTGGTCTGATTTGAATTGTCCTTTGTTGATAGCTGACAGGATCGGTTCTTTATCTCTCAAGAAGGTGTAGAAGGTAGCAGGTGAAATTTCATAGTCTCTGCAAATTTGAACTTTCGTTTTTTTCTTCCTATCAACTTCGTTGATTATTTCAGTCTTCTTTTCAATCGAAAAACATTTCCTTTTGTTAGAAAGCCATCTTCTTCTTCCGTTGTGTGTAAAATTTGCGTTCTGTATTGTACAGCTAGTAGAAATTAGGAATTAATGCCGTAAAATTCGCCTTCTGTATTGTATTTCTATAGATCTAGACTATAGCTAGTGGAAATTAGGAGTGAATCATGAAAGAGTGTTTCGAGATCAAGGATCGTAACGAAACGAACGATACCTACACAGGGCCCGCAGTCGCACCTAGCCCATGTCCCTACACACATACCCTAACGCATCTCACCCCCTTCTCCCCTTTCCCCACAACGATCGATTACGACCATTTCTTTGTTTGCGTTGTTCAACTTGTGTAACAAAAAACTAGCACCGACAATCATCCCTCGCTTTCAATTAGGCTGGGCTTAGTACCTATGGTCATGTAGATCTAGAATGTGCCTCTCCACGCACAGCCTTGACTGGAAAGATAACATTACGCACAATGCGCAGACATCGGGCCTGCTTTATGCCTATCCCCCAACCGCAATGCAAACCATGAACCCGTCCCACGCGGCTATGGTTAGGCTAGGGCGTGGAAAACAAAACAATGCCGTTCTTTACTCTTTATCTACCGCTCGCTCAAGTCCCGCTGTATCCATGTTCGGCCCTGTCCCTGCCCCGTTATATCAGCGCACAGGTTATAGAGCTTATATAGAGAAAAAAACGGGGCTACTTCCAAGGTCCCGCTGCAGCGGGTGCCGCTATAGTTGAGCACTACTGTATACAATATCATCATCATCGATCTTTTGATTAACGTGCAGGTACGCTTTGTGTGAATACACGGTGGTTGGGGGGGGTGGGGGGGGGGGGGGCAGAACCACCAATGCTTTGCCATTTGTGCTAGATGGCCCCCTGAAGATGTTTGATACGAAATATATCTCTTTATTTCTCTGCTCCCCATACTAATTTTCCCCACAAATTTTTTTTCGGAAATGGATTGTTGTCGTTAAATACTTGATTGTACGTCTTTTATAACCTTGTGATTGTTCCCACTTTTTTGTGGTCATTGTTTCCCAAAGAAAACTCTTTTCTCCGTAGGGCAGATAATGGTCACGATAATTGGATACATATTATACATCTGTCTGATTCGTATAATAGTATGGTCATGTTGATCTCCCACTACTTATGTACAGGTCTAACATGTGTTTAGTACTGTTTTGAACATAAATTCATTAGCACTCCTGGCCTAATTTTTTTTCTACAAACAATAATGATCAAACAATTTATGGAAATGAAGTATAGCTTGATAACACCTTACACACAGTTATCTTGTGGGTTCCCTGTATTTGAGCATTTGCATGAAATGGGCTAGATCATACAAGGGTTCCTTGATTATATGCTGAGGATGATGGACGTAAAACTATCTAGCAGACCCAAGCATATTTTGGGAATTGTGAGAATCATTTGTCACTTGGATGGTTGTTAAGTTTTAAAGCTACTTGAGTCCAGATGTGAGAGAGACATGCACATTATTTGGATTTGTTTTTAAATACCATGAACATGTAAACTCTTTAAACAAGGGAATAATTATTTCCAACATAACATTTTTTTTTACTGAATTCCTGACTGTATTATTTTATTTTACCATAGATGAGAATATTTTATTTTCTCCAAACCTCAGAAAAGCAAACAAAGAAAGCTAAGACATTTGACTTTATGGCTATGTTCCAAGAGGCTCGCCAAACAGCAATAGAGAGAACTGGAGATAACCCTGTGGAAGGTGAGAAAAATATTCATTTTTTAATGAGTTGAATGTCATGTGGAGTTTTAGAAAAGTCATAGAAAAAGATGTGGATATTTATTTTTAATAACTTTAAAGTATCTTTTATTCAATATATTTTTTATATACCGGGTATTTAAAGAAATAAGTATCACTTTTTCAATTTTATAAAACTGACATAGCCAACTCATAAGTTTTGTGGAACATCCTTTTTCCCCCGAAATTAAGAAGGATGCTTAGAATTTAGCAGTTTTTCATATATGAACAATGTGAGGTTTCAAAATAACAATTATATATAATTTATTCACAATTTTGCATATATTGACAGAAACTCCAGATATTATCCCAGACGATCCTAAAATTTTGCACAAAAAATCAAAGAAAAAGAAGAGCAAGAAAAAAAAACACCACCGCAAACAAGAGAGTTCATCAGATGAAAATTCGGAGGAAGACAAAAGGGAAAGTGAGAGCAGTGATGATGAAATTGGACCTCCTATGCCTCTTGCATTTAAGCCAGTTGTGACCACAGAAACCGATGCCAAGACTTTGCAATCAAATTCGAAAAAAGAGGAAGAAAGGGCACACACTAATAGTGGTGAAGATGAGGATGATATTGGACCCCCATTGCCTCCAGGCTTTACAAAGCCAAATGTAACAGCAGAAAGAAATGTTGAAAAAGATATCATAAATGACAACAAAATGAAGTCATCAGTGTCAGCTGATGCAGAAGATGAAGATGAGGATGAGGATGATGTTGCAGAAGAAGATGACGTAAGTTCATATGTATGTATGATTAATTATAATTTTACCTTGTCTTGTGACATTTCTCTATAGGTTCCAACTTCCAGCAACATGACTATTGCAATCTTCAGATGGATTAATGAATGGCACTTTTGGGGCGGGGGCACAGAACAAGAACGTTTCCTTTGGCATGTTTAACAATAGTGCTTCCTTAAAAATCTGAAGTTTCTCTTCTAGAAAAAAATGACACACTCACATGATTACTTTCCTATGTATAAGGGTCCACTTTTTTTTTCCTGAATGAACACTTATGCTATTATCCCCACTTTTCTATAAATACATATATTATTTTGGAAGTCTTTTCAGTAATTCAAATATTTTTTAACCAATTAACATATGTCTGTTTTTGTCTTACACAGAATCCTTTGAACAAGATTCCCACTAGCCATGAAATTGTCTTTGATCATGGACAAAAAGCAGTTATCTCCACTTTTTTATAAATACATATATTATTTTGGAAGTCTATCTTCAGTAATAGATCAAATATTATTTTAACCAATGGTAACATATGTCTGTTTTTGTCTTACACAGAATCCTTTGAACAAGATTCCCACTAGCCATGAAATTGTCTTTGATCATGGACAAAAAGCAGTATGTAATTAATGTTATTAATATGTAGTTTTATACAATTATGTACACATGTATATCTCTTATTGACTATGAAAACTCTCATATAAAGTCATTACTTATTTGACTTTTGGTTCATTAGCTATAAGGAGGAAAAATGTTTTAGCCATAGTGACTTTGAGACTATCATTAGATTTGTTTCATTTATGTGACATACACAGAATTTGTCTCATTTTTTTTAATTGTTTTAATTGGGTTTGATATCATGATGAATTTTTTAGATGTTAAATAATGATGCAAATGCAATTTTTCTTCAAGCTAGTTTGATTCTTACTCAACATTCTGTATCCATTGACATTAGATTTCAGCACTGGCTCTGGATCCATCAGGCGCTCGTCTCGTCACTGGCAGCACTGACTTTGATGTGAAGTTTTGGGACTTTGCTGGCATGGATGCATCCCTGAAGTCCTTCCGTTCCTTGCGGCCTTGTGAATGGTAGAGTGCTTTTTATTTGTAGGGATGATTTAATTTTAAACACCATCTGTGTCAAGAAAATATATTTTTACTATCTCAGTATTTGTAGCAGCTATTCTTTGCTTCCTTGCATCTCAGTACATTTTCTCCTCATTTTTCCATTTTAAATTTGATAAGAGGTGATTTTTTTTAAATATGGTGTTTAGTTACTGTATATAAATCTAATTTTTTAAATTTTGTTTTCTAACTGTGATCCACTCTCTTGTAAAATTCACAATGAACCTTTTAACTCTCAGTCACCAGATCAGAAACGTGGAATACAGCCCGACAGGAGAGTCTCTGCTAGTGGTGGCTTCTAATGCCCAAGCTAAAATCATTGATCGAGATGGCTTTGAAGTGATGGAATGCGTCAAGGGAGACCAGTATCTTGTTGATCAAGCTAGCACCAAAGTGAGACCTATTCTTTAAAAATAAACTGCACCATGATATATAGGCTCCCCACATATAAATTCCCTAAGCTTGTGTGCTTTCGTTATTCATTTGTTAAGAACTTTGAATTACTCCATTTACAGCTTTGCAAACTTTATTTAATCTTGACATATTCACATTTATTTAGTGAATCCTGAGTTAAGGCAGCTCAATTGGTAGAGCATGCAACTTCTAAACAGAATGAAACATGTTCAGACCAAATTGTTTCTTACTGATAAGGTCAAAGTATAATGTGACCAGCTGAGATAAAAGTACTGCTCTTGATGTCTTTATGTGTCAGTTCATCTTGGTATTGCCTCAGATATTGCTTAGTTTCTGACGTTGGACATAAAAAACCAGCACATTTTAGCTAAGGTCTTAAACATTACATGTAGATCTTCTATTCTCTTTATTTATTCAGGGCCACACTGCTGCCCTGAACAGTGGTTGCTGGAATCCTAAAATTAAAGAGGAATTCTTGACATGTGCTAATGACAGGTGATGCTCAAATTATTTTCCTTATATTTAATGCATAGAAGTTGAAGTTGTGGAAGAATTCATACCCATTTAGCCTGTGTTTCATTTACTGTCAATTGAGAGATGCTAGTTTGATCTACGTATCATGGACTGCATATCTCCATATATATACATGATTTTCTATTCTCCATCTCATTTTAAATATGACACCTTAACTTTTTCACTTTTTTTTTTAAACTATTTATCTCAATTACTTTTTTGAATAATATTTCAGACTTTCATTGTCTGTGAATATCAAATAGAATTGAGCCATGAATCTTTGGATCATTGTTTAGTAAATCTATGAAGTGAACTTTGGTAGGTTGCATAATTTTTATAAACAATTGACCAAAAGCTTTGTGTACATAAAAATGCAATATGCAGTTTTCAACAATATATTGTTCGTCACTGACTTGATTTGAATATGAAATTGAAATATTTACAAATCCAGTAACGTGCATTTTTTTTTAAAATGTTGTTGATATTACAGTACAGTTCGTTTGTGGGACGTTACAAGCAAATTTAAACACAAGAACATCATTAAAACCAAGGGAATTGGTGGACGCAGGACGGTACCTACTTCATGCACCTACAGCAATGATGGAAGATGGGTTGTTGCAGGCTGCACTGATGGTTCTATACAGATCTGGGACCACAACAAATATGCTTTTGTAGGTATTACTTTCTGTTCATTTTCTTAAATCTTTTTGCCCCTTCATTTCCTTACATGTGTTTACACTACCTAAATATAACTGCTTTCATTTCTTTGGAAAAGAAAACTATCAGTTGCTGAAATAACTAACAATTGTACATGAAAAATTAATGCTACCTAAAACATGCCAACCTCTTCCTTTTAAATAATAATAATGAGTTAACATGTATTTTGAAATATTTTAGAAATTACTTACTTTGACAAAGTAAGATTCACTTAATGTTCAAAGCTTTTCTTAAATACATAAAGGATACATTTCAAAGTTGATTTCTGTTCCATAATGTGAATGTATTATATTGAAAAAATTATGCGGGGGCACAATTTTCTGTATTTAGTCCATTTTCTTGAACGAAGATTACCCTGTTAAATGATAAGCATTTGATAGTAAAACATATCACCTAAATAATCATGTCCATATTTTTTTGTCATCAGGTGAATGTAGCCATGCAAAATAAAACAGCTCATATGAATGGATCAGATATAACTTGTCTTAAGTTTTCTTATGATGGTCGCACTTTGGCCTCCAGAGGGGGTATGTAAATTCTTAGACAGGAGATTTAAAATATCTTGTAGTACCTATTATATTTCATGCTAAGTCATTTTCATTCAATTTTTTAAATTTCCTACAAATTTTATTAAGATGTTAACACTTTCCATATTACAAGCTAGATGTGACTCTTAATGTATATTGGGTGGATATAGGGATAGAGTCAAAAACTTTTATCAAATTTTATTTTGTACGTCCGGTTGAAAGGTTCAAATTAGAACACAAAAATACTAGTAAAATAATGAAAAGTCAATCTGTTATGGTTTGTTACAAAATAAAATTAAAAAATGTCAAAGCATTCAATTTTACCAAACCATTTTTTTTTTTTTGCTTTGTTACTTAAAAAAATCATACTGTTGTACATGTATTGTTATCAGTTGAAAGATTTGTTTACATTCAATTTTCACTTTGTTAGATTTAATTTTTTCAAATACATTTTGTCTCAGGTGATGACTCACTAAAACTTTGGGATTTGAGAAATTTCAAGCAGCCTCTGGCATCTAATAACGGTTTGCCAAATGCTTTCTCAATGTAAGTGAACATTTTTTAAGAAAATGTGGACATTTACATACAAGCTAAATATAGCCATTAAGATCTAGAAAATTTAAATTTAATTTCACCGTGGTGATAAGAAATTATCCTGTGCCATAACTGACCCACTATGATTAAGTTAACTGCTTGCAAATTTTTTTCCATTTTTTTTAACAGAAGTGATTCCACCTTTTCCCTTTTCCATCCCTCTTCATAGCAAATGAAAAGGGCAGGGTTTCCTAACACATAACTGTTTGCTGAAATAAACTTTTGGTTTTCACAGCATTTATTTTTGTTGTATCCTTTTTAGGACAGACTGTGTATTTAGTCCGGATGACAAGCTTCTGGTGACTGGAATAAGTTTACGGAAGGACCAGAAAGATGGAAAAATTGTTTTCCTTGACCGAGAAAACTTACAAGTAGTGAAAGAGATGCATATGTCTGAATCAGTATGTATTTTTGCCCCTATCCAAGCCTTATACTGTTTTTATTATGTAATGAATACATTTAACAGACTAGCTGGTACGAAAACAAACTAGAAAATTCAAAAGGTAGGTTTTTTTTTTTTTTTTCATTATAGCCCGGAAGATGTGGGCATTAGAATAGATTCGTTTAAACCTCTCGAGCCCTTGTGGAACATAGGGTCACTGCAACTCCCCTCCACCGGACTCGGTTTTGGCTCATCCTCTTCAGTTCACAGGAGTGCTTGCAACATGTCAGTAAGAGCCCCAGGTGATAAAAAGAAAAAAATAACTTTTGCAGCTTTATTTTCAGACCATTTATCTTTAATTTTAGATTGTTCTAAGTGTTGAGCCAGTAAATCTAATATCATATCTATTCAACCAATATGATTCTTTGATAACAGACTAATGGAATACTAACTAACTAACTAATTTGAACCTTGGAAAAAGGTAAAGACAGAATTCTTGTGTCCCATGATTTGAAGATTTCTGTTAACACTAGCACAATCTCCTAAAAATATATGAGGTTCAAGAAATTCATTTCATTAAAATGGGCGTACCTCTTTGCTTATAAATATTTTGCCTGATCATTTTCTCAGAGCACAGTGCGGTTCCTGTGGCACCCAAAACTAAACCAGATAGTCGTGGGTTGCGGTGATGGACAGGTCAAACTCTTCTATGATCCTGACAAAAGTCACAGGTAAATAAAATAATTATTTTATACACCTTTTTCTTCTTACTTGAAAGCAAATTTAAATTCGTCTCTTAACCCAAATACTGTCAAAAGTCAATTAGATCATATCTTTGGCCACCATATTTTGTTTGAGCAAATTTTATTTGCTTTTACAAAATGTCACTATAGAAACAATTTGGGAAAAATCGTCAGTAATCATGTTTAGGATTTCTTTCTTTCTAACTCTTCAAAACAGAAATAAAGTTCTGCCCACTGAAATCACATCTGTTGAGTAATATTCCTGAGTTTTTTCTAAGATTTAAAGGACAGAACCACTTTAATTATCCTAACCCATATGCGCGAAATTATCCCCGTGATACCTTTCAGTATTTCACCCTCTCTAGTTAGACAATAGAAATCCTAGCATAAAATAGGTCTGATTTATAGGCATCATCTAATTTTATCTTCTGTCAATGTTTCACACATCCCCAGAGGAGCTATGCTCTGTGTTGTCAAACGAGAGAGGAAAGTCAAGCAGACAGAAATCATGGCATCTCAGAACATCATTACACGTGAGTTCAAGTGTATCGATAGACCGCCAAGGTAGCCAAGTTGGCTGTCTTTCTGCTGTAATTATTGTCCTCAAGTCAGAAGTGTTACAGATTCTCTTGTTGTATCATGTTTAAGACTCCCCGTCCACACTTTCGGAAATGCTTCAGAAATTGGCGAGAGTATTAAATTTCAAATGTTAAAATGCCAGGTCGACATTAGAAGTCTCAGGCTAGTCAGTAAATTTGGAACTTGGATAGGTATGTAAGAAGGGAAAATTTCTCAGCTTTTCTCATTTTCGCAGGTCTGATTGGATGTATGTCCTGAAAAGTAACCTTTTTTTAAAGGTCTGATAGAAAGGGTTTTTATTTTTATCATACTTTCTTAATCATCAAACTTTTTGCAGGAGATATTTTTCTTCCTCTTGTAGTTGTACCCATGGCTCTGAAATAATCCATTGCTACATCTCTGTTTCAGCCTATGCTCTGCCCATGTTCCGCCAAGGCAAACCAACCAGCACCAAGAAGTTTGAGGAGCGCATCAGGAAAGATCCGGTGAAGAGTCACAGGCCAGACCTTCCTATTGCAGGACCAGGTAAGATCATTTTCAGGCTTTTGGTATTATATTTGTGAGTTAACATTAGTAAATCAAGCGTTGCCATTAGTTTTTACACCTATTTTCTTTCTCCCTTTCCAGATGTCTTATAAACTATGTTGTTTTTTTATGAAAACTAGTGATAGGTGATTTGTGATCACATTGTATGTTCAGAGAATTCTGTTTGATGAAAAATAATTATTTTTATTGATTTTAATATAAAGGTTTGTGTGATCCCAACTTCATACAGTACTTTGATGGTTTAAATGTGCTGCAAAATAAAAAGAATAACTTAAAAATGGGCAATTTTTTTTTTTATATCAATGATCACAGTCTTGAATTAAACCTGACATGAATTTATTTCATATTATAAAGAGATCTGTATTGGAATTAAACCCATACAGATGCTTTGGAAGTCACCAAATGTCATAATTTTTTGCCCTCTATTTACGTTTTTTTTCCTTTACATTTCTTAACAGGCACTGGCGGACGAGTTGGGGCAAAGGGTGCAACACTTTCCCAGTACGTAGCTCAACAGATTGTCTCTAGAAAACCCGACCCGTATGAAAAAGATCCCCGTGGTGCCATTCTGAGACATGCAAAGGATGCAGCAGAGAATCCTTACTGGATTGATCCAGCTTATAAAAAGTGAGTTTTTTTACAACCACTAATTTGTGGAGCGGCATTGTTTTGTCACTCAAATTGTCAAGTCTCTACCCACTTATTTAACCCATTATTGCCAAAGTTTGGTGTAAGGTTTTATAGAAAATCAGTGGTTTAACATAAATACTTGTTATTTGTTTTAACATGTAGCCATCCAGAAATGTATGTACCAGCCAATCTCTGGACTTAAGGCGACAGAGACAATGAAACTGGTAATATGATTGTCACAGAACATGCAACAATTGGTGGCGCTTATGTTGTTATTGTTAGTTGATTAATGTCCAACGTCAGCACTGTATAGACCATATTGTGGAGGGGCCCGTAGCCTGGTGGCGCATCTGTAGTTAATTTAAATCCACAAGTCTATCACCTTTTTTCACCTCTAATTTCTTTTAGTATTTACGTTACTTATAGTTATACACAATATGACTTGATAAAGATTTTTGAAAACTGAAATCAGGTTTCTGGAACGAATGACCGCTTGACCATGTGATCAGGTAATTTCTTTCTATGATTATTATCAGTTTCATTCATCTTTGCAGTACTATGTACTAAACCTTGTGCTTAAGTAGTAATGCTGGATTTTATGCAAGTTTTTGTTTTGTTTCTTTGTTGTTGTTTTTTTGGTTTCATTGTTTTTTTTATTGAGAATTCATTTTTGCCCACTCACTTCATTATTTATAAAAGGAGATGGAAACATGTGAAACACTTTATCCTCATTGTTATAACCTGTGCTTTTTCTTCAGAACTCAGCCACAGAAAGTATTCAGAAGCCCAGATGAAGACAAGAAGGAGGATGATGATGATCCGGGTCCAATTTGGAAAAAGAAAAAACTAGGATAAAAATTTTCCTTTTTTTTTATTATTATACATCTGTAACTGTACACATAAAAATGTTTATTAAAATAAGTAAAACTAGTTTTGTCAATTTTGTTGTGGTATACCTAATTATACAAAAGTTCTGTACATGAGAGAATCGTTTTTTACAAAAAAATATAGTGCTCAAACACAATGTAAGGATGTTATGCTTGACTTGATTTTACTACAATGCTAACCTGATATTTCTCATTCATTACCATCACTGCCATTTTTTTTCTTAATTATTAAAAAAAAATCTTTTTCATTTGATAACCAAGTGAGTCAAGAGACCTAAAAGATATTGCAATTGGTTCCAATATCTGAAAAAGATAAGTTTGGTTCTGGGTGAAATTACTACACATTTACTGCCCACACGCAGGGGAAAAACTGTTCTTTTAACATCATAATTTGAAATTGAATATCACATCATGATGTTGAAAACTTTGACTCACCTTTTTCTAAATACATATGATACTACCCCAAGGGACCTGTTTCTATACAATACATGTATTTTTAAGAATGAGAGTCTGAAAGATTCCTTTTCCATTCCACTACACAATCAAATTGCTGTTTCAGATAGTTGTCATTGTTTTTCAATCAGATAGTTGGTTGTTTTTTTAATGTGTGACAAGGCATTCAAATTTACAAGTTCTTCAGGGCCTATATGAAAGATGTCCACGTTTCAGCCTTTGCATGATTAATAACTTTGCTCAAGACTTGTCTCACAGTTACCAATGTTGAAAGACTTATTACTATGTTATATGTTGTTACATGTTGATTTTTCTAAAAAAAAAAAAATATATATATATAAAGAATAATGGCAAGGCATTTCAAAGTAAAATCATTCCACTGCACTTCCCATTATATTGCACATTTGGTCTCCTGCATCAGCATCTATTTAGCGTACAATGTTTGCTATTTTAAAGCATTCACCAGCAGCAGTATACAGGATCCTGTGGCCAAAACTAGGGAGCCTCTGTGGAGCAAAGAAAATTGTATGTTTTCGGGAACTCAAAACAATCACTAGATAGATGTTTATCTAAAATTTAAAATCTCCAATGTTAGAAAGACTCAACACAGCTATTCTTATCTAGCTAAATTCTTTTTAAATAAAATTCTTACCAACCAATTTAAAATTAACAAAGTGCCTTCACAAGTAATGGAAAATATTCATTTACTCTAGTAAAGCTCCAGAAACAACACAATAATTACAAATAATCAATAAGCTTTGGTGTGACACTACTTGTAAGTTAACAAAATCAATGCAGTATGGGAAATGATTTATTGGAATATACCTGTCAAGAGTCATACTTTTAGTATGTGGATTTTTTTTAACTCTCCTCCCTCTTTTTTTTGATTTAATACACTCCTCTGATTTGGCAAACATTTTGCATTCACATTAGATAATTGTTTCTGATGGAGTCTGTGTTGCTCCTGAATATATTCCCTTGATACTCCCTACCTTTAACACACAAAAAGTGGTTATTTCATGATTATTGTTACAAGCCCACTCAATTTATTTCCTTGAAACACTGAAACCACGACTGCAACTTAAGGAAACACTGAACTCACATGACAACTTTCTGTCCGAGTGGCGAGTGTTCCCAGAACTTGTACTTTGAGACCTTGATAAATGTGTGTCCCCTGAACTGGTATATGATGTCTCTTGCTCTGTAAAAGAGTAACATATGATTGCCTATCATGAAAGTTATGAGATTACAAACTTGTGTGACCAAAGATCAGTGAACAAAATTTGTACCTAAGATTCAAGCTCAGAGGCCATCACTCTTTGCCCTTAAAAAAAAAGTATGGCATATACATAGAGCACTGACATTAAAAAACACACAGAAGTGTGTGGAACAGATCTTGGTAAAAAAACAAAAAAAAAGACTAGGTTTCACTAAAAATGGAAAACTTGTCTCATTAAAAAAATAATGGCATCATCAGAAATACTTAATACTCACTAATGTTATTTTACTACTTCAACATTCTTTCTATTTTTGAATTTCAATCACTTTGTTTTATTTCCAGATGAAATTCTATTGAAGTCTATTAAAAATTATACATAAAGTTAATAAATTAAGAAATCTGCCTTTATGTTTTAAAAAATTAAAAAATGTGTAGCAATATAGCAGAAAAGGGTACAAACGTCATGAAGTTTCCTGTGGCCACAACTGCTTGCTTCTGGTTGATCATCTGGATGTCAACTGTACCATACATGGAAAACCATCCTGCCAACTGTGGATATATTTTTTATCTTTTAATTATATGATAAATATATTCAATTCGTGTCATAAGTTTCAAGTTTAAGATATGTTGATACAGTTCGTTTTTCAATTATTTTGATTTGCTTTTACTCATTTTATCATCACTGTGATAACCTGGTAATGAAACACATTCTTATGTTAAGTCTGAACTGCTATTTGACTAAATCTGTGACATCGCTAGACATACCAACAGATCCGCATCAGGTACATGTACACAGTGGGATTTTTATTTGAAAGATACAACTCTGAAGTTTTCAAATCTGCAAAATTTTTCATTCTATCTTTATTTGTTCAAATGATACGATATGAATTTTGGAAAAACTCTAAAAATAGTGCCCCCGTTGAGTTAATGATGTTGTTCACCTGCTGAGCAAGCAGCCTGTCTCCCGGCCGTACAACTTCCACATGAATTAACGGGGGCCGTTGACACGGTGGCTCATCACCATCAAGTTTCTGATTTGAACCATAGAAAACTAAATACAGGAAACTGGTCAACTCTAAATTTTTAGCTAAAAAAGCACTAAGAAATAATATGAAAATTTTACAATACAGCCCATTTTTTAGTTCTTAATTATTGATTTAACTTAAAAGTATATCCTAGACTCCAATCCTAAAGTTAAAAAAAAATGTAAAAAATTTAAATGACCGATGAAAAAAAATCAGGCCACTGTTTGTATTATTCCTGCCTGTAAGAAAATTTCATATTCCAAAATCTCTAAGGTAAATACCAAGTATCCTTCAACACTTTCTAGTCCACAAAATTCTGAAATATCTGGTGGTGTTCACTGTAAATACAATGTTTATCATGTTTCCCATGCAGAATATCAGCTGCCAATAATACTGAGATGAATTTCACCCATCACTTTTCTTTTTCAATAAAATTATATGCTTATCCAACTTAACTTTTCTATGGAGATGAAAGGGAGGGTTAAAATGGAGGTAATTTGTACATCTAAGCTTTTTTTATTGACATGTTTCTCTTTGTGCATTTTTTCCTTGTGTTGTTTTTTATAACATGGACAAAAAAGAAATCTGAAATATAATGTAGAAAGGATTGATTAGACATGATCATTAAAAGGTATCAAAACAATCAACAATACTAATGAAAACAAAATACTGCCAGAAAATGTTATTTCTTACCACATAATTAACCATTGCCCTAATGACATTCACACAATTGCAGAAACTTGTGACAGTCGTCAGGTAAGCTTGAAATGGGCAGGCCTTCACGTCCATTGAGCTGGAAAAAAAAAAGAAACAAGTAAAGGAAAAGGCTCTTTTTTTTTTACTTCTGACGTCAGCAACTAGGCAATGTCCTCACGGGACCTCATAACAGGATACCCGGAATTTCACATTACAATGTATTTTCACACCTGCCCAACTAGTAAGTAAACAGACTCCTTAACCTGGTCCTCCTGAAGCTGAAACTCCAACCCCAGAGCTACCATGCTTCCATAAAACCAAGCACAAATAATATTATATACATATCAGACATTATCTTCCATTTCACTCAACAGTTAAAACTTTATAACTTATAACCAAAACTGTAAAATTCATCAATAAGCAGTTCTTAGCAATTCTTATATTTAAGTTAAGATTACTTTCATTGCTCATCGAAGGCAAATTGTCATTGCGGTTACATAAGCTACAAAGCAAGATAGATAAACACTGGTATTAAGATACATTTAAAAACCAAATGGCGCAAATGAAATAAATATAAAAATATTAAAGATTTGTATGAATATTTCAATAAAAAATAAGAATGGGTTGTAAGTCACTAAAAATACATATGGGGCATTTCAAATATATAATTACACCCCCCTCCCCATATTGCACATCTCTTAACATTATTTTTTAAACAGCCAATGATCCCCCATCCCCCCCTCTAGGATGTATTATTATATTCGAATGGCCCATAATGTTATTATTTAAAAGAAATAGCGTAAATGCATATATATGTACTTCATATTGAGTATTTCTTGAAAGCAATAGCATCTTTTTGTTGAGACAATTTAAAAAAAATAAAATAAAGATTGCTAGAAACATCACCAAAACCTTTTGCTAGAATAGAAGATGTTTTTAGCAACACACACGTTTGCATCTCTCTTCTAGCTGATATTTCAAAAGTTTTGTTAAGAATCTTTGTTATGTGTCATCTTTTAATGGGTGGATCAAATGATAAATTTTAGACAAAAAAAGTAACTTCAGTATGGCTTTCGTAATTTACAAATCAGAAAAGTCCCACTTTTTACAGTTATGTTTTAACTAATTCTTATTTAGAGTGTTCTATGAAAATATCAAACTTACTTGACGTTTCTGAAGTGAAGCAAATGGCAAATGCGAAGAAAAGCTGACAAGTAAGAAAAAATAGGCCATGTTATCAACATCATTATGATCATCTAAATTCATAAATCATTTTTATTTTGTTCAAAGAAATTGAAAAAATGTCTTATCGACATTTATCTATGATGTTTAATTTAAGTCATTAAGGATAATGCATAAAATCTTTATCAGGAATATTAAATTCTTCATAATTTTAGATTTTTTAGAGAAAATACTGATTGTGCTGTAATGAAGATAATACTAAGATTAAAATTGCGTTCCTGCAGTTAAAGTTAAAAAACAACAACACTTGCATAACGTTTCTTAGTTACCTGATATAAATACAATCCTCTGCCTCTAGCAATTTTAAATTATTTTTACACATAGGATAGTTTTTAAAAAATTGTTTATTAAAACTTTGCCCATAGCCAGTGAAACTCTGAAAAAGGTAAAACACCAAACCATAAGTTATTTAATTATGTGAGCAGTACAGTAACTTACAGCAGCCACATAGAAAGGCATCATAGCCTGCTTGGTGAACCTGCTCTGATGATAGAACAGAAAGGAAGGAAAATTTGTTAACTCGTAAAAGTAAGAGGAAGAATTGATCAGATTTATTAAATAATCTGATATTAAGAAATTACAAATGAAATAAGATCTGCAACATTAAACTTGTATGTTTTACGTAATTCTGTTTGCTTATTGTTTACAATGTTATCTTGTTAAAAAATATGTGGGTTTAATACATCAAACACAGGGGTAATGACAACTCAAAGCAAATTTACGAGGCGTTATACAAGATTCACATGTGATTCCTTTACAAGCCAACTCGTTGTATGCTCTAAATTGCAAATTTTTTTGTGTCTGTTGTTTCA
Organism: Elysia chlorotica; assembly: GCA_003991915.1. Lineage (NCBI taxonomy): Eukaryota > Metazoa > Mollusca > Gastropoda > Plakobranchidae > Elysia > Elysia chlorotica. The sequence continues at coordinate 528,612 of RQTK01000212.1, read as the reverse complement.
TTGTTTTCAATCACAGATTCTGTGGCTTCCCTATCCTGGCCAACAAAGGGATACTTTTATCATATGTATTTTCAGTAAACTATAAATAAATTGATAGCTACTAGTAAAAAGCAACAGAAAATTAGAAAAACTTTGAGGACACCAAAACTATCACTAACCTTTCATTTCATCAGAACATGCTCTGACCACTGAGGGCTGCAGCAGTGTCATATTCATTACTGATTTACTGCATATGGAGCCAAAGGGGAAAAAAACAAAAACGTTGATTTTTTTTAACTGTTATATATATATTTTTTTGTAATATTTGAGAGATATTTGACACAATCATTACACGATTTTAAAAAATTATGCTGATTAAAGATTATCTTTACTTTCAAATTTTCAATATCAACTACAAATTCATGAAAAAAACTAAATTATTATGCTTTTCATATCCAATATACTTATAGGAAACTGTTGACCTCATTTCACTATTGAATAGTTTTAGTTTCAGCCACAATGTTCATCTTATTAGTTCTGACACAGTTTTATGTGACCAGACATAGTTTACCTATGAAGGATGTTGTACAAGTCTTGCAAATCTCTCGCAGGTTGAAGATTTAAATGCTCCAGTCTCTGAGAATCAAGTACATCAACAAATATGTAAGTACAGACCTGCCAACTTAAATTTTGTCTCAGAGTAATATCAACTGCCACTTAGAGTAATTTTTGGAACTTCGTAGGAATAAAATACCACAAACATGCAACTGAGGTGTAAAGATTGCTTGACCAACTTAAAACTAAATAGAAATTATGTCTCTTTGATAAAATACTACAAATTAAACTGTATTATCTTGATAGTTATAACTGGGGATGACCATGTCTCAAAGAAAAAAACATAAGGACCTAAACAAATAAAAAAGGCTAGGACCTTTATGATTTTTCTCTTCTTTATTTCGATAGAAAATAAATGTTTAAGTAAAGTTTTTCTTTAACATATTCGAAGATAGTTCATTTCCTTTAAAGAGTACAAGAAAAGACTTACATTCCTTAAACAGTGGCCAATATGTTTTGTGTCAAATATGTTTGGGAACAACTTGTGGATGTCTTTCTTGAACTGAAAGTAACATTCTGAAGAAAAAATAATATTTACAGCAAAAACACTAAAAAGGGAAACATAATTATGACAATTGGATTTTAATTTTATTTTCAAACATTGACAAATTAGAAGAAAAAAAAGTGCTTCACTGTTGATAAGATAAAGATTGAAACTTTAACATGTGAATTTATACTGAAATGAATTCAAGATATAAAGCTATATTAACAATAACTTTTAATACAAGTAGTATAGATAACCATGAAGGGAGGGAGGGAGGGAGCCAGAGAGAGAGACAGACAGACAGACACAGACAGAAAGAGAGGGAGACAGAGACAGAGACAGACAGACAGAAAGAGAGGGAGACAGACAGATACAGACAGACAGACACAGACAGACAGACAGACAGACAGACAGACAGACAGGCACACGCACACAAACAACTTTGAGGTGATATACCTGGTAAGGGTTTATGAAATTTTTCATACATGAAGATCAAGTCCATTAACAGATTATGCCCCACAATGGGCTGGGGATAAAAAGAATAGAAACACAGACTGAGGCTGGCAATGGTATCAATCATATACATTTTCTGGGGGTTTCATTGCAATGGAACTTTTCTTTTAAAGAAACTTTTTTTCTAATGTTGCATACAGACATGATTTTTCTTCATCATTTTATGTAAAGATGTACAGGCTATATGAATTTTGGTTAAAAGTAACAATGAACATAATAGTACATCCATTTGAACTTTCATAATACACAGTATATACTGCTTCTTTCACTGATAACGAATTAAGTAAATTTTATTCCTTTCCTAAACTCTTAATGCACTCCAATAAAAAGGGTGCATAAGCTTGTGTTTTTTTACACCATACAATGTTTATTATGGGTATGTCACTTGAAGCAGTGTTGACTGTATATAAAGTTAGCACACAGTAGAAGAAAACAGCCCAATAATGAATTCAAACAAATTCTTTAAAGTACTCATGCTTACAGCTGTAACCTTGGTCAGCAGTCGGAAAATCCTGGTAAAACCCAACAGCTCAAGAATATACCTGAACAAAAGCAAATAAGTAAAAGACACTGTTGTTATTCACAATTTTTTTTTTTACACTAAATAAAAGACATGAGTCATTGATCACAGTTTTCTTCGTTTGTTGGATACTAAAGAAGACAATATAGAAATATAATGTGCCATTTAAAGCAAAAATGCATAATGAACAGCAATAACTGAGCCTGTTTCCACTTACTGCTCTTGGTGCAGTTTGTCAGAGCCTTTGAATCGTAGCTCCAGACTCTCTCGCTCATCCGGTTCCAACCTCTTCACCACCACCTACAGCAACAGGACAAAATGATTTTAAGATGTAGATTTAATGTCACTTATCTTAGGACTTTTTACCCCTCAGAGTTGGAAAAAGATATTTTAAGTTCAAATTTAGAAGAAAAAGAATCTTTCATCATAAACTGGCCTGTCGAAAATCTTCCTCTTTATTTAATGTTTAGGTTCCCCAAGAAGATCCTACAGGGAGACATTTTCATTTCTGTTTCTTTATTGCTTTCACCCACTGTGATCAACACTCTATTGATTCAGATTATGTTTTTGAAAATGAATCAAAGTTTTTTGAAACACAATTATTAAAAGATATTCAAGAATGGTCAAAGGTATTCCATTAAGACAAACTGCTCATTTTATTTGAACTTATTTTCTGCTAGGGGGTTTAAAAGTTACATGATGTCAAAATATGATAAAGTGGATGGCTGAGGTTCTTATACTTATAATAAAAGGGGGGAAAGTATTCTAAAATAGTTTATAAACTTTACAAAATTTGGACATTAAAATAAAAGTACATACCCTTTTAGTATTTTATATTTTTCTCAAATGCAAAACTTTACAGTTAATATATTTATTTAAATAGGTATGATCAAGGATTTCCCTTTCAATTGATTTAGAAACTAATAAGAAAATATTCATAATTAATGATTTGAGAAGCAAACTAGTTCACACTAGAACTTTGAAAAGGTTACCTGACCAAACGGATCTAAAGAAGTCCATATTTGTGAGAACCGTTTCCTTAAGTCTGCCTGGTAAATGCATTTTGCTGTTACTGGCTCATCTAGCAGAGACAAAAAAAGGAACTTACAGTACAAAATTCATTCCGAATTTCCTACAGCTAGAATAACCTTAAAAAACAAACTAAAATTCTGATCTTAACCAGCTGATTTTTCTTTACAACAATCATAATATTTTTAAATTAGGATCTTCTTTTTTTTTTGAAACACACAATTCATGTCATTTAAAGATTTAGTCTATTGCTGCGCACTATGAGAGTGGAAGACATTGAAAATGCCATACATGACGCAGCATAAAGAGCATACAAAACTATTAAAACACAATGTTAAATTATAACATAATTATTTTATCTACTGATTGGTAATATCTTTTAATAGCAAAGTTTTTAATCTACTGGTAAAGATAAACACGTTATCAATATTGAAAAATGAGTTTGCTCAGTTTATCTACTTAAAACCAGGAGTACTCATACAATCTTCAAAAACTGAAACTCATGGACAGATAAAGAGATATGTTAATGCATCATAGCGTAAATGAATCGACCTTGTTCTAACGGAATCATCGTCGAGTCCCCAGCACCAGCAGAAGGCAACCATGAGGCAACAAAGGAGCAAAGTTCCTGCATCTTATTTTCATTAACATCACTGGAAAAAAAAAACATTCAAGTAAAGGATTATATGGTTTTAGAGATTTACCACAATTCCCAATTTTAGATACGCCTTTCAAAAAGAATGGTATTGTATTGACAAATTATGTTAGCTCATCATTTTTTTTAACTACTGGTAAAAATTTAGCTAAAAATTTTGGAAATAAAAATCAATACAAAACATCATTAATTCTTAAATATTATTATAAATTTCATTGTTATGATTTAACAAAAAATATTGCGTCTTCCTACATAAAGATACAAAAACAAAACAAACAAAAATATATATATATATAGAAGAGTCCTACTAAAATAGCTATCAAAACCAATGGGAGAGCATTACTAACATACCCATCAATACCACTATAGGGAAGGCCACTTTCCAAATCAACTCTGACCTGTTGCTCCTGAACTTGGTTTAGAAAGGGAATGCCTTCATAGAGCCACTGACAAAAAGCAACACAAATATTAATAGGTAGATGAATTCTTTATGACAAGAATAGGCTGTCTAAGCTATGTCTCAGTTGTTAAAAAAAAAAAAAATTAAAAGTATATAAAAATTTGTTGTTGTTTTTTTTAAATATCAATCTGATATTGAGCTTCAACACATTGGAAAACTTCACTATGCAATATAAATACATATAATACATTCTTTATAGTAAAATAAATATGTTGGCTTTTCACACAACAGTAGATTAGAAAAGCACCACACCGCATAAGATGATTGTAAACCTACTTTTTTTTTATATTAAATATTATGTTTTTTATACATGTCAGACAGAGAAACACAGAGCTTGGTGCCTCTGATAGATTTTAGGATATGCTCCAGGGTCGTAAATCCTTGAAACAAGTCCATGGGCATTCTTTCCAATATCCACCAAAATTATACTGATCGGTGCATGAAACTTGTCAAAGGTATACATATGGTGAACGTAGTTAAATACATGATATCATCTTACCTTGTTAAAATCAAAATTGTGCTTTGTCATGAAACAAATGCTTGATGCCTGTTAAAGGAAGTAAAAAAGAAAGAAAAAAAGTCGTTTATGACATGAACTAATATGTGTGTAAAAAAATTTCTTAAAGTCACACAATGTATTTTCAAAATTAAAAAATTACTAATATCCGACAGGGCATTCATGAAAAGATGAAAATCTAACCTCATCCGTTAAAACTGGAGTTTAAATGCGTTCCATCAACACTAATTAAAATAAAGAAATACCCCAAATCAAGAGAAGAGGATCTTTTTCTATCACTGAAAACTGACACTTTTTGAGATTGATCCTGACTCTAATTTTTTTTAAAGTTTGAATTGAAGAATGGTTTGATTTTTCATTAGCTAATGAGAACTATTAATAAAATAAAAACTAGTTTCATTAAATTTATTTCTTTGTTGTCAGTCAAAGTCACTGTTAGCTTTTTATTTTATATAATTCAGAGGAAGCTGCCCCTCAACTCCCTCCTCCTTATATAAAAGTAAATTCCCTCTCTCTATCCCACCGCTGAACTACAAAATAAAATCAGTGTGGCCAATTGTTTGATTTTTCATTAGCTAATGAAATATCAAACTCTAATTTTTTTTAAAGTTTGAATTGAAGAATGGTTTGATTTTTCATTAGCTAATGAGAACTATTAATAAAATAAAAACTAGTTTCATTAATTTTATTTCTTTGTTGTCAGTCAAACTCACCGTTAGCTTTTTATTTTATATAATTCAGAGGAAGCTGCCCCTCAACTCCCTCCTTCTTATATAAAAGTAAATTCCCTCTCTCTATCCCACCCCTGAACTACAAAATAAAATCAGTGTGGCCAATTGTATTTATATTTTTTGAATGAACTTTTAATCTTATATAAATATATATTTAATCAAAAGACACAATGCCAACACATATTTTTACTGAACTCTGACCTGCAAACTTTTTTAAAACTGAAAATCCGTAAAGGTGCTGAAAATTAGCATCACAGATAAATGTGAAGCTTTACCTGTAAGGAGAACCTGGGATCACAAGTACCCAACGGAAGAGGACACAGTTGAAAATTGTAGGTCAAGGGAAGAGGACACAGTTGAAAATTGTAGGTTTCTGCAAAATACCTGTTTGGAATATAAAATAAGTAATTTATCTAGTAAACAACTCTTTTAAGTTGAAAAAAAAAAAACGTAACAAAAACTTAATTCTCTGTCCTTCAAAAAAGATCCATCAAAAAGAATAAAAATACATGTAGTATTTTTTATCTGTCAACAACAGTGCTACAGATACATTTCCTGAGATTTAGATAATAAATGCACACACACAAAAAAAACAACAAAACAAAAACACTTTAACTGAACAGTAACTTCAAGACAGACAGTCCTTTAAATAGGAACATGAAGACGTCTAGGAGCAGTGTGGATAAAATAAAGAGGACGGAAATGTAAAACTCTAGAGAACCAAGTCTTACATACCTGTTTTCTGACACATTGCCTTTGAATGTTGTAATTCCTGAAAAAAAAAAAAGCTTCTTGAATATGATAAACAGGCTCCTTGTAATTCAATCACTTATATTTCTTAAAACACCACAATGCTACAATAATCACATGAGTGAAACTTATGCCAAAATGCATGTGATATATTGTTGTAAAGGTGAAAATGAGATCTATCTAAACTAAACTTTCAGACTGAGAATGTGCTAATATGCTTTTGCTTTATATAGTGTTAGAAACTTGTGTCTAATATGAAGCAGAAATAATGAAATACATTTTATTTTTTTATCTAAAAAGTAGCAAAAATGACTTATGCCAAAATCGTAGAACAGTGACGATAAGCAATATTTAATTTCCAATAATTCCATATGGAATTTAATCTGGTTTTATTTTTTAATTCAAGAAAAAATTTGTTAGAATTTAAACACCGACTAATAATATTATTGCTAAAGCTCAGTCTTATCTTCCTTAGATCAAAATAATGTTTCTTTCCCTTTAAATTGACTTACCTATTTGGCAGAGTGTAAAGTTCTGCACACTTCTTTTTAACTTTGTATAGCGTTGCTTACTGTTGTCAAATAAGCTGTAAAAAAATATGACAACAAACTAAAAACATAAATTTGAAACATTCTTGAAACTTGATATCCCTGCATCAATTTAATGAAGAGTAGAAAAACCTTTCTATTTTCAGGAATACGATAAAATCTTATACTTTTGTGTTAAAGCTTGAAATTTCTACTTCCTTTGACATGAGCACAATAAATTTATTTTCTCCTCTTACTATTACCACTTGTATACCCAAAAATGCAAATAACATAATCTTATCTGTCGGTGTATACATGCAAAGTTTTCAGAAGAAACAACACACAAGAAAATGAGACATGTGTAATAATTAATACTATTACCAATACACTTTATATCCTATATGTCAAGGATAATCTTGGGATATTTAGACAAAAGAAGCGCTTTTGCAATATCAATAGTAATTTATTATTTATAATGACGTAATGGGAAGTTGTGTAGGTTTTTTTTTCTTCAAACTAATATGTAACCACACATTAACTTAACAAAACAGTGACAGCAGCAGTTGGTATTTATTACTGTCAATAAAAGTTGACACTGGCAATGAAAATGCTAATGCAAAATAGGGGCTGGAAAGTAAATGAGATTTGAAATGGATGGTAAGTACCTGTATGAGGAAAGAATGAATTTTCTTAGACTTACTATTAAATATTCTTAGTGCGCGAGAACAGAGAAAAGGTTTGTAGAGGCCTTGATGCATTTCATATATATGGTTCCTATGGTTTTAAATGAACTGATAATAACAATGCCTCCACATCTCTCATCTCCATAAATTCAATATATTTGTTGATAACACACAAAAAACAAAAATGTGAAAAACTTTTCCTTTTTTTAAAATAGGTTACCAGTCATGGAACAGACCTGGGCTTGCAAGAGTCATCGTAACACAGTCCTGTAAATTCTGTATCAATCGCTGAAAAAAATAAAATGATATATATATGCGTTAGCCAAGTAAATTGCCCAATATAAATGAAACGGTGAGGTCGAACACACTATACATACCAGTGTTTAAATAAAAAATTTAATAAAATTCAAATTCAGATCATTTGTAAAGCATACTGGTAAGATACAGAATTGCTTACCACAACTCTTTAAACTCGAGCAACAGCAGTGTGCAGCCCATAAATTCACAAAAAATGACGGACAACGAAAAAAATGCCCGCTTTCCATTTATAGATCTATCTAAAACATATGTCAAAACATGGAACGAACATGAGGGCTTAATGAGTTCACATACAATTAATGTTTTTTATTTTATACAGTGGTGATTAATATTAATTATTGGCCTGGCCTCGTAATCTAAACAAAATAGTTGTAACTACGATACAAAGCATCTAGAAGATCATGTTATCACATTTTTAATTGTTATGAAAGGTCCATAATGTATTACAATGTGCATGCAATATACATACAATCAAACGTATTTATCCCAGAATTAATATTAGTTCCAAAGATCTTTATACATGTAGCCTAAATCTATTAGGGCCCTATAATTATTTTATATATTCTGCAGATACGTACATATGAAATCAGCTGCATTTATTGCATACTCTATTTGTGGGAAAAGACTCAAAAAGTTGTGCCTTGTCACCTCGACCATTATGATATTGTTAATAAAATGTCAATGGCCAATAACAAATTAATACTTGACTAAAAAGTTTCTAGTTGTTGATAGCTGTTCTTTTGCTCATGGAATGGTTTAAACTCCATATTCTTTCGTTATTTTTTTGTGTTTGACTTTTTTAAAGAATTTTTTTACTTCAAAGCCTTGAGTGGCCAAAAAAAACAAAGTGCTGACTATTAATAGACATCTGTAGCTAAATACGTTAAATTTAACTTATATGTTTTGTTCATCGCATAATTAGAAATTATTTAATATATTGACTAATTCCAGTGTTTTAAAATTCATAGTTTTGTACAGAATGGGTTTAAAAGGGTTTATAACTAAAGCAATAAGAAAAGATTATAATAGGCCTAACAGACTTCTTATAACCGGAAACGGTACCGTTGCTACTTACGCTAAAGTGACACAAAACAGATCTTTTAGAAAAATAATAAAGATTCCAGCTTCTCCGTGACGTTCAAATTTAGACTACATTTAACTCTAGGGTCTATATACATGAAATACTAACCCAGCTGAAGGTAGGATTTACTTTTACTACTAAAACAAATTTCGCCACTCCTTGCGTTTTAAAAATTGAATAAAATACCAACTAGATCTAGGCTCTAGCTGTAGGCTACTCCCTGTCTTTTTGTTATTTTTTCTATTAAAATTGAATTAAATACCTGCCATCTATACTCCCTGTCTTTTGTTGTTGTTTTTTGTTATTGTATTGTCATGATTTGTTTGATTCAAGAAGACAGGGAGGGATTTGATTGTAATTTGGGAGGCCTATTCAATTGTTTATTTACACACTGGTACAATGCTGGCGCGGAAGGGGATGGGGACAAACATACAGAAGCACATAAAATTGATATGTTAAGTAATAAAAACTCTATCTCTGTCTCTCATACTCGCTTGCTCTGTCTCTCTGTCTCTCTGTCTGTCTCTCTCTCTCTCTCTTTCTCTCTCTCTCTCTCTCTCTCTCTCGTTTTGTGTTGTTGTTTTTGTTTGTTCACTATTTATATAGCATAGTGTTTCTGCCTCTTCATCATTTTGTTGTTTTTGCTCGAACAGATCCTTTGCTCTAACCGTCTAATGAATTATAAACTAAGAGCTCTCATAATTTGACATTTCTAGGTCTAAATAACGATTATTTACTAAGTTTATTAAAATATTCGAGATAAAAAGTGTCTATGCCCATTCCTTGTAAAGAAACACTATAATATATAGTGCCTTTAGCAATATTTGCACAAAAACATAGTGCATATTTTTTTTAGAGACTCAGGTAATCAAGCCAGTATGTCGGTGCAAAGACGTAGCAGTAGACCATCCTCAGCAGCCTCTCATTCCAGTCGGGTGTCAGGATCAGCCCAGTCAGACTATGAGCTCAAGTTGGAATGTAAAGCCGCATTTCTTGGTCGATATGATGATTTAAAAGAAGAGGTGTCTTCAAAAGAAGATTTAACAATACGTAAGTGATTTTTTCCCAAATCTTTCCAATTTTTTTTTTGGTAAGTAAAAAATAAATAAAAGTTTATACACATGTTGTTAACATATATACATGTTTGTGGTCACGTTGTTAACATGTAAATTTTATTTTTTTCATTTTGATGAATCTGTTTAGGATAATTCTATGATTTTTTTGTAAAAAAAAATATCTCCACAACCGTCGTTTACCCCTTGTTTTGGATTCATTAAATTATAAAATTATTGGTTATCTCCAGCAACAGGAAACTATGTGCAACTTTGTTTGAACATAACTTTGTTAACTTGCTAGATTAATTTTTTAGTTCTCATGAATTTGATTTTAAATTCTGATTTCTTCATGGGTTTTTTTCCATACTTACTTAAAAGACCACCCTTTTTTTCTTCTTTTTTTTTTTTTTTAGAAATAAAACAATGTTATTTTTTAATGTAACTAGGCTGCTATATAATTTGGTATGCATACAAATCTTTGAAATATATATGTTACCTAATTTATCCAAAAAAACTTTTAATGCATTGTTACCACAGTTTTGCAACAAACTGGCAGGAACCCCTCAAGCAAAGTCATCACTCGATATTGGATAAATGACACAGGTTTGGTACTTTTTTAAACAGTTTTGTTAAACTTTCAAATTTACTATATCTTTTGTTTTTACCCCTCATTGCCCTCAAATTAGATTGTTCATTGTAGGTTAAATATACATAATACATATATATATATATATATATATATATATATAATCTTATAATAATGGACTCCTGCTTTACTTGTGGATTTTTAGCCAACAATTTCATATTTTCATATGACTCTTTACGGCTCATCAGTTTACAGAATTATTTAAACAAAGGAAAATGCCTTTAGAACACAATTTTGATTAATCTTGTACATTTCTGACAGATGGAATGACATTTGAAGACTTTGTGGAAATCTGCAGAAGAGAGCCAGTCACTTCAGAGGATGACTTGATGAAAGCATTCAGAAAAATTGACTTGAATGGAGATGGATATATTTCGCTTGATGAGCTGTATAAGATCATGACAACTGTAAGTCTTCTCTAATCCATTAAGCTTTCCCCATACAAACTGCATTGCAGCAGAGGATTATACAGCAAAAATGTTGTATAAAATATTTTGTGACAAAAAGAAAAGTTGCAATGAAAATATTGAAAGTATCTATTAAAGGCAATTTTGAATATTGTGTGTACTTGAATTAAATTACATGCACACAAATATGGCTTATACAGTTGATGCTTTTTTTAATCAATTTTTTTATTAAATGGCTTTTTCCTTCTTATTTCAGTCTAGTGAAAGGGGAACATGTTGGGGATATTTTTGTATATTTTTTACATATCTCCTGGAGCTTGAACAAGGCCATGTTGGGTGTATATGCAAAACAACAAAGCCCTGCCTCGGAAGATAATAAACAACATTTAATTTGCTATGATTTTCAGAGAGGAGAAAAGATGTCAAGGGCAGAAGTCAAAGAAATGATTGATGAAGTTGATGACAATAAGGATGGCCGTTTAGATTATCGAGAGGTGAGTAAAGAACATACATGATTCATAAAATATTGTTTACCTGATGAAGGCAAAAGCAAATACAAAACAGGATTTTTGAAAGGGAAAACAAGTCATATAATTATTTTCAAAGTTTGACAGCTTTTAATCTAAAATATACACGTGGAGTATGAACAACTATTATTATGTCCATACCTATGACTATGACATTATGTTTTCAACAACAAGAATGTTTTTCTCCTGGACTAGTTGGTGATTTTAACAACTTTGAGCTTGGCAGTGATCAATTTTTCTCAATTTGACTTTTTCACTTTTGCTTTCATTTATTTTTTCACTGAGCAGGAAGGGAAATTCTTTTACAAAAAGGTAAAGTTAGTACTTTTAAGACCGGTGCCGATTCCACATTCCTGCAGTCGAATCCAAGCATGCTGTCACAACCCATTCATGTGTTTCGATCAGTTTGCTTGCATGATTCTATTATTTTCATTGAAAAATCATCGTCAATGGCAACATAAAAAGGAAATGACAACGTACAAAGAATTTTTGTTTTTTTAATAATCACTGAACATGAAATCCAACATTGTTGTAAATATAATTTTATATCTTCATTCAATATTCTTTAGGAAGTAGTAAAACCAGTCAAGTTAATGTAAAAAATAAGGTAACACGACTGTGAGATATGTCTTTATGTATTATTTTGTATTTTTAATTAAGGAGGTAAAACCAAAATTATACTTAGATCCCTTGATGTGACCCAAGATTATTATGCTTTCAATGAGAAAAAAGTATATTCATATATCTTAGTCACCTAGACTTTGCTAAATATATCAACCAATGACAGCGTGGATTCTGATGTCATATGTACCTCCTAAGCCTCCTTGACCAGATAGTTAGTGATCTCCAGCTTCAGAGGCTTTCTATAATTATGCTTGTCACCGTTGCTTAATAGTATAAAACTAAACTTTATCAAAAGAAAATGCAGGTGTGTTATGCCTCCCTACCTGTTCTTTCCAATGAAATATTTGGCAGTTTGGGTGTTTCATGTTTCTTACTGCTGCCTAAACATAATCTTAGGAAAATACAGTTGTGTTTAGCCTCCCCTCTCCTCCTCCCCATGCAAATGTGTGACAGACAGTTTAGGTTTTGTTAGTGATGGTTGATCGGGGGAAGCTGTAGCCCTGGGGTAGTACATTGGCTTCCGACGCAGGAGGCCTGTGGCTTGAGCCCCGGTGATTTAGCCTCCTACTGGTTGGGTGTCAGTTTAATATGATCTGCTGAGGCAGGAGTCATGATATCCCTGCCCTGCCTGTGACAGTACATAATATTCTCAGACGTCAGTCTTGGGGCCCATCCACAGTATAACCTATATAGTGCTGACATTGGACATTAAACCAACTGAACTCAATTCAACTCATGGATGGTTGATCAAGCCTAATTATTATTATAAATATATATGACTTGTCAAGTGGAGAAGTTTTCTTAGGTCTGATTTTCTGGTTTCATCATTGTTTCTTCAATGCTGCAACCTCGCTTTACTTTCTATATTTGTTAAATTATGATTACTCACAGTTGTTGTTGTTGCTGTTGTTGTTGTTTTCACTTAAATCAATGTAAGCAGATTTTTAGCTCTGTGAGAGGAGCCTCCATAATTCAGGACTCCAGATTTTACAAGACTCTGAGATTTCTTGCTATTTAAGAGACAAAATGTTCTCAAAGCATAGGTAGAACAGAAAGATGTTTTGTTTAACCTTCCCAGCCATCACAACAAAATTGTTTACCAACTAATGCAAAAAAAGCTCAATAATCAAAATTGAATTACTGACACACTTTGTTGGTTCTCTATGCCTTCTTTCACGTTTGCTCTCCAGATTCTCGTGTTACTGGACATTGTGCCAGATGAGTCAATGCTGAATGAAGGAGTGGCAAGGGAGGTCATAAACAGAGTTCAGAGGCTGAGAAAAGAGGTGAGACTCTCTCTCTATATATGTTTTTGTCTTTCCCTCTCTCTCTCTCTCCTATCTCCCTCTCTCTCTCTCTCTCTCTCTCTCTCTCTCTCTCTCTCTCTCTCTCTCTCTCTATCTCTCTCTCTCTCTCTCTGTCTCTGTCTCTTTTTTTTAAGGCCTACAAAGTGAGTTTGTTTATGTTTATCAACAACAATGAGGTCTCAGAACTTGAAACCTTTTTTCTCCTTTATTCTGTTTAATAGTATCCTAGAATCAATTTTGTTTAACTTATTTTTTGTCTGAGATCTCCTTCTTTAGAGGCCAAGACACAGAAGTGTTTGAAGTAAACAAAATGTTGTCTCCAGAGTGTTTAGATGATTTTTTTTCATTTCACCTCTTTCTGCATTATCAGAAATATGAGACTCAGAAAGCATAATAGTGTTCACCCCACCAGTCCAAGTAACACCAACATTAGGTCTGTACTGTGTCAAATATTTCACTGACATAGTTCACTTTGTCACTAAAAAGTAAATGCAAAGATCATTTTTGACATTGAAGATTCTCCATAAGTACAAAGTCCCCTAAAGCAAACACATTTTTGCGCCATGAGGGCCACAAGGGCCACAAGGATCTTATTCTATTAAATTATAAGCATAGTTCGAACAGGATGATGTTTTGTTCAACCTTCTCTGCTAACACAGCAAAAGTGTTTACTGTCCTGAATGCCTAATGATAAAGCTTTCTTGGCTTTTACTGCAAATTATTGTCTGCTTGGCCTACTCAACCTCTTTGACAAGCAAAACAGAGTTGTTGTTTTGAAAATCTGTTTGTTTTTTCTGAGGCATTAAGAGTTCCAGTATTGCATTATGTCTGCAAGAAAGGTAATTTCAATGTATTTGATAAACTTTTAGGCAAGAGAATGGTTTAGAGATCAGGCTCTTTCAATCGATTTCTATATAAGCTAGACTGTCAGCCCAAGTTGTTAGTGCTTATACAGCTCTACTTTTTCTTCCAAGCTGCCCAGCCTAACAAGAAGGGCATTTAGAAGAGTGAGGGATTTGAATTAACAGTCCTAACTTGATCACTTTATCCTGTCAATCAATCGTCTTTAAATCAAAAGTATTCATAGAAAATCTCTAAGAAATATATTGATGTGACATGCACTGCATTTAGGGTGGATTTTTCTTTCGTCAGTACAGTTAATGTGTGAAATGAATGGTCTACTTCTTCTTTTCTAATTCTTCTTCTTCTTCTTCTTCTTCTTCTTCTTCTTCTTCTTCTTCTTCTTCTTCTTCTTCTTCTTCTTCTTCTTCTTCTTCTTCTTCTTCTTCTTCTTCTTCTTCTTCTTCTTCTTCTTCTCCTTCTTCTCCTTCTTCTCCTTTTCCTCCCGTATGGCAACAGGGCCCTCATTCGGAGGGGTGTAAAGAATGGTTACCACCGCCTACCTGTCGCGCGTGACACAGTAAAAGACTGCTAAGGACAGGCCCTTTCTCTTATCTCGCTATTTCTTCTGTCCCGCTCTCTTTCATGCGCCTATCTTCTTGTCTTTTGCTTCTTATCCCCCATCCCCACTACTTCTTACCCGACTATTGGGCACCTTGTTTGCCGTGACGTGCGTCCCGTAAGGTGATCCTGGTGATTGAGGTGAACCAGCCTGCGGGCTGTCATTCACCAACACATCTCTTTGGCCCACTCCTTCCCCCGAGACGGGTGGGCGGAGTGGCCCACACCGCTCAATCGGCTGGTCAGTTTTGGCTAGGGTCAATCCTAGCACTCTCTCTTTCTTTCTATGCTGGGAGTATAACTCCGGGGTAGCCCTGACACGATTAGCGCTGGATTTCCGCGCAGTGTCCCCTTGTTGGGCTCGGTGGCGGGTGGGGCGCCCCGGAGCAGAATCTCTTATTCCTTTTACATGGAATCTCTACTTACAATTGAAACCTTCCCAACTCCCAACTTTTTGAAGAAGCCTTGTCCGGATGGAGCAGGTGTGCCTAGTAAAACCAGTCAAGTTAATGTAAAAAATAAGGTAACACGACTGTGAGATATGTCTTTATGTATTATTTTGTATTTTTAATTAAGGAGGTAAAACCAAAATTATACTTAGATCCCTTGATGTGACCCAAGATTATTATGCTTTCAATGAGAAAAAAGTATATACATATATCTTAGTCACCTAGGACTTTGCTAAATATATCAACCCATGACAGCCTGGCCTCTGATGGCATATGTACCTCCTAAGCCTCCTTGACCAGATAGTTAGTGATCTCCAGCTTCAGAGGCTTTCTGTAATTATGCTTGTCACCGTTGCTTAAAAGTATAAAACTAAACTTTATCAAAAGAAAATGCAGGTGTGTTATGCCTCCCTACCTGTTCTTTCCAATGAAATATTTGGCAGTTTGGGTGTTTCATGTTTCTTACTGCTGCCTAAACATAATCTTAGGAAAATACAGTTGTGTTTAGCCTCCCCTCTCCTCCTCCCCATGCAAATATTTGACAGACAGTTTAGGCCCTGCCTGTGACAGTACATAATATTCTCAGACGTCAGTCTTGGGGCCCATCCACAGTATAACCTATATAGTGCTGACATTGGACATTAAACCAACTGAACTCAATTCAACTCATGGATGGTTGATCAAGCCTAATTATTATTATAAATATATATGACTTGTCAAGTGGAGAAGTTTTCTTAGGTCTGATTTTCTGGTTTCATCATTGTTTCTTCAATGCTGCAACCTCGCTTTACTTTCTATATTTGTTAAATTATGATTACTCACAGTTGTTGTTGTTGCTGTTGTTGTTGTTTTCACTTAAATCAATGTAAGCAGATTTTTAGCTCTGTGAGAGGAGCCTCCATAATTCAGGACTCCAGATTTTACAAGACTCTGAGATTTCTTGCTATTTAAGAGACAAAATGTTCTCATACATTAAAGACTACTTTTTGTTTTATTATCAATCCTGTTATTCATCTTAGTAAAGGGAACATTACAGGAAGACAAGCTAAAATCCTCTCATCCCATCCTTTTTATTTATTTTAAAAAACCTTCTCTGTGCTGTGCAGTTCTCACAGTTTGGAAAAGCCTACTTTCAGTCTCGAAGCCAATTTTTTATGATTGATGGCAGAATTCAACGAGCTTTTTCCAAGAAAATCATGTGTGTTTTGTTGTACTTTTCACAGGCTTTTTCAGTTTACTCAAACTAAGCTTTTCTTTAAAAAAAAAAAAACTTGACTTGTGTAGGCCTACATTAACTCAAAGTCATTTGACATGATCAGATTGGAACAAAAACATGTTGTGCTGTCTTGTTGTATACATAGTGATAGTGAAACCATTCACATTCTGTCTCTTGTAATCTGCATCATTGTTGTAGATTTGTGGACAGTCGGCAAAATTTGTTTCCTCTCTAGATCATTGAATTTCATGTTGTGACTAAGGTTCCTATTTATTCATGTATGTAATAAATTGTTGCAGTTTCCAAGGAGATAATTTTTTCTTAAGAATTATACATTACTCTAACTGGAAAAGTTTCATTATTTTGATGAAGCTAAAATAGGGCAAACTATAAATTTTATTATGTTGTAGACCTACATATGGCAGTAGTCAAATATTTCATATTTTCAAAAATGAAATGGAAAGATTTTAACTTCAAGGCTTCAAATAAAATCAAAGTAATCTTACAAAATATAATTTTTTCTATCAATTTAATACAGTCTTTGGAACATGTAGTTAAATAAAAAACATGTGTCGTTAGATTCACTGGACCTGCATGACAAGGTGTAATTGTACATGTATCGATCTACACATGCCTTCTCTAGGAGTCTTGTCAGTTGTCTCAATGTTGTTTGATGTTCTTGTCGTGATAAAGAGTTGTTATTTTGAGCTTGACATTTATTAAAATGGAACTTAGAGTACTGTAAATTGGTCAGACAGGATTAACTCATCATCTTCAGAAAATGTAACATTGGTGGTAAAAATTTGTAACTATATCTGCTGCTGATGATAATTTTTCTGATAATAATATTCATACATTTTTCAGTGTGGAAAATATGTTAGAAATCTCTATATTTATCTGTTTCTGTGTTTCCAGTTTGCCAAGATGGTTGTATCCACAACTGAGGATTTCAAGAAAATGTCATTGAAGGAGATGGAGAGGAAAGAAAAGAGGAAGGCAAAGCGAAGGGATGGAGATACCACCCCAAGAAAAGGTAAATTTGATTAAAATTCAAACTTTTATTTGCACATCTACCTTTGCTATGTTTTGTTGTAAATATTTTTTTTATTTGGCATCTTCTAATTTTCTTATATTTTATTCCTTTCAAGGGATAGAATCAACTCCCCTGATAAGATGTAATAGTGAAATATGTATCATAAAAAAACTTATGAATTTTGCATGCAATTTGATTCTTTTATGTAGACTATTTCTAGTACATAACCAAGTTTTTGATTGCAAAGGAGAAAAACTGCACATTTATTATTTTCTGTCTTTTTTACACTTTTAATTATGACAGATTGGGATTTACCAATCCAGGAAGAGGGAGGAATTATATTTTGATTATTTTTTTTTGCTTTTTCTAAAAGATTATATTTTTTATTTAACACTTGATTCGCAATGAACACAAATGTTTGCAACAGGCTCTCTGGGTGTGATGATATTTTATTTTCACTTTGAATTTGAATTTAAATAATTTCATAGATGAGATTTTTTTTTAAGTGTGACAATGATCTTTCCTTTGTTACAATCATTTCCATCACTACCATCGCAAAGCATGTAGTAATAACCTGTCTTGAGCTTGCCTAAGCCTGATAATTGTAACATTATATTGATAATCAAAATGTCAAAAACATGAAACTTCAGAAGGTTATGTGAGTTATCATCTCTGAAAATTATAAAGACCAACTTTGACTTGACATGCAGTTTTGAATGAATCATGAGTGTCCACAAACTTTAATTTTAAAAATATTTGATGCTTTTAATAATGCTTCTTTTAGTTCCCATTTGGTGTAATCACAAGTTATGAGGCACACTCATACATTACTAAGATTATTAATTTTTATTGCCATTGCAATTAGTGTTAAACATATACCATGTCTCTATCTTTCAATAGTGTAGATATTGTGAGTGTTTTCTTTGCCACAACTGAAGTTGCGCAGTGTGAACAAGATAATATTTATAATGATTTTGTTGCTATCATGGTCAGACAAGGATGAGCAGTTGTCTCTGGGCTCCCAGCTCTCTGTAAGGTCCTCCGCATCAGACAACAAGAGTAAGAATCGCAAAATCTGCAACAAGTGATTGCTTGCCGTGTTTACCTGCATAACCCCTATATACAGAAAACCATATATTATACATAGACACTACAATTTCAGATTTTTTAGAGGTGAAAATATTTCATTGTAGTTGTATTCTCAAAAAAAATCATGGACGAGGATATATCATGACTGGTTAGAAGCTTTCAAAATAAAAACATAAAATTATGGATGGGGAGGTTATAAACCTATCTGAGAGTTTAAGGATTTTGGAAGCTAGTTTTTCGATTTTAAGTTTTCCCCGAGTTCATATTGCTTATACTTGAAGCTCGAAATTGAAGAGGAGGAGGAAGTGAGACAGTGAAGTTCGATTTTTTTTCCTCAGCTTTTGGGGTTGTTTGACAAAAAAAAAACGAATTTCATTGATTTTACACGTCCATTATTTTTTATATTATGTTTTTATTTATTTCATCTGGGGTTATTGATGCTTTGTGCTCGTGGTTCAACATTTCTCTCATTCATACATACATGCGCCTAATTTTTTTTCTCATGAAAAATTTATATATCCAGGTATAAGAATAGACAAATAATACCAAAAGAAACATTGTTTTTTACCAGCATTGACATAAAGAGAGATATCTTTTTTTTTTTGGCATGATGGACATATAAGAAGGCAGGGTAGAGGTGACTGACATTTTATGTACAAACTCACCCTTTGGCATCAGCAAAACTGTAAATCTTATCAAGATAAAAACGTTGTTCATAATTATTATGATAAGTCTACAGAAAAGGAACTTGGCAAAGTGTTTGTTGTGGGTTGAAGAAAAACACTAGGGTGAAACTAAACCAGTGTACTTTTGTTTGCATTTTTTTTCTCCCTGGGTGATATTTGAATTGTAGAGATGTCATCATTTTTCCTTCCTTTTCCTCTTTTCTCTCATCTCGTCCCCCTGCTTAGCCTTCTTCTTCCTCTTTTTCTTTTTTTTCTCTCTTCTCCTCATTTTTTTATCTTCATCATTCTTTCCTTTTACCCTTTTAAGTTACGATTGAGCAAAAACTACCCTCAATCCTACAGTCAAAGCCCTCTATGCACAATACCATGATTTGCACACTGCTGTGATTTGCATGCTTAGCCTAACCTGAGTTGAAGCATTTTTAACTGGATGATAATTTAGGCCAAGAGTTTTCTCCTGCTGTGGGATTGCATGACGAGTTAATTTTTTTCTTCATTTAGTCCACCCTTTATGTGTTTTATTATTTCATCCTATTTTTTTCTGCTATAATGTGTCTGATAATTTCTAGATATGTCTTTCTTCTTTGCTATTGTTAAAGAAATGTTTTGGGAAGCTGTAGTATCAAATTAGAAGTAGACAATATTTAAAAACTCATCTGTGGTAAGCTTTAAACCCCCTCCCAATCACAGAGATGGTGGTACCAGTTGAGTTTTGAACCACAGAGCTCCTGCTCTCAGTCCAGAGAACTTACCTTACTGGTTGAAAAACGAGTGGTAGTCCCTCAAGACATTGTCTTGTGGATCTTTTAAAGAGTTTCGTCTTGATTCTTTTGCTGTAGTGAAAAGACATTATAACCCCTCCCCTGTAATAATAAATCCCTTTTAAAACATTGATCGCTGCCTTTATGCAGATTTGTATTCCCTGGATTGTGATTTTTGTGTGGACACTCCAGCTTTGTCTATGACCATCTGTCCATTATTGTTAATATAAGTCTCTTCAAGACAAGTATTCTTATCACATGTACGGTATATATATACATCTTAACCACAAGAGTTTGTATATATGGGTTAATCAACACCTAATCAAGAAACACTGTTTTTGATTGTTTTTGTAAAAATATATTTGCCCCAGAATCACTCCTCACATAAGCTAACGTTTCTCAAGAAGTTGATTAATGAATAAAAGGTATATTTTTTCATACTGATTACTGTCAAAGCAAGGAAATGAAAGTAAGTAATGCGAAGAATCACAATGGAAAAATTAATGTTTTCATAGCAATCTATCCGGTTTGTAAGAGATTGGCTTACAAATCACACAGTGAAGTATTGTGACATGTTAATCAAGTTTGTAACCTGCACTGATCTACAGGAAGCAGACGACGCAAGACGTCATCCTCATCCAATAGCAGGCGTCAGAATGAGGAAAGTTATGTTGAGCAAGGTAGATAAAACTGGTCTAGATTTGGTCTAGATTTTCAGTTCTACACTTAGCACTGTGCACGACTTGAGCTCTTGAACAAACCCCTTGTTGCCACAACGGCTGAGACAATAATCTTTTGGGCACTGCATACTTTTACTCAAAAAGGCTATAAGTCTTGGCAATTAATCAACGTTTAAGTTTATAATTTCTATATCATGCCTGTGGTTTTGTGAAGCACCACTCACACTGTTTTTTTATGGGTTGGACAACTCATCTTACAACAAATTTGTAACCTAATTTATTAAAATATTTACATTTCCTTTTCTTTAACTTTGCACAAAGTATTTTACTTTTTCATCTTGCAAAGTTTTCTTTACAGCATCACTTTATAAAAGACACTGTCTTATTATAACATTGCCATTCATGGAATTGACAGAAATTTTCCAGCCTCTCCAGACTGACCATTCTCCCATGAAACTTTGTATCACAAATTATAGTTTCCATAGTAAACAAAATGCATTGTTTGTTTCAATCAGCTTATTTTTAGTTCTTTTTGCGGTGGGTATATACATAATCTTGTTGCGTTTGCTTTGCAACTTTTTTTTTGTTTGCACTTTGGCCTCTTTTCCAGTTGTTTCACATTCCTACGATGCATTTGTGTATAGCCATTCCTGAGTAAAAATTTTGCTTTTAAAATAAGTTGTAACTGTTGCAATTATAGATGTTTCCTTTTTTTAATTTGCAAAATTTATTACGGTGGCAGGATATAAACAATTATTGTATCCAACAAAGATCAAGTTAAATATTTTCTTTAAGCATAGGAAAGAACACAAAGTAAGAAATTTTTCCCTTGACGTCTTTGTTTTCCGCTGTATATAACATTATGTGCTACATGTATTAGGGTTTACGAGTTTAATAATTCAGTTTTCTCTGTGTCAAGGGTCAAGGCGAAATAGTCGGGTATCCTCCCACTCCCGGCGTAACGCTCCAGAAGATAATGACGGAGAGGAAGGTGAAGATCATGCGTGGCTCTTGCTTAACTCATTGTGTTTTGATTGATATTGTTCAGATTTAACAGTGGCAAAAGTAGATTCTTAACTGCACCATGATAAAACTCTACAATTATGCCTTTGAAACGAGACATTTTATTTTCATTTGTAAACATTTTTTTTCTTACTTGCTGTCATATAATATGCAACTTGTTAGTCCTACTTATTCCTTTAGCTGTCATATTGTATGAAAAAAAGTGCCTGCTACAATTTACAATAAACATCGCATTTTTGTTTGAAATGGAACTGGATGCAAAGCATTTCATATGTCGTTGAAACATAGCCTTTCATTAGACTTTTGTACCCTCACAATCCTGTAAACTGTTTTGACTATGTTTGAACCTTCCTGTTTCGATCTAGATCATAGATATCCTATTTACATCGCTTTTCCATTCACCCTTCGTCTCCACCCCAACCTTTTTTATGCAGCCATATAGAATGTTATGTGTCATGTTTAAAGTCCTTGCTTTTCCCTGCTTATCTTTAAAAGTTTTAAAACTTTGAAAGTGAAGTTTATTTTTTAGTAAATGACAGAGTACAAACTTATACACTTTCTTCGTGATTTTGACTTTTCATGGCCTCTATGGTGCTCAGTCCAGCAGGGTTTGTGGCGCAGTGCCTCCCGCCAATCGTTGCTTAGCAACACCTCTCAACAGCATGGTAAAGAGTGACTATACCTCTTCAGCACGATACACTTAAAGCTTTTGCAAGCATTGACACAGAGTCGAAAGCTAATATGTGGTGTGTCAGTGTGAATGCTGTGCACTGTTTCTTTCATACTCTCATTCCAAAATATAAATATATAATACAAGGTTGGATAAGCACAAACAATTATTGACTGTTATGATGTTACCTCGCTTTTTCAAAATATCATTATCGTGTATATATTTTTCTGTGAACAAAGTTTCTTTGAGCTCTCTCTTTCTTTCTCTGATAATATATTTAAAACAGCTTGATTCCTTGCAGTGTCCACCAATGTTTGTGAAGTTACCTTTCCACCCCGATTGTTATTTAACACCTCTACATTATCATCTACATTGGTTGCCTGTAAAATCATGCATTGAGTATGAGACATCCATTCTCTGTTACAGATGTCTCAACGAAACTGCCCCTACATGTTTGTTAAGTCTCTTCTCTCCCTACTTATCATCACTGCATAGCTTGATAACACAAAATAATTTTTATAAGAAAAATCATGCTCTTGAATGAATGAATACAATTTGTTAAGAATTTTATTATTTTCTATGTTTAAATGAGATTTATAAAAGGGCCATGAGCGGAGTTTGTTAGATATGGCTATTTATAAATCATCTGGGGTTTTTATTATTATTTTATTTTTATTATTATTATTATTATTATTATTATTATTATTATTATTATTATTATTATTATTATTATTATTATTATTATTATTATTATTATTGTTTTTATCATTGTTTTTATTGTCATTAATTATTTTTTGTATTGTTGTTATTATTTTATATTTGAGATTGTCGCTGATAATTATACTTTTAATTGAGACATTACCAAACTCGTTCAAGAAATGATCAACACTATCTTTCTATGATGACCACCCATTACTATTATTATTTTCATGGTAAATGTTGATGTCAACAAGTATCGCCTTTTTTCTCTTCTCTTTCCAACTCAAAATGAACCTTAAGTGAACGCAAGTTTACGTGAGCGGTGTGTTCTGTGGTGCACACATTATTTTGTGTGTGTGTTTGTTATTTGAATTTCAGACACTTCTGAATTTATCGATGCTTTTACAACTGTGGTGGGGAAGCTCGAGATACATTTAAATTGAAAATACTTTTAAAGTTTTGTTGCTTTTTTTTATTATTTAATTTTAGTTCTATAAGTCTTGACAGTTTCCACTCGTCATATATTTTTTGTCTACTATAAGACCAATTATTATTTTATTTCTGTTAATAATATGTTGGTATTTTTCTTTATTCACCAAAATAGATTAGAATGAAATCAATTTATTTGCTGTATTAAAGTACTTCAGCCACAACTGCTAATTGTGCTAGAAATGGCGATATTGGTTTGGTTGAGATTATAGGGGTCATGACTCATTATTCATTTCTCATTAATATTTTTTATGGTGAGATATACTGCTAGTACACAATGACAATATTTGAAAAATAATGCATAAATCCGACCCCATCGTTGGCAAGGTGTATCGGACCCTCAGATGTTCGAATCCTTGGAGATCACAACCTTGCGCAGTTCCCAGCAGTCTTTACAGTCTTTGTGCGGCGGCAGTCTGGAAGATGGTACCAGTTAATCTCACAATCTAGAAGTCTGGCTTTATGTGGAGATAAACCTGCGCTTCGTATCCCGAAATTGCTTCCCCTTGTTGTGCCTGCAAGTTCCTATATCACTGCCATTGAAATTTGTACATAGTCCACTTTTGTTAAAAAAAAAAAAATGTGGTTGCTCAGTCTTATCCCTTTTTTTAAATTCATTTCTAATTCAATCAATGAATCAGAGAAAAAAATCACTCACACAAAGTCATACCTTTCAAACGCCTGTCTCTCCCTCGCCGTTGATTATTGTCCAAATACATCTAGGCATTCCATGCGCTGTGAATTGAGTATCACAATCATTAGTTAAGCTTTGACATAATATTGATTGTGTTAATTTGTGTTTTATCATGATACAAATGATATTGAAGTGACTTTATGATCTGAAGATATTAAAAAAAAATTAACTTTTATTTGAAGCTTGTTTAGCTTATTGTGGTTAATTTCTTAATCACATTCCTCCCCTTCCTGCTTACCTCCCCTTCAAGCTCAACATGGACTGTCCCGAAGTGCTTCCCGCCAGTCTCTAGTTAGCAGTGCCTCACAGGGTAAACCCTGCCACAGTCTGTGTGATAAACACGGGGTCTGGAGTGCTGTGATCTTGCTTTAACCAATGGGCAGATATTGGACTCATTTTAACTTTGAAATGGCACACAATATATCGCTGATCCTCATTTCTGAATATGAAAATCAGTAAATATCTGTTATTTATGTGGATATAGAATACTTATAGCTTTTTTTATTGCCTATAAAGCAATGACTGCAATGTTTTCTAGGCTTTATAAAACTTAAAGTACATCATACTAGTACTAGCCATTCATTTTTAAATAATTTCTCAATTTTTTTTTATTTCAACTTTTAAATAAACTTATGAGTTTGAACAATGGCCACATCCCTGTATTAGGTCCATGAAGATATAATTTGAACTTGCTCTGAGCCTAAATTATCTTCAAGATGACTGTCTTTCGATATCACACTTTGAAGAAGATCTTGAAATAATAAATTGTATTTGAAAAGAAAGAAAGGAAAAGTCTTCCAAGCTCAATTTACCCACTACAAAGAAATTTCCACCTACAGTTTGTCCTGTGCTTTTCATTCAGAAAACAAAGAACCAGCACTTCATCCTGATCCTGCTTTCATATCTACCATCCTGCAATGCCCTTGCTCTTATCATAAAAAATGGCATTAAATGCCTGCACGCCATCTCATAGCGTGATGCAGTTGTTTCAAGAATTGCAAGAATGAGAATGCACAAACACATAACAGAAAGGGAGAAAGATAACATTTTTAACAATGTTATTTATTCAATATGTCATTAGCAAACACACTTATATCCTAAGGAAAACCTAATGTTTGCTGTGCGCTGAGTGTTAAACAAAGAAATTGAACGTGCTTGATCATCCCACCGTATCAATACATGTACTGCTTGATACATCCTGTGGTATATGTCTTTTGCCATACAAAATTAAATGTGTTATTTTACATGTTAGTTTTGTTCCTCATAGGTTTATGTTTGTTGGAACTATATCTGGCTCTGCAAGTTAGGTAATTTATCTCGCTAAATTCTGCCCTTAATATCCAGTGAACCCAGAAGCTTCATTAAAATCTTCATAATTATGTATAAATAAGGATGACATCGAAATGGAAAAAAACCCAACCCAAGTTATTTCTTTTTTTCACTTGTGAACAGGTTAACCAATAAGTCAATGGTTTGGGGAATGAAATATAAAATCAAAAGTTTCATTACTTGTGCGACATGAAAGAAAGAAAAAAGATATTTAGAATAATTCCTTTATCATTGTTGTTTTCATTCTAGTCAGGTTCAAAGTTAAACCCCTCAGTCCTAAACCTGTGATGCTATACATGCATCTGGTTTTTTATTGCATTTTTTAATGACGAAAATAATTGTACCAAGGATCAACTACGAATTCTTTTACAAGATACACATCCTCTAGTTCTCTAGCTCTCTCAGTAGTCCTACCATACATCATGTAACCAAAGATTTCTTCCTTCATTCTCTTAGCTCAACAAGGCATTTACCGAAGTGTTTCCCGCCAGTCGTTGCTAAGCAACACATCCTATGGTAAAACTTCACCAGCCAGAATTTATTTTCATTGTTTGAAGACATGTTAAGGATCGCATTATTTGACAGTATGGGTAGATTAATCAGTGTTGTCAATGGGAAAATTGTATGTCAGCATTGATTATTTTTAAAATTCATATAGCCAAAAGATTACCTATTATTTTAAGTTAATCCAAGATCCTTGACATTGCACATTGGAGTTTGCAATTGTTTCTTTCTTTGAAACATGAACACATGATTTAAGTGTTTCAGATATTTTGCGAGTGGTTGGCACATACGCTTTTGACAAGGTTGTGCAAGTCTTCTACTTTGTGAACTGTTATTTGCACCTATGTCATTGACAAGGTTTTTGATGGACTCTTTCATTCAGGATGGTTTTGGAGTGATGTGTTTGTGCACTAGTGGTGAAATTTTGTAGGTCTTTTTGATTCCCCATGGAAATCCTCTATGATGATAGAAGCTGATTTAGTAGATTATTCTTGTGGTCAGCTTATGCACTTGCACTGTTTATGGTTGGAATCTTTTTATATCTGTCCTGCTTTTTTGTAAGTTACTGAATAAATGAAGTGAAAACAGTGTCATGGCGTTGAGCATAGGTTGTGATATTAATTAAGGATTTAAAACACGTTTTTCTCTGGCGGCTTTAAATTTTTCATTTTTGTTGGGTTTTTTTATTATGTAAAACATTATGCTTTGTAGTTAAGTTGTGTATATAGACCTGTAATTTTGGATTAAGTCAACAATGCAATATACACCAAACTTTTTGTACAGTATATGTTGCCTGAGCAACAGGCATGTCAACCCTATATAAAGTACTAACACAGCATATGTCCTACTTTTTCTTTATTGACATGTATGCAATGTCCCATTTGTTGTATACTACTAGACAATTACCAGCATGATTTTTTGCTTCAAGAGAATATTATTGTTTTCCCTTGAATTATTTTATATCCAGTGACTCATGCTCAAATACACTGTGGATATCATCGTAGTACATGTACTCAATTATATAAAAAGCCTTTTTTTTGTTGGTTCTTTTCCTCCAAACGTTGGATGGTTTAAATGAGTGGGAGGCAACAAGCTAATTGCAATTATTAATAATAATTT
The DNA here is from genome assembly GCA_003991915.1 of Elysia chlorotica. Lineage (NCBI taxonomy): Eukaryota > Metazoa > Mollusca > Gastropoda > Plakobranchidae > Elysia > Elysia chlorotica. The sequence continues at coordinate 501,282 of RQTK01000212.1, read as the reverse complement.
ATTTTTTCCATATTTGATCAGAGACCCTACAACCCAATACATGTACTTGGGTGAAAAAATGTCAGTGGGTGTTTAACTGGTGTTTGATTTTCATATCCATTACATATCTATTCAAGGTACACAGTTGCTAAAAAATTATCACTTTTACTCCAAGGCTTAGGTTTGCAAAAAAAAGTTAACTAACAAATTTTTTATCTGATCTCCTCTTCACCCTCTTCAATATCAACCACTGACACACGGGTGTAGTAAGGGAGAAAAAATACACAATATGTGCTGGTGAACGGTGGACGAATACCCAACATGGCCTGGTATATCACAGGGTTGCAATTTGGGGATCATATTATTTAGAATGATTAATAAAAAGCGTCAATGGTATTTATCAAAGTGGGTGTCAAAATTTAATTAAAAATTGTTTTTTCATGTCTTTTTGAAAAAAAAAATGTCAGATAGGCTTTGTTGCATCGCCTTTCTGTATCTCTTTCTTCTATCGAATAATAAAGTGATCTATTTCTGTGACAGACGAGCTGACCCGCCCATCTCCGCGCGGGAGACGCGATAGTCGGCCCAAGTCTGCTGGCAAAGGTGGCAGAAGTGCAGAGCCGCCAAACTTAAGGGTAAGCTATATTTTCACTTTCAAACCTCAGTTCTTTCCTCCCGCCCTCAAAATATAAAAAGTCTTGTCATCCAGAGGTGGTAAATTACGTAAAATAATTTTAGTGTTCATTTTTTAATAGCCTCAACAAATTTTTTGGCAGAACTATTAGAAATAAGAATGTAATAGAAGTCAAAGGTGCTTCCACTTGGGTTTCAGACATAGTTTCAGGAGTCACTGCTTTGAAATCACTGAAGAAGCTAGGTTCTACATAGTATACAAGCAACATATCAACATCTGAATTTTCCCCAATCCACTGTGTTTACCTCTCGCTATCTCCCTCTCTGTATTTTTCACTGCCCTGCCTCTCCTGTTGCAGGAGTGGAGTGCTGTCAACTCAAAGGGAACTTTCTTCTTGGATGAGGATGGCAGTGTGATCAGTCACGTGTTCAGTCTGACCTTGACAGAGGGCTCTGATGTCTGGCTCACGATTCAACCCCTTAAGATTGGCGAGGCTGGTAGGCAATCACCTGTGCTTGTATCAATAAAGAAGCACAAAATAGAGATAGAGATAATTATACCAAACTAGGGATGGACATAACTTTGCAGAAGTAGCTATAGATAAATGCAACTGTTGGCAAAGCATTCATTTTTTTGTTTAATTTCAGGCCCACGTACCAAAGAGAAATCTATGTTTGTTATATTTTGGGTAAATATAGGCCTTTATTTAAAATTTTGCACTATGTTTTGTTTAAATACTTAAGTTAAATTGATGCACATTTGTATTGCCATGGGTTGATAGTATTTTTCAGCTTTCTATTTCAGTGGCTTCCAGCTTTGTAGACGTAGATCATTCTATCAGTTTCGTGTTACTTAATCAATATTGTATCATGAAGTACATGTGAAAAAAAAGACTGAAGCAAAACCACACTAGATTTAAGTTTAAATTTGCCAAATAGATTTTGGATAATGTTATTCCCATGTTTGTAACCTTGTAAACTGTTTCTCAGGTGAGTCGCTAGATGGGACAGTTATTGACACAGCACTGCTTGTACTCAATGAGGACGACAACTCATTCGTGGCTTTCACTGAAAACAAGGATTCTCGTGGAGTGAGTGACCATTGAATTCATCAAATGTTATAGTCACTATAATTATGTGAGGCTTTTGAAGTGGCTAATATAAGTTCTTATATAGAATCCTCTTAAAATAGGAAGCTACTCTATGTTGACATTTTTCATTTTCAGAATGATAGACTTAATTTTTTCAACCTCTAAAAGAGTATTTCATGCTTAAAACCTTAAAAACACAACCAGGTCTCATTACAGTATTTTTAAATCTAGAAACCTAGGGGTCCCATCCATCAAGTATTATTCTTTGCAGCGTTGGCAATCTTACCCCTCCACACTTCTTGATCCCTAACTTCTTTCAAAGCCTCCATCACATTCCTTACGTTCAGACATTTTGTGTATCCGTCCATAATCTTTTCTTGCTGTTTTTCCCTCTGCGTTTCCATTTAATCATTCCTAGGGCACATTAATTTTACTTGTCTAAAGCATCCCTATCATTGCAGCCCATGCCTCTTTAAGTTAGACTTACTTTTGTGACCAGAATCCCACATCATTGCAGCCGATGCTTTCTTTACTAAGCTTTTTTTTTCCTTTATACTTACCCCTTTTACTTTCATCAGTTATCACCATAGCAGTCCACACTTTCTTCTTTTACACTTACCTGTCTTAATGTTATTAGCATCACCCATCATTAAAGTCTTTGCTTCCCTCTGTTACACTTACCCTTTCTATTAGCATCCCCATCATTAGAGTCCACACTTTCTTCTTTAACAGTTACCTGTCTCAATGTTACTAGCATCACCCATCATTACAGTCTTTGCTTTCCTCTGTTACACTTACCCTTGTTATTAGCATCACCCATCATTACAGTCTTTGCTTTCCTCTGTTACACTTACCCTTGTTATTAGCATCACCTATCATTACAGTCTTTGCTTTCCTCTGTTACACTTACCCTTGTTAATAGCATCACCTATCATTACAGTCTTTGCTTTCCTCTGTTACACTTACCCTTGTTAATAGCATCACCTATCATTACAGTCTTTGCTTTCCTCTGTTACACTTACCCTTGTTATTAGCATCACCCATCATTACAGTCCACACTTTCTTCTTTTACACTTACCTGTCTTAATGTTATTAGCATCACCCATCATTACAGTCTTTGCTTCCCTCTGTTACACTGACCCTTGTTATTAACATCCCCATTATTACAGTCCACACTTTTTTCTATTACACTTACCTGTGTTAACGTAACCAGTGTCACCCATTATAACTCCTATGTTTTCCTTTGTTACACTTCCCTGTGTTAATGTAACCAGTGTCACCCATAATCACAGCCCATGCTTTCCTCTGTTACACTTACTTGTGTTAACGTTACAAGCATCCTCATCATCGCGGCCCATGCTTTCCTCTGTTCTCCCCAGAGATACAGCCTTCGCTGCAGCCTGTCCCAGGGCTCCTACCTCCTGCTCCCCTTCACCACCGGCTGTCGCCTGAGACCTCGCCGTGACACCTCCACCAAGGAGGCAAAGCTCATCACCAAAGACAAGGAGGGCAAAATCATCATCACCAGGGCCTTCAGGTAAACTTTCAGTTTGAAAGGAAAAGTGAAGGGAGCGTTTTTTTTCTCCCTTCATACTATGCCGTGAACTAAAAAAATTAAAAAGTTTTCTTTTCAGATAGAGCTATGAAAGTTTCAAGAAGCTTGCAACTTTTTTCAATGCAGCAAAATGCATTGTTTTAATTAGCATTGTATAGGTATCAAGACTTTGCCTGCCTGCCTGCTTGTCTCTCTATAATCATTCATTCATTCTTTCCTTTCCTTATCCATTTCTCGCAATATATTTGGCTGTTGGTATTTTCAGCCGTCTATTTCTTTATTGGTAAGCCTATCAACTTATGTTTGTGTGAACATTGTGATCAACACTATCATCCCTGTCACCATCATCATTGTCTTTGTGGTGGTCATCATTATTGTAATCATTAATGATAAGGAATTAATCGTTTGAAACTAGTTATGAAACTTCTACAATTTCTCAAATTTTTTTTCAGTATTCCCCTTTGAAAGATTTTCTAAAAACATATCTACCTATCTATCTGTATATATCTATTTGTAAGCATTTTTGTGCTGTCTTTACCAACAGGAAAGCTCTAGAAGAAATCTTTGACATGGCTGATCTCGACGGAAATGGGTTCCTGAGCCGAGACGAGTTCAACTGGTTTAACCAGAGGACCAGCGGGGAGGATATTGCTGACGACGAGTGGCAGGTCGTTGAAGGTTAGTCTGTTAGTGATCTGGTGTAATAAGTCCAATAAAAACGTTATGCATAATAAGAGAAAAGCAATTTAGTTTACCCCTTCAGGTGCCATGCATTTGCATCAGGGCTGTATATTGATAAGGGGATTTAAACTTCACTAGCAGATTTATACCTCGCAATGAAAGGCTAAGGCTGGAAGTCTTGATGTCATATATATTTTACCATTTATAAATATATATTATGTATATATACTTTGCAATTTTTAGTTATCACTATAAGAAAATTAAAAGAAGATCGACAGCCTTAGAAATTTAAAGAAGTTGTATTAAATTAATCTGTTATCTGAGATATCAGACTTTGCAATTCATGTTTGCTAGAAGAAAAATTGTACTGAAGCAAAGTTTCAGGTCATGCTGACATTTTTGTTGAAGAAGGGTGCAAGGATTGAAATATAAGTGTTTTTTTTAAGGCTTTTTTTCATGCTGTAACCATCCCAGATAACATCGAGTTGGAACAAGGGGAGATAACTCGAGCAGGCTTCATTAAGCTGAATGAGATGGAGGCTGACGACAATGAGGGTGACACGGATGACCTGTGGATAACCGTCACTGGGATGGGATTTAACAAGTCTCTCATCATTGATGAAGTAATCATCTCTACCAACCTTTGCCAACATTGAAAAGCGTAGCATCTATTGCGCAGGAAATTAATTTCAGCTAATGAACTGAGAAAATATTCAGTTCACTGTCTCAACTGTTTATGAGAATTACTACTGGATATTAAACAATTTATCACGTTGAATTCTTTCCATTTTGTAGGACTTTTTTGCTTGATTTTCTGTAAGAAAGTGTCTCAATTGCTATAATAACGTTTTACTTTTCACAATTTTGTTGGACAGTCAATGCTTCATTATGACAAAACGGCAAATATAATTCTCCATTTCAATTTTCTTGTAAATAATCATAATGCAAGATTGTAGTGTCATTTTTATTTTCAAAAGATAGCTCAGTCACTCTTGCAAATATCAGCTGAGGCCACTGGCCCCCTTTCCTATACATAGATTTCTTCGTCAAACTTAGGTGACATAAAACTTATCAGAGCTTACTTCTTTTTTTTTCCACCAGGCATGTCCGTTCATAGTGAAGGTCCACACCCAGGACTGTTACGACCCAGATCTGAGAGTCGTTGCTCTTGAGAACAGCAGGGACAAAATCAATGCGGCGCTGTGTGACTTTGTCATCTCAAAGGTCTGTTTCTGGAATAGTTGTTGATCTTTCATAGACCTGATAAAGATATTAAACTTAGGAAGGTTTAATACTGAATTGGTAGCTTAAACGCTTTCATTGTCAAACTGTTCACTGCATACTGGACTCCTGAGTTTTAAAGGGCCTGTGTAGGATTTTTTAGAATATCAGAGGCTTCTCATGAAAAGCTTGGAAATTTTATTAATAATGCATGATAATAATGTGTAGTTGTGCAAGATTTTTCTTCCAGCTACAATTACTTTTAATCGATGTCAACCAAAGTCAATATTGGCAATAAAAGTGGATTATGTGATTTGAAATTGGGTATCATGACCGTTGGTTTAAGTGCTACATTTTATGTTCTTTTTTATCTTTACCGTTTTTTTTATTCTTTTCAGTTATTTCTTTTAGTTTTTATTTCTCTTGTATATAATAAATGATAAAATATGATCAACATTGGGCATGACACCAGGATAGTACCTAAGTAATGGGTATACATAAGTTACATAATACACTGAATTGATGAAGATAGTCTTTTGACTCATAACTACAACCCTTATTGTCAGTGCATGGTATCATTGTTCCCCTCATGTAAGCTTCATCAAATGTTTTTGTGCAAACTTCAATTGTTCTCCTTTATACAAATTCTAGGATATATCTTAAAAATTGATTTTTTTTTCCTTAAGAATAAATGTTATTAGTCTTTTTTTTAAATTATTATAGATATATATAATCTCATTCCTTCTTTGTGTACTAGGGTGAGCCCAGCAAAGTGAGAGGTATGAAGGATCTGACGATGTACCAGTACATCAACGACCATCGCGCTATCATTGTGCTTGAGAACAAGGTACTTATTGGCAGGACTAGTTTGTATTTGATGTATTTAGTAATTAGAGTGACTAATGGTCATTCATCAAGAATCCCAAACTAATACATTTATAATTACTGCATTTTGATATATCTGAAGTGATGCACAAGGGGTTTGGATTTTGAATCACAGCTTGTGCCCCCATCTCCATGTAATATTTTTCAAGAAACTTATGACACATATAACTTATCATAGATAACAATTTTTTTTTTGCTTTACATTCTAGCTCTTCCATAGCAATGTTGGGCAAACCAACAAGTAACCGGTTTATTTATTCGTACTGTCATCGAATTCTTGTTCAGTATACTCTCTCTCTGTCTTTCTTTTTAAGAATAATTGTTTATCTTTATTAATCATTTTGGTCTTTTATCTACTCTCTTACTCTACATAAACCTGCCACCCTCTCCGCTTCTTTCCCCTGACCGTGTGTGATTTAAGTCTAAGAGCTGAGCAACCGCTTTATCAGTTGCTAATCTTTTTTTAACCAACAATCCAAGATCCGAGTTTATCAGTTGCAAATTAATTTTACCTTTTTTTTAACCGAAAGTCCAAGAAACCAGTATACATGGTCTAGACACTCTGTTCTATTACTCACAAACCTGTTTTGTTTTAACATATCACCTTGAATACTGAATGGCTGTCCATTTTCATTCACTGGTTGAAGTTGAATTCTGCCACTGTCAGAACATAATTAATTGGAGTTTAATTAAAAAATAGATCAAACTCATTGACAGTTTATACTCCATGAGTTTATTATTTTCGCCAACAGTCCAAGAGCCGCGTGAAGGTTGAGCTGGACTGCAGCAAGAGGAGAAATCTGGTCAGCCACACGGGGAGTCTGGTGTCTGCCATCACTGTCCCTGGACAGACCTCGGTGGTCAGTACATTATAGTCTTGACAAGGGAAGGGGATAGCAGGTCTCTTGGTTTATTAAAAAGAAGAGCAGATGATTGAAGTGCCAAGTTTTGAGGGTGTCTGAGAAATTTACATTGATGCTGATTATAGAATTGAAAAAAGGTTAACAGAAACAATTAATAATGAAAAAAACTTGCTACACTGGCTTAATCATTGGTATTTCTTCATATCGTTGCATTTAACATGTAAAGATGTATACTATTCTGCAAAATATTTTTTGTGCAGCTTCCCTATATATAAATTCATAAATAATCACCAGTTCATTACTGTATCTTGAATTTATTTTTGAACCCATAGTGATTAATCAATTAAAAAAAAATTATATCCAAGAGTTTTGTCAATTTTTTTTTAGTTCATTCTGAAAGTTAATTGAGATTTTAACCACTTGAGTGCGTAGAGGTTCAATTTGACCCATATTTTGGAGGCAATGATACAAATTTGTATGTCTATCACCTTGAATACTGAATGGATGTACATTGTCATTCACTGTTTCCAGTTCAACTCTGCCATTTTCAGAACATAATTAATTGGAGTTTAATTAAAAATATACATCCAACTCATTGAGAGTTATGCTTCATGGGTACATCATTTCTAAAATATACATGAGCACTCAAGTGGTTAACATTTGACACCTACCTCTCAAAAGTTTTACATGACTGCAGTTTTCCTTTAACCCTTCTCATTGTGAATTTTTTCTTACTGACGTTTAACATTTTTATAAGTTTTCTGTCCTTGGAGTATGTATGAAAACTTTTTTGCATGACCCTTTTTTTTAAGCATCATATGTTTTATTCCATTTTTAGGTCGGTCACAACCTTCTTCCTCTGGATGATCGAGCTGAGTTCAGTGTTGTGTGCGAGGAGAGCATTTTGAAGTAAATTGTGTCGTTGCAGACCTTTTAAAATTCTTGCAGAGTGTGAGTTTGTAAAAGCGGTCTTCAGTGTTTACATTGCCAGCAGCAAAGTTCTGTTACTTCCTGTGAGTTGTTGGATGCAAAAGGTTTCAACAGGTAATTAAGTAAAGAAAGGTCTCCTTTTTATGATGCAATAAAGAAGCATTATTTTAAATGTACACGTATCTTTGTAGGTACCTTTCTTTTTAGTTTGTTTTTTTTTTGCGTAGAGTAAACCTTTCGAGGAAAAAAATATCTTATATAGCTGTTCCTTCTATAAGGAATCTTAAAGTTAATACAGGTTACTGTTAGTTACTTATCTAATACACATATGCCATGCATGAAACATTTAAAGAATATACTATTCTTCATTTAATTATTAATTTTGTTCAACTGAATTTTTATGGGAGGTTCAAGCAGCAGCTAGACTGTGCGGGTAAATTTTTTAGCTAAAGTATTAAAGTATGATTTAAACATGTCTTAAATAGCAATGGGTTGATGTATCACATAAGTGAAAGATGTTGAGAAGAATGAACTCCTTGTTTTAATTTTGATTGTTAGTTTTCTAAAAAGCTTCATGAGCCAAAAGTTATATCTCTCGTTTTCATGTATACGCAAATTTCCGTCCAACTGTAAATGAGAATCAGATTCAATATGTTTTTGTAAGTTTTGTTTATCCATAGCATGGTTTAATTCAATAGTTAATTACAAGAACAAAACCTTTTGAACAATGCTCAATATACTTGCATACTTATACATTTTTTATCATTGTGATATACATGTATCTCTCTTTGATTTCACTCTTTCTGAATGTAAAAAAAATATCTCGTTCCCAAGAATATTTATAAGCTTGCTCTTTATCAAAATGTTTTTTGCCTTGATTCTTTTTTTCTTACATCTTTGTCTGTGATTTTAAAGCATTCCATATTTTAATTTATTTACCATACTATATTTATTAAATAAATACAAAATGTTATTATTATTATTATATATTATTATTATATAATTATTATTTCCCATTTATTACAATTATTATTATTAGTATTATTATTATTATTATTATTATGTTGTTGAGAATATTGTTGTCATTGTCATGTATTCTGTTGTTATTATTTCCTCTCTCTATTAATGATGTAAGTTCCTATTTTATAGGTTTTTCTTCAGCCAATAATTCCATCTTTATTAATGTGATATTCATTTTCATTGTTTTTGTAAGTTTATAGTGTTTTTATTAAATGAATTGTACCCTTTCCTTTTCTTGTACTTCTCATTATTCTACATCTCTGATGTTAAATATTTACAAACCTAGGCATTTCCAACACAAGTTTTAAATACATTGTTCATGGTACATTTCAAAAATGTAATTTTTCTTTCTTCTGGTTTTTCAAGCCTCATTCTTTCTTTTTTTTTCATATTAAATTATTTCAAGGTTTTACTTGGCAATGAACACGCATCAAAGCAATGATTATTAAATAAAGTTGACATTCAGGTTGTTGTCTTTTTTTTTCTGCATCATAATCAATAACTGTAATGAATATAGTTGATAAAAAGTGCCAAAACTTTTATTTATTTTTTGTGTTTATTCTAAAATGTAAAATGTAACTGGAAATCCAGGGGTGTCAAACATATTATGCCTTATTCTTTTGACATATTTGTTTTAAAGATATTTTTATACCTTTGTCTTAGACAGGTTGTGGTAAGAATATAGAAATAGGATACTACCTATAACAAAAAAAATAAACTGAATTAGTGAAACACACATTGTTATGAGGTTTTGTCTTTTTTTATTTTGTTACAGTTTTGTTGCAAGAAAATTATATTTAGATTTTAGTCCTCCAGCTGGATATGACTACCAATACATGTAGCAGTGATTTTATTTGTGAACAGTAATATACAACATCACATCTTTAAGACTTTTTCACAATAAGAAGTTTCTCTTTAGGCACATATTGCGTTTTATTGATTTTGCATGAACAATAATTGGCATTGTAGTATTAAAACAGTGGAACAACATGACAATCCACCACAAGTCTAAACAGATTATGGTTACAATTTGCAAAAGTCTGAAAAGGTTTATGTTTAAAGACTTAGAACAATAAATCATAATTGGTTCAGACAACTTGCAAAACATCTGCAAATTATTTTCAAAGGAAAGGCCGGTCTGAGGCTGCACAAGTTTAACGATCTCCGAATATTTAGATCAGAAGCTGCCTTGGACAGACTTGGATTTCATGATTATGCCATTATAATGCTTAAGAGTAAGTAAACAGCAAAATTGGAGTACAGGTACTTACGTTAAAATTGTCATAAGAATTGTTATAGGATTCAGCACATGTTCATTATGACTTTCATTTCATTTGTGTGTGTGTGTTTCTTCTGGATATGAACCTTTTGAACTTCGTACAGAAAGAATTTGTGAATATGCAAGTTGCATTAGTCCTTAAGGAAAGCTCGGGAAATAGCTAGGAATATATATTTTTTTCCAATTGCATAAACAGTTAAAATAGAGAATAAAGTAAAAATGCACCAAACAAACCTAAAAATAGATCCCATCATGATGAAATTTAACTTACAAAAAGAGATAACACAATAAATTATAAATATTGCAACCCCATATGGCTTTAAATCAAACAAGCTGCATTTGTGATCAAAGAAAAGATAACGGTTGTAATGCACTGTTTAGAATAAATGAATCTGCATGCTCAGTGAAAAAAACCAGGTTTTCTTTTCTAAGATGTTGCAGAGTTGTTATTTATTAAACAGATAGGAGAGAGAGTTGGTTTGATCAAAAGCAGGGTTTATTTATTAAATCAAAGCCTTAACTGGAGGAAAGATACTGAGGTTTCTCTTTGATCTGATCAGCTATACCTTTGGTTTAAATAATGTAAGCCCTTAGCCTCTTTCAACATTCACGAGAACCTAAGGAGAGATTTTATCATTCAATTCAATTATAGTTTATATTTGCTAAATGTTTTCGAAGCAGCTGAATTACCAAAATTATTACACAATCGTGTCAACATTAACGAGAATCATAGGGATCATCAACTCACCCAAGCCAATTAAAGTTAACAGGATTTTCCAAAATATTTTAAAGCAGCTATGTTGCCAAAATGATATCAATTATTTTTAAAAAATACGAGATAAGGAATAAGAAGTCATTTGTATTGCACTGGTATATTGTCAATAAACAAGTATGAAAGTATGACAATCAATATAGTATCAATTAAATAATGAATCCCAAAACAAACGTTTCGAGAAAGACACGAGTAAATAGACACAAACAGGGAATAATAATGGTCAATACATTTGATAATATACCGATGCTTTTTTGTTTTAGGTCGGTATTCTCTTACGTGGATCTTTTAAGTGGACCTTCTTTCATAGTTGTTATTATAGTCTAATAGAAAGGCTATCGACTTGACTTTTGCAAAGTCGATGCTTTTCATCCTTGACTCCCAAACCTTTTTTCTCTTACGCCAGGAGTTAAGGGCCGAAACACTTGCGATAAGGGGTTTGCTCTCTGAAGACCCTCTGTAATCTATCTCCCCGGTGAGTCTCTACACACATTGGTTGTTATTTTCCAATGCATACGTTGATCTTTGTAGGCCTCAATCTATGACTATTACAGATCTAGGACCGTAAGTATTACGTCGCGATAGCTTACGACTCGTCCTTTTCGCATATCTTAAGAGGAGTGGTAAGTTTACCACAATGTTGTACTTACATCCAGTATGAGAAGCAATCCTTAAGGTTGACTTATGTACTTAATGCGTTCAACTTGCCTTGGACCTTGATAAGTTGATTTACACTTGAGAAGTTGATATCCACTGGTATGTACTCCGATAAGTTGAATCCTGTCTTGTATTGCACTCTGATAAGTTCATTTCCACTTGTATTACACTCCGATGAGTTGTTTTCCACTAGGGTGGAACTCTGATAACCTGATTTTTCCTTGTATAGATGCCCATCCTTGGCTCCCAAGCCTTCTTTCTCTTTGTTATTTTCCAATGCATACGTTGATCTTTGTAAATCTTTGACTATATAGATCTACGTCCGTAAGTATAACGTTGCAGTAGCGTACGACTCGTCTTTTTCGCATAATTATCTTAAGATGAGTCATGAGCTTACCACAACGTTGTACTTACAGTCCGTATCAGTGCCGGATTTGTTAGGCTGCAGTGGCCCTGTACCCAGCTACGGAGAGGGGTTCCTCACTCCCTTATGATTGTCCTAGGATGCATAGATTTTACACAGCGCTTCTGGTGGGGGCGGGGGACGAGGCGCGCCTTAAATCCAACACTGGCCCGTATGAGAAGCAGCCTGGCTCTACCAGCCCTTCTCTGTAAGTATCTCAACCAGCTCTAAGACCTCCTGGAGGCAGGAGCCCGGGGTTTCTTCCTCGGAGAGGCCGAGCACGATGAAGAGCGCTGTCTTCTGCGCCACCAAAACATCGTTGTTTACAGAGTGGCCCACCATTCGGTCAGGCCCGTGCTTTAGGCAGACGTATTTCTGGTGAAGGGAAACAAAACGGTAAAATGTAAGCAGGCCCGGATTCAGCCATGTACTAGGTGTGCTTAAGCTGGACCTAGGGGGGCATCGGGCAAAGGGGAAACTAGTAACAGATGGACCTTGAGTTGGGGAAAGAAGGAAAAAAAAGGGAGGACGGAAGGGAGGAAAAGAATCATGACATAAACAGAAATATTGGGCCCTAAAAAGAGAGTGGCGACATTCGAACCGATATAAACAAGTTTTCCCTGTTAAATGTGATGTTGTGGATCAAAGGCGTACTGGGGGTCTCCAACGAACCAACTCACTCTCGTCGTTAGATTTGTATCTCCGGAAGTTGGGAGTCCAAATGAGAGGTTTTTACATTTTTGAACTTCAAAACCACACGAGGAATGCCATGGTAGAGATGATTATAAACAACTTTGATGAAATTTGAATCGATTTCAGTAAAAGTAGAGTCCAGTCATGCGACAACGCAGCCTGGCAAGTATGGTGGAGTCCAACAAATAATTTTGGAAAAAAACAAATTTGTAAAATTCATTCCGTGTGCCGGTTCAAAAACCGACTGCACAATACCCGGCTGGTGTGAAGCGCAACCTTGCGGATGAGCGTATACACTTTTAGAGATATCTGAAAGAAAGGCACCCTGAAAGGAAAACATGGCTACCAAGAAATGTGTAACGTGCTAAAAAAAACCAGCAGTCAAGCAGCTTTCCCCAATGTCGGGATAAATGCAGACTCTTTTTATTACCGTGATCGTGACAAACTGAAGTGGTGAACTTTTTGTAAGACTCCAAAAATGAAAAAGAAATACTATCAACGCGCATGTAAAAAAAAAAGCATCTTTTAAACAACATGAGAAGGAAAAAACGAAACGAAATGCGATCCACAACAGTTTAATGAAGAGAGGGGCGCACTGGCGCCGTAGTTGGGAAGAAGAAAAAAAGGATGGAAGGAGGGAAGGAAAAAAGGGAGGACGGAAGGGAGGAAAAGAATCATGACATAAACAGAAATATTGGGCCCCTAAAAAGAGAGTGGCGACATTCGAACCGATATAACAAGTTTTCCCTGTTAATTGCGATGTTGTGGATCAAAGGCGTACTCGGGGTCTCCAACGGGCCAACTCACTCATAGGATAGATAAATAGATATAGAAGGGTGAGACATTGACAGACAGACAAACATACTGATAGAGGATAAATACATAGATATAGATACAGATTCTTGATATGGGAGCATTGTGAACAAGCACGAATAAAACACAATCTTCTAAAACAATGAAATTCCTTACTGGGCATACTTAATTTAGATTGCTACAACAAGGCCCTCTCAACCAGACTCACCTCCTCGTTGATCGTGAGCCGGACCAATGGCGTGCTGGTCTCCAGGACAGCTTTGACCAATGAGGTGCCGACATTGGCGGGAAGAGTCCATGACACCGGAAGTGAGGCGACGGGGGCGCCACCGGCTAGACTGAGCAGCGCCACCTCGCGAATTTTCCCTCTGTCTAGCAGCTCCTCCATCAAGCCAATAAGGCTCGCTATGGCTGGTGCTGGGAGCTTGGAATCATCTGAAGAGGCCATTCCCAAAACCCGAAAGCAATGTCTCAGTACATGTATAAGTATGACTTGTATAATTGGCTCGTTTTTTTTTCCTTCTTTTATTATTGAGTGTGTGTGTGTGTGTGTAGGTTTGGGGTTTTTTTTTTTGGGGGGGTCATGGGTGTTGTGGGGGTGTGTTGTGGTTGGGGGGGGGGGGGGTTCAATGTAGCGAGTCTTTGCAAGTATACAGTGCTTTTCAAACAAAGGATTACCTATTCACAATAGTTTAATGTTTTCATTATTACAATTCTTACAATTACTGGATATGTAAAAATCAATGACGACCACCTTTTTAGAGAGAAACCTGGGACAATGCCTGGTCTTTAAAAAATTTCCAGCCTTTTGCCATAGTTAAAACTCAACAGAAGAAAAAATGAAAGTTGGGATACAATAAAAATCGTATCAAGATACAGAGAGGAAAGGTATTTCATTTATCACAAGTAGGAAATTTGTTGTTTTTATTTTAAAAGAAAACTAAGTTGCACGAAAAATACGCATGGTGTCAAAATTCGACTATACATTCAAGACAAAACACGTATTTAGAGAAGAACGTTGCTGCGCCTCGAAATCTACCTGAATCTCACTTTCAAGACGCCAGACTTAGAGGAACGTTATGTAGTGTGAGGCCACAGATTGTCAGGGAGTAGATGAAAAGTCTGGGTTTCTGAAGAAAAGATACGATGACTAGGGCTTGGAGAAGCTTTGCAAAGGACATGTCTTAGGATGAGAATAACATAGGTGATAAGATTTGTGATATCCTTCTTCGTCTGGTAGAATACATTTTAGCTAGCAGTAATATCGTATAGCTATACCTCCTGAACTGTGCCATACCAAGTAGCAACTAACTAAAGAAATGAATGTTTCAATGGAAGAACTCTTTTATATCAAGAATAGTGACACCTCTTTGTCTCTGATGATTCGATGGTAATGACTCTACGAGCGCTATAGTATTAAGAATACTTCAATCACTGACATAAATAGTCAATAATAAAGGAAAGGATCACTGTACATCGAAGACTCTCACTCGAAAGTTAAATATTGTTTCAATGAGCTTATAGTTTTCAATTGGATAACACTTCAATCACTGACATAAATAGTCAATAATAAAGGAAAGGATCACTGTACATCGAAGACTCTCACTCGAAAGTTAAATATTGTTTCAATGAGCTTATAGTTTTCAATTGGATAACACATTCCTCGTTTACTACTTTTGAACTGAACAGTAATAATGTTAAGTGTAAGTCTGTATTGACACCCTTTCCATTTGTTTAAATTTTTGTGCGAAATATTAGGCTTTTCAAGAGAATAGATGAGGACTTTTTAATCCTAAAAACCTCGACTACTTTGGACAGTTCGGGATCTGAGAATGATAGGATTTTGTCAGTCTTTTTTGTTTGTTTGTTTGTTTAATTTATATTGCAACAGTATGTTGTTACAGTCTTCTCATGGCACGAGTTGCCTCTTTTTTACATTTTTCTTACCTTTTCGATCCAGATTTTCCGTATCTTCTGGTTGGCTTTCCAACGTCCTCCTGGGCAGAGACTGGCCTCTTACAAGGGATCCGTAATCATGGATTTTCTCAGCGCCAGAGTCTGAGAAGCTGAGTTCGCGTAGTAATTGCTTGGGCTGTACTGCGACCAATGGGTGCGTCGTTCTTTGTCGCGGCAAGCGCATGGATTGTGACCTGGTTCCGAAGCTCGGGTGGAGACCCTCTTTGCCTGTCGTCGCGGACATAGATCTGGGCTGAAACTGGTAGTGCATGGCTGACTTGTACGCCGTCCAGTTACGCTGCGGGGGCCCAGAAGGGTGGAAGTACAAGTTAGCATCTATGGCCTCTTCTATTACGTTATCCTGCCCAAAGGACACTTTCCTCTGTGACGTTTCTTGGGGGAAAGTGTGTTTCGTAAATGACAGGCCTGTCTGTTTTTGGCTTGACTTGGCAAGGTCTACCTTCTTTGGTTTGTTACCCATTGGGGTGGGTGGAGAATTTCCTTTTTTTAAACGACCGCTTTCTGACCTATGAAAATTCTTTTTGAGCCCAAGTTTAAAGCCAACTTGAGGGTCTACCATGATATCATGAGCGTTGTTCAATGTAGATTGCGGGTCTGAAACATTCTGGGAGCTTTGCTGGGTTAGAGGCAGCGGGTTGAATGTATCCTTCGCCTCAAGCCTTGACATCTGCTCTTCCAGCGTCTCTTGTTTAGAGATGGGAGGTCTCGACAGAAGGATATGCGACATGTCGCCAGGACTCTCGTTCTGACAGCCCAGTCTGTTGTAGGCGTTCCCTGTCACGGGGCTTGTTGTTCCGGAGTTTTCTCGCTGCCTGCGGCTGTCAGAGCCGGTCTCCCAGGTACCAGCAGCCGGCGTCCAATCGGTCGTCTCCGCGTCAGACAGATCCACGAACACCAGATCGTCGTCAGTGAACGCAGCGTTGTCGTGTGAATCCGCAACCTCTACAGGGTGATCTGCTCTATCCTCGTGAATGAGGCGCCTGGAAATCGGCGGGCCCTCTACCTGCATAGCAAATCTTGGAGCAGGGAGATGTCACACACGGGATCCTAGGAAACGAAACAAAAACAGGTCAGAATTTTAATCGAAATACAGTGTATTTCGACAAAATATGTGTGTGTGTGTGTGTGTTTGTTTGTGTGTGTGTCTGTAAATGAAACAAATGCATGTATACGTGTAATAGGTTTTTAAAGATTTTTAGGGCAGTTCACAGACTTGCTCTAAGACAATGAAGTACTGCACCTAACTGTGAAATAAACCAAATCTTTAAAGAGCCTGAATATAATCCACTTCTACAAAACTTTGAAAGAAAATACTCCAGTTTCATTCAATAAATCAGACAATTAATTTAACAGTAACAGCATAGCCATGAATTTGAATCCGTCTTTTCTCAACGTTAGCATGAAATCATAGCTTATATAATAATATACATTTCTGGCGGGGTTAGTATTGTAAGGACAGCTTAGGCGACCAAAAAAAATAATAAATTAGGAAGGAGCGCTACTTTCGCTAGTCGCAAAAATTAAAGCACCTTGGTGCGTAATTTATTACAAACGCAAAGGGCGATGCGTGGATTCTGTACGCGATACGTGTAACTGTAACGTCTTACTGCATACTCTTTTATGAGTAGCGATTAAAATTAAATCTTCAAACTGACTTTTAGACTAACCTTCCCCCCCACATCCACGCCTTTACTTTTTACACAAACAATTACACACTAAAAACAACAAGTGTTACATCTTTTGTCTCGCATGTCAGTCTGTAGATCTCTACCTGTCTGTATCCGCCTTTCTCTCTCTCTCTCTCTCTCTCTCTCTCTCTCTCTCCCCCTCTCCCTCTCCCTCTCCTTCTTTTT
>RQTK01000212.1:272020-483784 GCA_003991915.1 Elysia chlorotica | reverse complement strand
TCTATCTATCTATCTATCTATCTATCTATCTATCTATCTATCTATCTATCTATCTATCTATCTATCTATCTATCTATCTATCTATCTATCTATCTATCTATCTATCTATCTATCTATCTATCTATCTATCTATCTATCTATCTATCTCCTCTGCCCCCGCCTCTCTGGCTCTCTCGTCTCTTTCTTTTTATCCACCCCCCCCCACTCCCCCCCCAAAAAAAAACAACAACAACAATAACAACAACAACAAAACAACAACAAAAACATCAACAACAACGGAAAAAAAAGAAAGAAAAAGAAAAAAACGAACATCAATGCTGTTTGATAAAACAAACGTGTACTATTACATCCAACTACCGTTTGTTGCATCTGCAATTCAATTAACACGTCTATCCTCACATTTCCAAACTACACTTATCTAAATCGCAATGATTGTATTTAGCATATTTTTTGCCTGCATAACAAACGAAACACAATTATAAAACATATAGCTTCAATAAAACGTAGACCTTGTTTATCCAACTGTTTTTGCACATACAAACGATACGTAACGATTATCGTAAAACATAATGTTTAATAAAATTAGATCACACATTTGCCAAAACCATGTAAGCTATAATTCTGAACAGATGTTTCCATGTTAATCCCGATGAAGTAGTTTTATGTACAGATCTCAGCAAATATTGATTTTCCCAAAATTATTATCTTTCTTAATAGCGATATCGATCTTGAGGACACAGCTGCACAAATTGTCGTTGATCCTTTCTCTTGGCCGCTCTGACTCATTGTTTGGATTCTCTTGTTAACAGAATTTACGCCTCAGTTAAAAACAATGCGATGCAGGGAAGTTTTGTGCATCAAATTTACCCAGTTAAGATAACCAATAAATCGCTGGAGAAATAAGCAGTAAGAAACTCATCTCATTTTAACATGACTAATCGTCGTGCGCTTGAAAATAAGTTGAGAGGAGAGGTGGGCATGGTGAACACACAGAGAAATCCATGAAAACAAAACAAACTACGAGGGCAAAAGGTTGTAAGCCAGTGGATCTATAGGGGTGTGTGGTTTTAGCGCGAGTTATGCAACTTAGTTAAAAATCACGAGCTGTACTTTGTTTTAGTTCGCTCATCAAGTGCTTTTTTTTTGTTTGTTAATATATTCAACGTTTTAAGAAGCTTGATCAGATGGATGTTATAAACAATCCCATGCTTGAAGAAAATTTGGGAAAGTGGGGAAATTACGATGCCGGGGAGGACGGAGGAGATGGGGAGGGGGGAATTACTTTACAGTGGGAAAAAAAAGGGGGGGGGGGGCTTCTGTTGAGATAAGACTTTTCAAGGTTTTCAGTTCTTTGATAAGGTGATATCGATAATAAAAAATAACAAACACTATACGAAATGTCCACCATTACAATACGCAACCAAATCGTCGTGCGCGTATACTTTATTTGTGAATAAAATAAAATTTAAAAATTTTGGCCACTGATAAATCCCCATGAAAAAGTCAACGGTGCTTCTACTTCTAATGTCGTTGTCACCAAACCGCATACACCATTAACAATTTTACTTGTTTTTCAAGGTTCTCTGCACAAATAAAGCGCAAGGTTACGTTCTGAAAAGTGATAATATAAAAACTCTTTTCGGTTGGGTGGGTTTTCTTTTGGTTTGTTTTTGTTTTTGTTCTTTTTTCAGACATGAAGAAAGTTAATGCATTTTCTTCACTTTCCATAAAATTGTTAAAAACCTAAAGTCTAACTTTCGCCACATTAAACGGACACTACAAAATGCAATGCCAAAGATCTAATAGTTCAAATTGCAATACTTTTGCGTAAATAGGTACATGTGGCCTACCTTTATTAAATTTGTAAGTTAATAAAACCACAAAAGACCCAGAAATCAGATGTGAACTAAACAATATTAAAATACACGTGAATAAATGTATAGTCTCACAGCATATCTTGTTTCAATATTTTCAAGTATGCGGTAAAAACAAACATACTAGAGATTCATGTAAATTCTATTTATTTTTCAATATTGAGAAATGAACTATGTGGGAAAATCAATAAGAAGAGATATTCAAGTAGTGTTGATCAGAGAATTTTTCAAGTCATTTGGGCGAAGCACCTATAGTGGTTTCTACTTAGCTTTAACGTAACGAGTTTTACGTCTTAAAGTTGATGCACAAAAATACATACCAACAATCAGTTCCTACAACTGAAAAGTCCTATGGCACAACACGTTGTCACTGACTTACTTCGCCCTTTTCTTTTAATGTAACTACCTACTACTGTCACTATAGTATAAGGTTAAACAGGTTGCGTGATAAATGCACGTATCATTTAAACAGTCTCAAATATTAGGGAACTACTGTCGATAGAACTAGATTCTACACCACAATTAGCTCACAAACAAACTTGTTTCTTCCGCGCCCTCTCTTCGCTCACTAAACCCTCCGTTCCTACCTTATAAACAATGAAGTCAGTACGCAGCGCTGCGGGAGAAATCTGGCCAGATCTGTATGGTTTATTTCTCATGCTGCACGCGTCATAACGCCTGATTGGTTGGATGTTAAATCTAGTTCCTCCCCAGACAATGCGCCCAGTGAAAGAGAGATTGAGCTCGAGTTTGAGTTTGTTGCTATGCTTCCGACGTCAGCACTATATACATTGTTTTGGAGACGGGTCCAAAGACTAACATCTGACAGTTTCACTTGCTGCCACACAGTGCGGGGATACCATGACTCCTATCTTAGCCGGACACATTATATTAACGCCGACCCAACGAGTAAGGAACAAAATGGGATAAATCATTTTTAAACCGATTTTGGGTTTCGAACCAGTGACCTCCCGGGTGGGAGACAAAGGGTCTACCACTTGTGCCCGTTCGCTTTCCAGTTAAAGAGCGAAATCGCTAACGAAATGACAATAATAATAATTATTAACGGTGATGTAATTAGTTTTTATTTGATAGATTGTCATTGTGGGAGCCCATGCCTTCAGTAACAATTGAAATTAACTGAGATGATCATGTCTCTCTGAAATGGATTGTCTTGGGATTGTCCTATCAACATCGACTTGCGTCGATTAAACAAAATTTAAAAAATTTTAATAACACATTTTGCACTTTTAATAAAACGCAATCAAAAGTTTGGATAATAAATGATTTATGACTAGGTTATGAGTCATAATATTTCTTTTTTTTTTTTTGCATTACCGATCTGCCAATATCTACAGTAATTTGTTTTAAGGATTCTTCTGTAGAGATACAGCCATATTGAAATGCTATCTCTAATTGTACCAAAGATGCTGATGGAACCTTTTAAATATCACCTCAAGATGTATAGGAACGTGCATCACAAAAGGCCACAGATATACACAACAGAGTAAAAATAGAATAAAAGATTAAGTACACAAATATCTAATAGCAAGGATAAAAACTGTGTGTGTCATCAAATGTAATTTCCGACGTAAAAAAAAAGATACCAACAAGTGTGTTAAGTCCAACAGTAGCACGCTCAGTTGAAAAGTAGCCCACAGTATTAGCTTTCATGTTTGCGATGATTTGAGCACTAAAAAATTTAAGTTCTTCAACCATACTACCAGTCCTCACAAACAAAAGATTACTTCATCCCATACTTAAAAACTTTGAAACATTAATTTGTGAAAATACAACCAAAACTCGATCAATTTAAAGAGTGGTCTATAAATGTTCATGTTTGCGATGATAAGGTCATTAGAAAATTTCATTACGCCAGCTTTACCATCAATCTTCACAAGAAAAAGCTCTTTTAATCCTAGTCTTCAAATCCTTCGAACTGTCATTATGTATGTGTCACCCTACATGGTGAGTAGACTTAATTGCATCACGCTTTGGTAGGGCTTACCAATACCAAAATAGGTTTCAGCTGTCTATGTTTTGTTGTTGTTTGTTTTTTCAGCGCATGACAAAGCGCGGGCACGAAACAAAGACAATTCTTCACCTCAAAACCAGATACATTGCTCGCTCATCTAACAGAGACACATAGTCTAATCTGGATCTAGATCTAAATATCGTTTCTGATTCTGCTGGCTGCAAATACAACACACTGCCGTTTTTAATCATTATTTATATAAATACCGCAGTGTTTACATCATTAACTATTCACTGGCAGATCTTGTGGTCTGATTACCGAAGTCGAGCGTAATCAATAGTTTACACCATGGAATAAGCCAAAAAGTCTCTCCTATTTACATATTACATTGTATGCCATCCAGTATTTGTTATGAACGGTTAGAATCCATGCTTGGACTTAAGAGTTTCAAATAATTATTACACTTTTCTAATAGAAAAGCTCCGCCATGAGTTACATGCATTTAGGGATCGAGAATGCTTTAATAAAGTATCATCTATCTAGTTCACAGGACTAGTGGATTGTCGAGTATCATTATGTCATTTTTGGCTATCAGTCGTCGAGCGACAAAAAGAAGATAGACTATGTTGTTCACCTTCATTGAGACGGCCTAAGCACGAGTTTACTATTAGAATAATTATTTGGAACCAAAACTTACTTGCACGGACACACTTACCATACTAGGCTACTACTTTGTACTCGGAATCTAATGGGTAGATATGTTACTTCAACAACACCACATGAAAACCGAATGGCGGTCCTGATTCTGAATCTAAAACAAATCATAGATACTCCTTCGACGATAATACATCCACTCCGAAGTTCTCAGTTCATGAAGCAGAAACAGGCAAGACTCAGTGAACAAGAGATAAGCCTAGGAAACTCACGGCGCAGCAAACCTCTCTTAATCCAGCGTAGAATGCGAAAGCTATAACAGGCTTGTTTTTAAAAAGCTTAACACGATGGACGAAAGCTAAGTTATCCCAGTGACTGATGCGCGGATTGAGCGGCATATTATTGGAAAAGCAATAATTTAAAGAAGACACTTACAACATTTTGCCTCTAGATCGGCGATTATTAGTAGAAGCTGCAATGGCACATTCATTGATCCACAGTGCTTGATTGCTCCGCTGTTTGTAATAGCACTGCCCTGGAACGTGTGCGCTCATGGCATCTTCCAAAATCAATACCAGTGCATTGCCACTACCATCACCAACACCAGCACCACCACCACCACCCCTGCCTCGGTTCAAATCACACGTCCCGTGTGTATCTTGCTGCAGCTCTGATGTCACTATTTTATCATTTTATCATTGCTTTTTTGCTTCATCTAATGCAGGTATAAGTATTTGATACTTCTACACAGATAAACTTACCTGGAAAACTGATAGTGTGTGTAAGTTTCAGAGTGTTGTGAGAAGGTGAATAGAGTTTAAGGTTTTAGTTGAATAAAAATGCATGCTGGTGATGCTTAATTACTGGAATTCTATACTTCTTTCTGCCTCGTGGTGTTTGGGGGTATTTCTGTAGCCTTGTTATCACTGGCTAACATTAAAGGAATTAATAACTAATATAAAGCGATGGTGTTAGTAAAAGTGACATAATGCGGTGCTGATTGTGTTTATGCTTTGTGATGATAATGATGTTGCAGATAAAGTGGTAGATAATTACGGCAATAATGATGATGACTCTGAGGATAATTATGATGATGGTGGTGACGGTGGTGATGATAATTATTATGATGATGATGGTGATGATGATGATAATGATGATGATGAGGAGGAGGAGGAGGAGGAGGAGGAGGAGGAGGAGGAGGGGGAAGAGGAGGAGGAGGAGGCGGAGGAGGATTGGGGATAGGAGGAGAATGGGGATAATGATATTGATGAGGACGGTGATGATGATTTAAGAAGATGGGGGAGGATGATGAGGAATGTCTATATTTGATAAATAGAAAAATAAAATCGATGAGCAAAGATTGAGTTGATATAATATTTGTGTTTGACTCGTTGATTGATAACGGCATTCAGCTTGATGGACCAAGTAAAACATTTTTTTTTCCTTTCTAAATAATCTTCATACATCTGTAAGCACACTGGATTAGCCCAATCTAGTGTGTTGTGAATCCGGAACTAAATTATTATGAAGAGGGATGGCAGTTTGCTATGGCAATAAACAGGCTGCGTCTCACTTTTCTATTTTAAATAACAGGGGTAGAATGCACAAACACGACGCTGCTTACGTATCGTCGTAAGCCTTCTTATTCTTATATTGTTACGACGAGACGTAAGCTACGTCATGTTTGTACATTCTTCCCTAGTATTTGAAAAGCGAGCATCATATCATGTTACAGACTTAGATTATTATAATTGTTACCTTATAGATTTGACCCAGGGGGATATGAGGCTGAATCATGACCCCATTCTTCTTGAATTTTGTGAGGATAAGCTTTGAGGCTTTATATTTTTTCAGTATGTCCCATTTTCAGAATATAGTTTGGGGTGTATTATAGACCTCAGATTAAAGAAAAAAGCATCAGCGGATTGAATTTATGTACTGGGCTTATTTCTCATTATGACGAATATTCTGACCACGATGAATAATGTGTTAGGGATGGCCTAAATATTTTCAATGAATAGGTTGGAATTTGCATAACCCATAGTCAAAGCCCTATTTGTCCGGCTACCGGAGGAATAGCCTTTTGGCTATTTGTCCGGTTACCAGGGGAATAGCCTTTTGGCTTAATAGCCACGTACAACTAAAATAGTATGTGGATCAATTTACTCATCTAGCAATCAAACGCGAAAACGAGAAAACAAAACAAAAGTATAAATTTAGTTTCTACAAAAGTTTTTCACAGCATGAAACTTTCCGTGAAAAAAAAAGTTCTTAAAGGTTTCTTACCTTCAATGATGAAACATAGTTTTGAGTTCTAGCACATTTTAAATTCATCGGTAAACCTTTCAGCTTTGTCCATCCCACCATCCCAACAAGTGTTTGCAAAATAATAAATACTATACCGAGACTTGTATTCTAGCTATTAAGCCCGCTTTGTTGGAAAAAAATGTCATTATTGTTCCATCGTTTAGCCGCACACCAAGCTAGACTAATTAGAGAGTTATAGCAACCATACTTGTAGCTCTGACGTGTACCGGTAGCGTGTAGGAAAACGAGGCTCGCTCTACAAGTCATCGCTTGGCTGAAACGCCTTATAGCAGCGTAACCCACAGGTCGACTTGTAGCTTTTGTTATTGTTTTTATTTTAAGTTTAAACAGTGTGGGTGTATATCTAATCAAAACTAGATCTAGGTTCCTATTATATATTAATGCGGTTACACAGTCTCGACAACAGTCAAAAACAAACAAAAAAGCATAATAAGATCATTAGATCTATACTAGAGATCCATACCCAAACGAAAACTCTACATCTGAGAAGCATGTATTTTGAAACCACTTTTCGATCGAAAGAAATCTACTTTTAGGGCCCAATCTTCTTTCAATGGATTAGAAATTGAAAAAATAATGCAAAAATAACTTAAGGTTTTTAAAATCAAATCTTTATTGTGGATAAAAACACGTTTAAAGTGTCGACGTGTAGAAGGCCTCCTACACGTTACACGCAGGCCAAATTTACCGGTAGCGTGTAGAGCTGACTTGTAGGGAGAAACTAGGTCAGGGGAATCCCAAGCGGATGACGTCACTGGAGCTCTACCCGCTACAAGTAAGCTACACGTCGGCTCTGCTATAGGTGTCTATTGATTCTAAAATAGTATGTGGATCAATTTACTCATCTAGCAATCAAACGCGAAAACGAGAAAACAAAACAAAAGTATAAATTTAGTTTCTACAAAAGTTTTTCACAGCATGAAACTTTCCGTGAAAAAAAAAGTTCTTAAAGGTTTCTTACCTTCAATGATGAAACATAGTTTTGAGTTCTAGCACATTTTAAATTCATCGGTAAACCTTTCAGCTTTGTCCATCCCACCATCCCAACAAGTGTTTGCAAAATAATAAATACTATACCGAGACTTGTATTCTAGCTATTACGAGGTAAGCCCGCTTTGCTGGAAAAAAATTTCATTATTGTTCCATCGTTTAAAGTTGTTATCATTGTTTTCATCGCAGGCGCATGCAGTGATGAGCATCTGTATCCAACTATCACACAAACCGTGGATAATAACCTGCAACATGTTGTTCTTTCAATACCCCGGTACAGTTAGATCTACTTGATCTAGGTTAGTTTTATTGGCCTAATGTAGATTTATTGATGCGCAAGTTGTGCAGGCTTTAACATGGGATTTGTAGAATGTTGGGGTTTTATTTGATGCTTACAATAAACATATTATTCTGAAGTTACAAATAACATTTACAGTCCAGTTTTGTGACTCACAAACAATGGGCCCACAGTAACAGAGGAAAGAGTGTATTCTTTATGACATTTCAGGCTTTGCGATCCACAACACAATAACGGTTGATATACAACAGTATCGTACTCCAGCCACATTTTAAACCATCCACATTTTAGCTATACAATATATACAATATATTATTTAGTATATCCGATTGTTGTAAAATTCTGCTAGATTTAGCGTATTCAGTCGTAGTTAGACTGAACAACGATTACTTTTTTTTTGTGTTACACATTGTTAACCTTAATGTCTTGCAGGTGGGCTCAATCGAGCTTGTTAGATAAATTTAATGTGCAGTGAACGGATACAAACTTCCTCTGCGTTTGTTGGTGTCTTCTGATATTCCGTGAGTTTTGATCAACTTTCAGATGAAGTTCTCCTGACACGGGGAATTTATTGTCAGTCTGACGTCGGTAAGGCTTGGTTCTCACGAGCTTAAAGTCCAGCTTTATAATAACTAAAATCTGAGTTGTAGAAGGAGTCTGTTCTTGAGATCCTGTGACAGACATATAGATGTAGAGTTTGCCTGACAGAATTAATTTTGCTCTAACTTATACTAGTATAAGACGCGCACAAATAATATGTAATCTACCACTGATCCACCCTGTCCTGGGCAGGTGAGCAGGTTAGCAGAGTAGGGTAGAGCATCAGCAGTAGAGAATTAGAGATTAGATGATAGGCTTGACAGCCCATAGATTGAAAGTTAGGACATAGATCTTTTTATTTCATTCTTTGTAAAATGATTAGCACCCGGCGCGAAACATGTAACCATCACGTCATAAACAAAATGTGGGCTACAAAGATGTCGTTTTATTTGAAAGCTCGATGAGTCAGAGAACTGTGCTGTGAGGATGATCATGTTGTGATAGCGTAGCCAACTTCAAAAATGCAAATAACATAGAGAAGAGTTCGCTGGCAGAAACCTGATCAAGTATGCACAACTAAAATCTATTCGATCGCCCCGGATTTGACAACACTGCCGCTTCGACAGAAACCTGATCAAGTATGCACAACTAAAATCTATTCGATCGCTCCGGGACTTGCTACCACTGCCCCTTCGGTAGAGTTACAGAGATAATCAGGTCTCTTAAGCCATGGGTCAGGTCTCTTATTGGCTCCCTCCATAAGTTTAGAATAGAGCTAAGGTTGGACACCGGTTCAGATCCTATTTCCTGTCGTCTTCGTTTTCGCTGCGGGCCCCGCCATCGCTAGGCCTCTGTTGTGTGATATGTAACTGTATTGTGTGTACCAAAGCTACCCCATAAATCTATGAGCTACCCTTATATCTCACAGTGCCACTGAAGCGTGAAAAGGTGTCCTCACAACATGCATCAGAACATAGGCTACTTCAGCTCAAGTTCTACGATGCAACTCGAACGGAGCATAGGCTGTTATGTGATCCAAGTGATTATGGTAATCGCCTTAAAGCTGGAAAAAATTTTGTTTGTTATCTGTAACTTCATCTGAAAATGGACTAAGCATGTACATCGAGGATACCCTCGATATACAGGGTTCTGCAAGCTACTGGTGTTGTTGTTGTTGTTGTTGTTGTTGTTGTTGTTGTTGTTGTTGTTGTTGTTGTTGTTGTTGTTGTTGTTGTTGTTTTATCTACCAATTAAATCGTTTGTCGTAACCTACTGCAGTCAAAATCTCCACTAAAACTTCACTATGTACGTTTATTGGCAAAGTAAGCTATTATATTTACCTCCATACCGAAAGAATGGCCATTTTTTCTTTGCATGTTAGAAGTCTTTGGGCTAATGGTGGGTAGATAACTCTAAAAATCTTCCGTCCGCTGAAAAAAAAACACAATGTAAATTTGTATAAGTGGACAAAGATGGGGAGGGGAAAAGAGAGAGAGAGAGAGAGAGAGAGACAGAGAGAGAGAGAGAGAGAGAGAGAGAGAGAGAAAGAGAGAGATGCGTGTGAGAGAAATGAAGAGAAGAGACAGCTAAAACTATTCTTTCTACAGAATAAGACCCAAACCTACACGTAGAGTGTTGTATTATATTCATATGGGTAGAGAGGTAAGGAACGAGATAGAGAGAGAGAGAGAGAGAGAGAGAGAGAGAGAGAGGGAGGGGGGCGGGACAGAAAAAGAGAGAGGGGGGAGAGAAGAAGAGAACGAGAGAAAGAGAGGGGGGGGGCGGCAGGGTAGAGAGGGAGAGAGTGGGACAGACAAAGAGAGAGTCAAGCGGACAATCAGATCGATAGACCGACAGTGAAAAAATAAGAGAAGTAAGAGAATAAAGAGAGAATGTGTATACTTTTTCAGTGGTGTACTTACCATACTTTGTCCATCTCTTTCGTTTTTTAAAATCTGTTCCACTTCATTGTTGAGGGCTAACATTCCATACTTAATATTATGTCCACGTATTGAAAAGATTTTATAATTATATGGTCCATTAGCGAATAAACACTCATGAAGAAATAGGTAAGCAATTCGATGACTGTGAATATTACCGTTTTCCACTGTCTGTGACTGTGATGTATTATCTTTGCGTGTAAAGAATCTGATAACCCTGTAGATTTGCATTCATCGAAGGAACTAAGTAATAGAGACTGCATCATTCTGTCCCTCACAAGAACAGCGGGCTGAAAAGGCTATCACATCGAATAACATTACGACTACAACTATTGGTGCTGCTACTACTACTACTACTACTACTACTACTACTACTACTACTACTACTACTACTATTACTACTACTACTACTACTACTACTACTACTACTACTACTACTACTACTACTACTACTACTACTACTACTACTACTACTACTACTACTACTACTACTACTACTACTACTACTACTACTACTACTACTACTACTGCTGCTGCTGCTGCTACTACTACTACTACTGCCTCTTCTAAAATCTATTTTAAAATGTTTCCGGGTTCAATGGTTACATTCGGTGTGATTTGGACTTTCCCAATGAAGATTGCAAGTCACTAAAAGAGACTTAGTAAATAACATAATCCTTGCCGCAAACCTCCTCTTTTGGGGAGGTGGAATAGTGGTAGCACAAAATGGGCCAGAAGAGCCACTCCTTCTTCCGAGTGAGTTTTCCTGTGTGAGGAATTGATGGCACAAAACGGCTGCTTAATGATACTACTACTACTACTACTACTACTACTACTACTACTACTACTACTACTACTACTACTACTACTACTACTACTACTACTACTACTACTACTACTACTACTACTACTACTACTACTACTACTACTACTACTACTACTACCACCACCATTAGCCCTAATGATTTATTTATTTAATAACCAGGGTCCAAATCTCTACAGTTTTTGTTTTGGTGATTCTTAGGTGCAGATAAAACTTTATGATATTCTTGTATTCTAATTTTACGCAAACTGCAGGTGGAACCTTTTCATGTCACCACATGAAATGTTGACGGGCTCTGCCTATTCATTAAAAGATGAGGGAAATGTTAAAGACAAGATGACACTATGACGCTCCCGCTTGTTGGACATCTCACAAGCCTTTTAATTTCTAATAAATAAGCTTATTATTTTTGCAAAATCTCTTTCACTGTTGTAAGTAGTTCCCCACAAAACGCGCAGAAAATTAGGCTTAACACTTTTTTTCCTTTGGTCACATAAAAAAAATGTAGTAACAATTATCAGTCCCGTGAGAACACCGAGCACGTGATTATATATTACACTGGTACAGAATACCCACAGGTCTAGGGATCTAGTCCTACTCACAGTCCACAGTAATGCAGAACGATGACAATAGTAACGTGCCTGACACTCGATCCGATGATTAAACCCAGAAGCGTGAAGCCGAGCAGCTGGAACAGGATCTTATCAAAATTAATCTCGACCGCGGTTTAATATCACTGCACTGGTTATAAAGTACAAAGAGGAGATAGATTTAGACCTCATGACTACGGTTATTAAAAGTTTGCTAAATCGGGTTTATAAATCTGTTCCCTCTTTGCAATTACATGTACCACTCCAGCACCAGTACTTAAAGTCCTCTCACTTATCCACACAAAGCCTAGCCTGAAATTATTCATTACTTTCAACAAAGGAGAAAGGTATAGTTTATTGGAATAAGTGTGTCAGTGTTTGTGTAGTCACGCGCCGACCTTGAGAATTGCGTCAACGTCTAGAATTGTGCTGGTATTTTTTGCCTATCAAGGACTTGCATGTTTTTGCATTATTAATTTTCACCCCGCCCGCTTTGTAAACGAACTTTGATGTTGATGAATAAGAGAGTGTGATATGCACTGTTTTTGTTTGTTTTGTAATTGGGTTCTTTGTTATTTGTTTGCTTGTTTTGTTGTTTGTTTGTTGTTGGGATTTGTTTTTGGTTTTGGTTTTCTTGTTGTTGTTGTTTTTTTCTTTTTGTTTCTTGATTCATGTCTTTGTCTTTGCTGATGTTTTGTTTGTGTGTGTGTGTATGAGGGAAGGGGGGCAGGGGCGATCTTACGAGGTACTTAAGATTATGTAATCTTTCCAAGTTTGCTATCGAGCTTAGGGTAAGTGAACGTTTGATATCTTTGAATTTACTTAATAAAATCATCAAACCGAATGTAAATCGCTAAATTTAATTTAAATTAAATTAGGCAGTAGACCATTGTTTCAAGCTGAATAGTGTTAAGATTTTTTAAAACAATTTAATTTGTTATTTATGAGCAGTTTTGTTTTTTACCTATTTTATTCGTTTCATTTTGTTTTTGTTTTGTTTTGTTTTGTTGTTGTTGTTGTTGTTGTTGTTGTTGTTGTTGTTGTTGTTGTTGTTGTTGTTGTTGTTTTACAGTATTTCTCCCTGTCCCCTTTAGTTCGCGATCTATGGCTATCAAATACTGGTGATTTATTTAGGTTTAAAATTTTAAACAATTACAACAAGCAAATTAAGACACATTTTTTTTAAATGCTATAGAAAAAATTAAGTTTGTTTTAATTTAGAAACAGGAGAGGGATCATAATAACATAATATATCACAATCTAGCAATGTGGTTACATACGAATAGAATTTCAAAACATTTTCATTGAAATTTAACAAATGTCGGAAAATCTATAGTCATACTGTTAACACAGCCATACAATTAGAAATACTGAAATGTACAGTTTATTACACAACCCCACAAGGGAGACACTAGCCACTTGATCCCATACAAGCGAGACACTAGCTACTTGGACTGCTACAAGCGAGACACTAGCTACTTGGACTGTTACAAGCGAGACACGAGCTACTTAGACTGCTACAAGTGAGTCATAGACTATTTGAACCGTTGGAAGTGAGACATAGATCTTTTGAACGGTTGCAAGCGAGACACAAAATACTTGAACTGCTACAAGCGAGTCATAACATAGTTGATCTGCTACAAACAGCATTGAAACGGCCAATCTTCTGCAAGCGAGACACAAGATGATTGATTTGCTACAAGCGAGACACAAGAAGATTGATTCGTTATAAGCGAGACACAAAATGATTGATTCGCTATAAGCGAGACACAAGATGATTGATTCGTTATAAGCGAGACACAAGATGATTGATCCGCTATAAGCGAGACACAAGATGATTGATCCGCTATAAGCGAGACATGGGCTGCTTGGTTCGCTACAAGCGAGACACGAGCCGCTCGATCTGGTCCGGCGGAGTGCCGAGAGCCTGGAGCACCATGGTGGTGACCTCCAGAGCACAGCCCCAGTGCATGGTGACCCCAGAGCCGCCGTGGCCGTAGTTGTGGATCACCTGGAATAGAAGACGGGACAGTCAGTGAGTAAGTGAGTGAGTTTGTTTTACGGCACGTCAGCACGGTAACGGCTATGTTGTGCCCATGATGTCCCAAGACAGTTAATGTATTATACTAGTAGCAACGGTGACTCCTTTATCTCTCTGAGTAGTAAAAACATAACAATAAAGTAGTTTAAAAGATCCACGTGTAGGACTATCACAGTTAAATTCTATTATATACACCAATGTCCTTCAGGTACTTAAGTATGCGCTGAGGACTAACATAAGTAAATATTCTCTCTAGTGGCTTGGAAGCTAGGTGCAAATTTCTTTCCCAGTAAAAAACCGGACAATCAACCAGAATGTGACTAATGGACAGTCAATACCGGTATAGGCATTAGTTCCTTTCGTTATTAAGTGTACAATTATCTTTGAGAATCATTACATCTTACAGTTTTGTATTGTTAAAAGATTACCGTATTTATTGACTGTAAAGACACTTAGTGGGGAAAACCAGAACATTGAATATTGACAAACTCAGTAAATATGGTTCTTTAAGTGACGATATTGTGAAATGCGAACGATTTTAATGTCTTCATTCAGTAGTAGTCTCCAGCACTGCATCTCTTTTTTTTAGTTAGACCATAATGAAGGCTTCCAAAAATAGTCAGGTTGCTTTAATTGGAGAAACTGGGTGTCAGATTTTTGTAGCGTGACCCGATAAATCTCTGCGAAATTGATTATACTACAGACGTACCTTGAGATTCCTCCCATGGACAGTGACTGTCTCTGGCTCCAGGCGAAGAGACGGTCTGGTCAAGCGAGACACTAGCTACTTGGACTGTTACAAGCGAGACACGAGCTACTTAGACTGCTACAAGTGAGTCATAGACTATTTGAACCGTTGGAAGTGAGACATAGATCTTTTGAACGGTTGCAAGCGAGACACAAAATACTTGAACTGCTACAAGCGAGTCATAACATAGTTGATCTGCTACAAACAGCATTGAAACGGCCAATCTTCTGCAAGCGAGACACAAGATGATTGATTTGCTACAAGCGAGACACAAGAAGATTGATTCGTTATAAGCGAGACACAAAATGATTGATTCGCTATAAGCGAGACACAAGATGATTGATTCGTTATAAGCGAGACACAAGATGATTGATCCGCTATAAGCGAGACACAAGATGATTGATCCGCTATAAGCGAGACATGGGCTGCTTGGTTCGCTACAAGCGAGACACGAGCCGCTCGATCTGGTCCGGCGGAGTGCCGAGAGCCTGGAGCACCATGGTGGTGACCTCCAGAGCACAGCCCCAGTGCATGGTGACCCCGAGCCGCCGTGGCCGTAGTTGTGGATCACCTGGAATAGAAGAGTGGACAGTCAATAAGAGTGGACAGTCAGATAAGAGTGGACAGTCAATAAGAGGGGACAGTCAATAAGAGTAGAGGACAGTCAATAAGAGTCGAGGGACAGTCAATAAGAGGGGACAGTCAATAAGAGGGACAGTCAATAAGAGGGACAGTCAATACCGGCATAGGTCATTAGTTCATTTCGTTATTAAGTGTACAATTATCTTTGAGAATCCATACACCATACAGTTTTGTCATGTTCAAAGATTATTTATGTACTTTAAAGACACTTAGGTGAAGAAAACCAGAACATTGAATATTGACAAACTCAGTAAATATGGTTCTTTAAGTGACGATATTGTGAAATGCGAACGATTTTAATGTCTTCATTCAGTAGTAGTCTCCAGCACTGCATCTCTTTTTTTTAGTTAGACCATAATGAAGGCTTCCAAAAATAGTCAGGTTGCTTTAATTGGAGAAACTGGGTGTCAGATTTTTGTAGCGTGACCCGATAAATCTCTGCGAAATTGATTATACTACAGACGTACCTTGAGATTCCTCCCATGGACAGTGACTGTCTCTGGCTCCAGGCGAAGAGACGGTCTGGTCGGCCTCAGACCAGCCCAGGCTAACACTGGTGTCGCGTTCTGTGTGGGTCAAAAGGAGGGATTCAAAAGAGTGTAGTGGTAAGTGTTGGTAGTTGGACGAAATACGGCCAACCCAAGGAGATCTACAGTCTACTGTGGCATATTAAACTGTTCCCATGAGTTTGACTTTGTTTCTCAACGCCCAACGTCAGAAAACTTTGAGTAGACTTCCAGAATAGTTACAAGTCTCCCGGGATCTTAAGGAAGATTGTAGCACCATGAATTAGTAAAGTATGATTGTAGTTACCGTCAACTCGGGCCAGTGGTGCAGCGCCTGTTCCCAGATCCTGGCCCCATCCCGCGGGTCAGGCTGTGTGTTCCAGTCCCCCGCCTGGGCCGTCCCACCAACAGTGACGTGATCCACACTGGGGTACGGGGGATTTTTATAGGAGGAATAGATGGAAAATAAGATAAGATAAGATAAGATATAACTTTATTTGTCCTTTAAAGGCACATTTGATGGTCCGTATATGCAGCATAATAAAACAGTATAGACATTATGTTGGGAAACGTATAGACTGCCATAGATTGGTTTAGGAAATTCAAATAGTTTTAAATAGTTATATATCTGATTGTTTCTTAAGGTTCATTGTGGGAACCTAAGTTGTGTCGTTGAAGGATCCTAAGAAAACTATTAGACAGTACAAATGAATACAAAAAAATGATAGGACAGTTTTTATATATATGTTGTTATTTGTTCGTTTAGAAATGTTCATCACCAGTACCTCAGCAGTTTCGTCGACGGGTCCCAAAACAAATGTCAGACAATTATGTGATATTAGCAGTATCTTATGGCTACACCTCAACATTAGCCTGTAATACCACAATGTAGTTATGACGTCGGCCGGCTGAACTATATTTTTTTATCGTATTTTCCCTCAGTTTCTTTTGTTGGTCAGTGAAGCGCAGTGTGTTAGATGTTCGGTTGTCTCAGGGTTGCTGCGTACTACCACATGCGTTCACATTCATTTTATTTACATCGACCCAATTAAAAAGGAACTAGGCGCTTTGTATGAATGTGTAATAGTAAAAAAAAGGACTTATCAAACTCACCCAGGGATGACATAGGCAGTGTCTTTGTCTTTTACGTGAGCGAAAGAAAAATGTTTGATCCATGGAGCGTGCACCTGCGGTGTAAAATGGCAAAAAAAAATTTCCGCAAACTTAAAGACACGCTTTGGAGAGTGGGAGAAAGGGGGAAAGAGGGGCGGGGGAGGAGAGAGAAAGAAAGAGAGAAGAGGAGTGAAAGAAATGTTATGAAAAAGAGACAGGGATAGATCGACAGATTGGCCGACAGACAGAGTCGTGCAATGGAACAGAGATTTGTAGAGACTAGAGAGAGAGACTAAGATGAGAAAATGAGTCAG
This sequence comes from Elysia chlorotica, assembly GCA_003991915.1. NCBI lineage: Eukaryota > Metazoa > Mollusca > Gastropoda > Plakobranchidae > Elysia > Elysia chlorotica. The sequence goes on along the minus strand of RQTK01000212.1, from coordinate 466,408 downwards.
AGAGAAAAAGAGAAAAGGGGTGGGGGAGAGAATGAGAACGTTAGATGATAATTTAATGGAGAGACAGGCATTTGTTACATAATGGGGGTAAAACTATCAAGGCGTTTGAGGAGAGGGGTTAAGGAGAGGTACTAAAAGGGGGATTACTTTGAAACAAAATCTGAAAAAATTCAATTTTTTTAAACGTCACTCAATTTGGTTTGATAAAGTAGATCTAGATTTCCAACACCTACTTTGCGTCCATGACAAAAGAGTGAATAATATGAGCGCCAGTAAAACCTACTCAGTACTCACCAGAGGATATATAGTTTAACACTAACTCTATTACCTGTGGTTCACACCTTCCACATCTGGCCTGGAATGGGGTAGACTTCCTCGTCTTTGAACAGCAACATGTCGGCGAGAGAGAGAGAGAGAGAGAGAGAGAGAGAAGAGAGAGAGAGAGAGAGAGAGAGAGAGAGAAAAGGAGAGAGAGAGAGAGAGAGAGAGAGAGAGAGAGAGAGAGAGAGAGAGAGAGAGAGAGAGAGAGAGAGAGAAAGAGAGAGAGAGAGAGAGAGAGAGAGAGAGAGAGAGAGAGAGAGAGAGAGAGAGAGAGAGAGAGAGAGAAAGAGAGAGAGAGAGAGAGAGAGAGAGAGAGAGAGAGAGAGAGAGAGAGAGCGAGAGAGAGAGAGAGAGAGAGAGAGAGAGAGAGAGAGAGAGAGAGAGAGAGGGAGAGAGAGAGAAATGAGCCTGAGTAAAGACTGCTCACCTTCCACACCTGGCCTCGGGTGGGGTAAACCTGCTCGTCTTTGAACAGGAACCAGGCGGACAGCGCCGAGCAGTTGATGAGGATGTCACACTCGGTGCCGATCTGCAGGGGATAGAAAATACATGTATCTATCAGGCAATATCGTGGAGCAGTTGATGAGGATGTCACACTCGCTGCCGATCTGCAGGGAATAGAAAATACATGTATCAGGCAATATCGTTGAGCAGTTGATGAGACTGTCACACTCGCTGCTGATCTAGATGGAAATAGAAAATACATCTATCAGGCAATAATTATCGTGGAGCAGTTGATGAGTATGTCAAACTCGCTGCCGATCTGCAGGGCAATAGAAAATACATGTATCCATCAGGCAATATCGTGGAGCAGTTGATGAGGATATCACACTCGCTGCCGATCTGCAGGGCAATAGAAAATACATGTATCTATCAGGCAATATCGTGGAGCAGTTGATGAGGATGTCACACTCGCTGCCGATCTGCAGGGCAATAGAAAATACATGTATCTATCAGGCAATATCGTGGAGCAGTTGATGAGGATGTCACACTCGCTGCCGATCTGCAGGGAAATAGAAAATACATGTATCTATCAGGCAATATCGTGGAGCAGTTGATGAGGATGTCACACTCGCTGCCGATCTGCAGGGCAATAGAAAATACATGTATCTATCAGGCAATATCGTGGAGCAGTTGATGAGGATGTCACACTCGCTGCCGATCTGCAGGGAATAGAAAATACATGTATCTATCAGGCAATATCGTGGAGCAGTTGATGAGGATGTCACACTCGCTGCCGATCTGCAGGGAAATAGAAAATACATGTATCTATCAGGCAATATCGTGGAGCAGTTGATGAGGATGTCACACTCGCTGCCGATCTGCAGGGAAATAGAAAATACATGTATCTATCAGGCAATATCGTGGAGCAGTTGATGAGGATGTCACACTCGCTGCCGATCTGCAGGGAAATAGAAAATACATGTATCTATCAGGCAATATCGTGGAGCAGTTGATGAGGATGTCACACTCGCTGCCGATCTGCAGGGCAATAGAAAATACATGTATCTATCAGGCAATATCGTGGAGCAGTTAATGAGGATGTCACACTCGCTGCCAATCTACAGGGCAATAGAAAATACATGTATCTATCAGGCAATATCGTGGAGCAGTTGATGAGGATGTCACACTCGCTGTCGATCTGCAGGGGAATAGAAAATACATGTACATGTATCTATGAGGCAATATCGTGGAGCAGTTGGTGAGGATGTCACACTCGCTGGCGATCTGCAGGGAAATAGAAAATACATGTATCTATCAAGCAATATCGTGGAGCAGTTGATGAGGATGTCACACTCGCTGCCGATCTGCAGGGGATAGAAAATACATGTATCTATCAGGCAATATCGTGGAGTATTTGATGAGGATGTCACACTCGCTGCCAATCTGCAGGGGATAGAAAATACATGTATCTATCAGGCAATATCGTGGAGCAGTTGATGAGGATGTCACAATCGCTGCCGATCTGCAGGGCAATAGAAAATACATGTATCAGGCAATACCGTGGCTTCCCAAGATAGTAGGCAGGAATAAACACACAATTGCATCTAGATAAAAAGTGAACCGTGCCATTAAAGTAGTAGGCACATATTTGACAGTTTATATAATTAGCTGAACAGGCTTGTAGGCTCAACAAAAAATACTCATTTCGTATTTTTCTGTCCTAACTATGATACTAATTTAAAATGAGTCGGTCACTATTTTCCCTGTTATGCAAATAATTATTCAGTCAATTCGGTGACTTCGCCTTTTAATTTGGGTAGCCTTGGGCGAAACTTACCCCACGTTAAGTCTTTGGTTTGATATATGTAATTTCGAAATATTAAATAACACGAAAAATGGTGAAAATTTTAATACATTATATACACTTCTTGAAATTATACTGTGTGTATGTTTTCGATTAATTGGTGGGGTTTGTTTGTTTGTTTGTTTTCTTTTTTTTTTTTGTTTTGTTTGTTTGCTTGTTTATTTGTTTTCTTTTTTTTTGTTTTTTATTCTTTTTTTTTGTTTGGTTGGTTGTTTGTTTGTTGTTTAAATATTTTCTTGGGTAATAGAAAATACGTGTATCTATCAGGCAATATCGTGGAGCAGTTGATAAGGATGTCACACTCGCTGCCGATCTGCAGGGGATAGAAAATACATGTATCTATCAGGCAATATCGTGGAGCAGTTGATGAGGATGTCACACTCGATGCCGATCTGCAGGGCAATAGAAAATACGTGTATCTATCAGGCAATATCGTGGAGCAGTTGATGAGGATGTCACACTCGCTGCCGATCTAGATGGAAATAGAAAATACATGTATCTATCAGGCAATATCGTGGAGCAGTTGATGAGGATGTCACACTCGCTGCTGATCTGTCGGGAAATAGAAAATACGTGTATCAGGCAATACCGTGGCTTCCCAAGATAACAGGCAGTGTCACCGAAATAAGCAAACAAATGCATGTAGATAAAAAGTGAACCGTATCATTAAAGTATTAGGCACAGTTTGACAGTTTACATTATGAGATTAATAGTTTTGTACACTGAAAAAAAAAAAAACTCATTTCGTATTCTTCTGTCCTAACTATGATACTAATTTAAAATGAGTAGGTCGCTATTTTCCCTGTTATGCAAAAATGTGTTCACTTCAGTTAATTTGGTGGCTTCGCCTTTTTGTTTGGGTAGCCTCGGGACATACCTAGCCCAAGTTAAGTCTTTGATTTTGTACATACATCAATTTCAATGATTTAATTTCTAAAGATTTGATAACATGAACTATGGTGAAAGTTGTAATACATTATATAAACTTTTTGAAATAATATTGTGTGTATGTTTTCCATTAATTGGTGGGTGTCTTTTGTTTGTTGTTTATTATTTTTTGTTTGTTTGTTTATGTGCTGTTTAATTTTTATTTTTTATTTTTATTGTTGTTGTTTTTTTTTGTTTTTTTTTTGTTGTTGTTGTTTTTTGTTTTTTGTTGTTTTTTTTTGGGGGGGGGGATCGGGAATGATGGGTATAAGGAGGGTCTATACATCCATCGGTCACGAGACTAACATCTGATAATATTTACGTACTGTCACAAAGAGACAGAATGGTAAACTAGGAATTCTGCTCCAGTCACATAACTCTAGCGTTCTACCGACAGACCAATCTTATCTCCCTTAAAACCTAGTATTTGAAATTCATTTTAAACATTTAAAGTAATTACCTCTTCAATATGCTCAACTTTTCTCTGACGAAGAATGCCTCCTCTAGATTTGAACCTGTACACCACAGTAAAGAAAAGAAATACCTTTAAACAGCAAGACATGTAATTTATATCCAGTTTTACACAACCTGTGCGTTATACAGTCTTAATCAATCTAGGTTTACTTTAAATCATAATGCATTAAACTTTCACATCACTAACCCATTTAGTAGTTTCACAACTTATCTTCCAAAAATCTTTATTCATCATTGTATCTCGTTTCTCAATAACATAATCATTTCACAGTAGTCAATGTAATAAAGCAGTGTTTCACAAAATACGATCCCAAAGAAAACATCCTGTAAATAACTTTACCTTTTCATGAGCCAGTTCATATAATGGGGCACATCCATGTTTACAGAGGTGAAAAAAGTTGCGGAGCTGAACAAAGAAGTCAACAGAAAGAATAACATTATATTTAAAAACGGACACTACGAAAGCTAAAAATAAATGTTTATTACTATTACATTGCACTTTTATTTTGTTATTTCAATTTTGATTTTTATCTTGTTTTAACACTCCTTCTTACTTTGGCGTTGAATTCGGATATTGTTACAGTTAAAATCAAACAGTTTGAGGGTACAGACAACATTTTCTCACAATTCCCACAAAGGCAAGTTAAGGTCCCGCTTACTCTGCTGTTGGATATTGTTTCATTTCCTCTTGGGTAAGTTGTCTAAAACCTTCCACACTCTTCGTCCAAGCTGGTATAGCCTGAAATAAGACAACCAGACAAGCATCAAAGTAGGCCTACTAATAAAATAATTGTACTCCAAAACTTTATATTTAACTCTTCAGGCTTCATTGAAGTAATGTTATTTTATTTGCACAATAAATGAAATGGAAATCAAAGTAACCAGTCATGAATTCCTGTTTTGTGCCGTGCTAAGTCCTTAATAGCCACACCAATATCAGTTCCTTGTTGAAATCTATTGTATTTGTTGTCCAATCCATATTCGTCTTTATCTTACAATTCTCTATCAACCCACCTCTTGCTTGCTCTCTCTCTATCTCTATCTCTCTCTGTCTCTCTGTCTCTCTCTCTCTGTCTCTCTCTCCCTCTTTTGGTCTCTCTATCTCTCTCTTTCTCTAAAGACCTCTCTGAAATAATCTCACACAACAAATAACTCTCTTTCTGTCTCTCTCTCTCTCTCTCTCTCTCTCTCTCTCTCTCTCTCTCTCTCTCTCTCTCTCTCTCTCTCTCTCTTTCTCTCAATGAATCTCATACTACAAAAAACTCTTCATATTTTGCCCCCTGTCTCTATCTCCTCAGTGTAGGTCTCACCGTAGGCATGCCCGTGTAGAGATCGTAGCCGGACAGTTTCTGGACCTTAATGAGTCCAGCCTGGGGTGAACTGGCCAGCTCCATCAGGTGGCGGTAGGTGGCCACACACACTCTCCTGGCAGTAGAAGGGATCGGGGGGACAGAGAGTTTGTGCTGGAATTAATTGAATTTGTTTCCTTAACGTCCAACGTCAGCACTATGTTGGCTATATTCTAGACGGGTCCCCAAGACTATCGTTTGATAATTGTATGTATTGTCATACACGTACACGAAAGAGAGAGCGGAGAGGCTGGAACTCCTGCCTCAGTCGGTCGTATTATACCGACCTAACCAGTAGGGGACAAAAGAAGACAAATACATTTTTTGACTGACCGCGGGTTGCAAACAGCGTAAACAGGAAGGTAAGCAGATCACAGGCTCTATCTGGACTTGCGCTGATCCTCATATAGGCCTATTCTAACTTACTTATAATTACGCTCAGGTTCTTATCCAAGAATAATAAGAATAGCCGGTTTATACTTAAAATTATCATATTGCGATAATAAAAAAACACACACAGTAGTTGAGTTGGTTTAACGTCCAACATCAGCACTATAAAGGCTATATTTTGGACGGGCCCCAAGACTGACGTCTGATAATTTTATGTGCTGCCTCACAAGAGACTGGGCGGGGAGACCATAACTCGGAATATGCGTTAAGGAGCCAAATGCGTGACAAGGGAAGCTACCGTGTAAAGTCCTGTAGCGGGACAAGAAAACACACCACTTAAGTCCCATAAGTTAAAGTTGTCATTTCTGTTAACTTAATTTTGTTTATAATCTTTTAAAGCAAAGGAAAGTCTCATTCGGGTGAAAAGCCTGTCTATAATAAATCATGAATATGTTGTTTTGAACAAAGATTATTAGACAAAATGAAAGATAACAAAACTTGAATTTGAATAATGACGCTTTAAAAAAAATTTAACGCACGCAGCCAGAGAGGGCGAGCTGCCACAAGTGCTAGAGCAATGGGCTCCCAATCATAAAGTATCTGGTTTGAACCTACGGTAGGGCAAATTTATTTGTAGAATTTCGACTGTTACTGATAAGGTCCGTATCGGTACAATTGATTGGCTGAGACGATAGTCCTGATATTTTCACAGTGTATCTCTGTGGATGCACGTCATTTGTATAAGACATTGGTATTGGGACCCACTGCCAACTCTGGACGTTAATCCTCCAAGCGTCGAAAATAAAGAATGTATTGCAAGCACTGAGCGTACAAACGATGTGTATTTTTCTATCGTCAGTTTATGAGATACTGTTTATATGAAACAAATAGGACAAAAATGAAATCAGTCTTTACTGTCAATCTTAGAGTAAATAATGAAACAGAATGGATAATTTACATCCCTTTCTAATTGGCTATAGATGCCTTGAGGGTTTAAAAAATCCAAATAAAACAAAATCGCAGATAGTTAATTCTTTGAGGGCGCGGCGGCCCTGTGACAAAGCATCTTCTTCCGACGTTTGAAGTGTATGTTTCAGACCACGATTTTCCCTACCGTTTGGGTCGGTGTTAGTACTATGTAAGCAGACAGGTCACGGGTATCTCGCTCTAGGGTGCCATCGTCGTATAGGGCTTTTCTTAAGATCTAGGTTATGTTGAACTAGTAGAGAACTTCGCTTTCTCCGAACAAAGGGTTAAGTACACATCCAGTCTTACAGAGAGCGCTCAGCATCCTCCTTGCCCAGTAGGTAGGGCAGCCACAGACCCGCCGAGCCGTCCCCGGTCGTGTCCGGAGAGTAGTGCTCGGACACCAGCTGGACCTGGGCCAGTGGACAGGCCTGCTGGACACACACAGCGCTGGACAGTCCATTGATGCCCGCGCCGAGCACCACGATCCTGGGGGACTGGGGGAGAGAGGTAGATGGATGGTGGTCAGAAGAATCGGTGAGAGATGCAGAAAGTGACAGGGGTTGAAAATGGGAAGTATATAGATAGGTAGATAGACGTATGACCAGAGGATTTCAGACACAGTCTTTAGAGAGAGAGGGAGAGAGAGGGGGAGAGAGCAAGAGAGAGAGAGAGTGAGAGAGAGAATGACAGATATAGAACAATAAGGTCAGAGAAAAAAGGATACAGACAGAGAGGTACTTAAGTGAGTGCGACAGAATTAGAGAAAGAGGAATAGAAAAGCCAGTCACATCAGAAGCTTCAGCTGACTCGAATCTTATCTAGCTAGTTTACACTCCTCGTAAGGCACGCAAGCGTTCAACCATTACACATACACATACATTGGCCTGTTTATCACGAAAAGTATTGGAGTGTGACACGGTGACCTTTTTGGTACGTGCTCGAAATATTTTACCAAGGCGATATTGGTTCAGGAATTTCTATTTTTTGTTTTGTTTTGTTTTTTTTCTTGTAAATATTATTAACCAGAAGTTATTAACTGTGTCGCCTTTACCACTACGTTTTGGTCGACACAATAATTTTTCTCTTTATCTAGACGTTCAATTGTGCCATATGTCAATAACTTATCTATATAATGTACGAGTCTTTACATTAATGCATGATATGTTTTTGCTTGCTGTAAGAGGCAACGCAGAAACAGCCCTCCTGTCTTAAGCCGGCTTCCTTACATATATATACATGCATGTTGACACCGATTTGACCAGTAGGACAACTAGCAATACCACGCAGCATGCACATATTTTAGCTTGATTGAAAAATAATGAGACCAGGGACGGCGCATAAGTATGCCCTGGTCCATCAAAGGTCAGACAGCGTTAGAACTCTTGTTATGATTGAGATAGTGGTCCGGGTTCATATCCATCATGCCACTACTACTACTACTACTACTACTACTACTACTACTACTACTACTACTACTACTACTACTACTACTACTACTACTACTACTACTACTACTACTACTACTACTACTACTACTACTACTACTACTACTACTACTACTACTACTACTACTACTACTACTACTACTACTACTACTACTACTACTACTACTACTACTACTACTACTACTACTACTAATGCTACAAATTTATACATGCACGATATAAAAATAGTGAAAGCTCTTCAGCGAAAGTACATTTACATGTCCTACATTTGTATCTAATTGGGGGATTATGCATGCGTTTAAGTTGTAAATAAAAATGATTGTTTAAAGAAGATTTAGTCCATTAGAACTTGTAAGCTAATAAAGAGTTAAGCTTACCATTACTGTAGAGTGTAAACTGTAAATGTGGTCCCACAATCACTGAGAAAGTTGGGTCAAATAGACCTAGGCCCAGCTGTCAGTAAGGAGGCCTGGGTAGAACTAAATCCACGGTAAATTAGGTCTAGTCTAAGCAGTAAGCAGTAAGGGGCTCAGCAGTGTGTGGTTTATGGTTTGGCGTGTTACTGTTAGGCTGGAAACAGAGTGGACCCACATGTCGTACAACTTCACACTGATTTCTCATTCGTCCTCATTGGCTTCTCACTGGATGTGCAAAAAAACGCTATAAATCTCAATACCGGAACAGAGTGAAGCCTCAATATTCCCGTTTTGCGGTTCACAAGTGACCCTCAACCCCAACACACGGACAGACTGTGAAATTCGTTTTACTGCAGAAAAAAACATTTCTTCCTCAGTCCATTGTTTGGTGCTTCCCTAGATCGTCTGATACCAGACATAAAATAATGACTTGTGGATTGTTGTTTTTGTTTTAAAGATTTGTATAGAAATCACATTAGACTAAAAGTCAGAAACCACTCGATATGACAATGGAGAAAATTTAATATAATTCAGTATTGGCGCTCTCCTGTCCTCCTCTCTCTCTCTCTCTCTCTCTCTCTCTCTCTCTCTCTCTCTCTCTCTCTCTCTCTCTCTCTCTCTCTCTCTCTCTCTCTCTCTCTCTCTCTCTCTCTCTCTCTCTCTCTCTCTCTCTCTCTCTCTCTCTTTCTTGGTTTTCACGCCTCCTCCTAGTTCAATAGGATATTCCCATACGGCGACATGCCAAGTACTTAATTAAAAGTCTGACAATTTTACGTGCTGCCATACACGAGACACTGTTGGGTTATCGGGACTCCTGCCTGATCTTGTCTCAGCCGGTTACAGTAACACTGAGGCAGCTATTAAACATTTTTTTCCTTTGAAGATGTGAAGCTTGCGTAGACGCCTTTTAAAAATGCACTACCTGTCCCGTGACGGGTGCCCGTGCATTTCTTTTAAACTTCAATTGTTTATCTGACTTATTTTAAAAAAATATGTATCAAAGTTTAAATGTGATAGTAAACAGCTAAAATGTAAAGTAAAGCTTAACAGCATTTAACACTAAAGGGCAACAGCTTACGTAGCTCAGCTCTCACATATAAACCCCCCCCCCTCTCTCTCTCTCTCTCTCTCTCTCTCTCTCTCTCTCTCTCTCTCTTTCTCTCTCTCTCTCTCTCTCTCTCTCTCTCTCTCTCTCTCTCTCTCTCTCTTTCTGTCTCTCTCTCTGTCTCTCTCTCTCTCTCTCTCTCTCTCTCTCTCTCTCTCTCTCTCTCTCTCTCTCTCTCTCTCTCTCTCTTTCAAATATCTATTGAATAACAATGATGTCAGAACAAATTTTTTAAAAACGAAAGCATAACATTTTTTCATATATTTTAATATTCATGATTTTCTGCATTAAGTTTCTTGAGACAAACGATAAGTGTGAATTGACAACCTCCCCCATCCTTCCTATTCTCACCCCCGTCCTGATAGATAGATAGATAGATAGATAGATAGATAGATAGATAGATAGATAGATAGATATATATATAGATAGATAGATAGATAGATAGATAGATAGATAGATAGATAGATAGATAGATAGATAGATAGATAGATAGATAGAGAGGGAGAGAGAGAGAGAGAGAGAGAGAGAGAGAGAGAGAGAGAGAGAGAAAGAGAAAGACTCAAACATGACTGTTGAGCGGAAAAAGCGCACAAACTGAGGGGTAGATAATAAAGTAAGTGGGTCAAATGGTAACCAAAACTGAGCCGTTCGCTGTAAAGATGTTAGATAATTATAGATTTCTAGAGGGTATCTGCGCTGTATCTCCATAGCTAACCATTATCAACTGCTTCACATGTAAAGGCATGCTAGATCTAGATGCAATCTATAATATAATTATGTACGCTCCGTATTTATGCTTGCCTCGCATTTTTACTGTTAGCAGTAAAGCTAGTGTTATAATGATGTCCCCGATGTGTTGAGTTCGTTACCCTCCATTACAATCTTTGGAGAAAGTTTTATAGAATGTACTATTCATGAAGGGCTATTCAGTGATTTTTCAAAACCTAGGTAAGGGCAGATTAGTTAGCCTACGTACAACCCTCACACGATAGATAGGTTATAAAAGCATTAAAAGATTATAAGAATCTAAACGGTTTTGATGTTATAGTAGATAAGTTCAAGAAATGCTTTATTTCACTAAAGTGATTATTCATTATTTAAATAATTATTGATGAAGTCGACATCTTACCATGTCTTCTAGATCTAGTATGGACCAGATGGTTACAAAATCGAGGAATCACATAAATGTTGACAGATTGGTGTGCATAGTCTTTGTTTTGGTTGTTCAGTGTTCATGCAATGCATTTATTGTATATAGGCCTACCGCGGTATGTATAATGTATTATATATGTTAAAGTGCGTCGTATCTTGTGCTCAACCTAGATTCTTTTTCTTTTATTGACCTGAAGATATTTTGGCAAAGTGATTCCAAAAGGTAAAAGTTTTTTAGACCTGTTATACTGAAGGTTAACCCCTTCGTGACGGAGTAATTTCAATCGCCATGATGGGCCTAATTCTGGTTACCCATGGCGGAGGCCTTTTGGTAAAATTATAGGCGGTGCTAAAAAAAAACGCTTGTAACTCTTTTGAAAATTGTCATATACACCTGTATGATACACCAATGGAAAGCTAATATATTTTTGTGTATTTCCAATGGTATATTATTCAAGAGGATTGAAAAAGGAAAGATAGGGAAACTAATTAAAAATCAACAAAAATGTATAGGAAAAAACAATTGAAGGTCGATCGTGACTTGCCGTTTGAATTACCTAAAGGGATGAAGAAGAAAGAAGGTAGGGACATTCATAAGATTGTATCTTGAAAATTGAAGGGTGGTATGATTCGTACATTTTCAACATCGCGATTGTTGTTTTTTTTGTGTGTGTGTTTTTATTATTATTATTAATTTGTATTCAGTGCCTCTTTTACGCAACTAAAAACACGACTCACAATGAACGCCTACGCGTCATGGGGAACGGCGAAATAGGCAGATTTGAGGACGTACAATGTACGTGGGCTTGGCATCTTGGGTAGAATTCACAAACAAGACGTAGCTTACGTCTCGTCGTAGCATTATAAGAATAAGAATGCATACGACGAGACGTATGCTACGTCATGTTTGTGAATTCTAATCATTGTTACGAAAATTCGGACGTACGGCCTAGGTTATATGTCACGAAGGGGTAAAACATATCCCTACCACTACTTCTAGATGAATCGATGGGCATGTATAAGATCTTGCCCATAAATAATTATGATTGTATGTGTGTCCTGAATACAAATTGCTTTTACTAATAGCGTTAGAGGAAGGGCTACACCAGTCAGTGTGAATCTACAAACATAAACACACTAAAAAATTACATAATAAATAATATTTGATTTTGTTTCCATAACAATTTCAATCGAAAGTTTTAACCATCTGTAATGTGACGTTGTTAACTCAAAGCTTAAAGCATGCTTAGAGTAACCATCAATATCAAAAAAACAATCACACACCATATCGATCTATTTTGACTAGGCTTGTGCTGAAAACCATGACCATGCAACGTGCGTATGGAACCTTGGTCCTTAATCTCTCTCTCTCCTTCTCTCTATCTCTCTCTCTTTCTCTCTATTTCTCTCCCTCTCTCTCTCTCCTCTCCCTCTCCTTAATCTCTCTCTCTCTCCTTCTCTATATCTCTCTCTCTTTCTCGCTCCCTATTTCTCTCCCTCCCTCTCTCTCCCTCTCTCTTCCTCTCTCTCTCTCTCTCCCTCTCTATCCCCACCCCGTCCTCTCCATCACCCTCTGTCTCTCTCTCTCTCTCTCTCTCTCTCTCCTCTCTCTCTTTCTCTCTCTCTATCTATCTATCTATCTATCTATCTATCTATCTATCTATCTATCTATCTATCTATCTATCTATTTATCTATCTATCTATCTATCTATCTATCTATCTATCTATCTATCTATCTATCTATCTATCTATCTATCTATCTATTTAGCTAATTATAATACCAGCTCGCACATTATTTCTTTGCTTAAAATGTGAATAAAAAAGTTGCGAGCACAGTGAAACCAGAGACTCATACGCATGTATTTCACACACTGGATGAGATGAAGTTTTAGGAATGAGTTGGCATGAATGAGGTGGCATGCTTAGAGCAACGCAGTGTTTCAATGTGCCTTGACCCTGTACATTATTACTATACTTATCACACAGTGTTGACCCAGTAATATCTTAATATAATAGTGTTTTTGTCCAAATTCTGCTATATGCACTACATATTATAATGTTTCTCTCCAAATAGTGGACATAAACTCTGTGAAACGCAAGTATTTTACTCAACTCACTTATTACCTTTCTTTAGACCCATGGAACGTTAAACAAAGAGATAGCTTCGCCTTTTAGTGCGTGTAACAAAATTTAGACAGAAATGCGTAACACAATAATTATAGAGGCATAAACACTATAATTATATAGTGCGTAGCTACAGAGGGTTGTGTGTTACTTTGTCGTATGCATTGATAATGGATACGTTGAAATAACCTGTTTACAGGCCTGGTTTTAGGACACTCGAGGCCCTGTGTGATTGGTCAGTTCGAGGCCCCCATCCCCCGCGTACTTGCATCTTATTCTTGAAAAAACGAAAATTCCCCTGACAATCATTGTTGCTTTTTTTCATCAAAGTGGTTTTAAAAAGGCATCAATGGTTGTGAAAAAAGCTGTTACTTTGGACAATTCCCGTACTGGCATGTTGTCTAGTGCGTCGGGAGAAGGACTATCTCCCCAATGTGTTTTTTCCTTTCTTCTGGTCGCTTTGAAAGTGAACACTTGGCAATATGCTTTGCACTATCTTTTTACGCCTTTGCTGATACTATGTTTCACAGATTGACAGCGGAATCAGCTAACTTGACGGACAACAATCACAATTATTACATATATCATGTAATTCGAGATACGACATTTTGATCACCTGTCCGAATAATTTACTCTGTGTCCACAGTGGAACTAAACAGCCTGACAGCCGCGACCCAGGCTATCTGCTCGCCTCTTTGAAACGAGCACACAAAACTGAGAAAAGAAAATGGTAAGATATACATGTATTTGTTTAGTAAACTTCCTATATGATGGTAACTCTGGTTTCACGCTAAATTCGTGCTAAGAAATATTTATGCTTAGGACCAATGACAATAGCTTAAAGTCTCATAAATTGTATGTATTTGGCTTGTAAAGGGGGCGCGCTAGCCCTGGGGTAGAACATCGGCTTCTGACGCAGGAGTTCCGTAGTTCGAGCCTCGCTTTGAGCGGCTGTGGTTTTTTTTTTCTCTAGGCATGGGGGGTACCATCGCTGAATATACATAGGGGGCGTCAGTTTGGTGAGAGAGTGAGAGAAATAGAGAGGGAGAGTGCGAGAGAAATAGAGAGGGAGATTGAGAGAGAGAGAGAGAGAGAGAGAGAGAGAGAGAGAGAGAGATGCTTCTGGCGCAGGAGTTCCGTAGTTCGAGCCTCGCTTTGAGCGGCTGTGGTTTTTTTTTTCTCTAGGCATGGGGGGTACCGTCGCTGAATATACCTAGGGGACGTCAGTTTGGAGAGAGAGCGAGAAAAATAGAGAGGGAGAGAGCGAGAGAAATAGAGAGGGAGAGAGAGAGAGAGAGAGAGAGAGAGAGAGAGAGAGTGAGAGAGATTCCTCCGCGTAAAGACTATTGGGTTTATCTGGGCACGAAAAAGTGAACTGACATAAACTAGAATAAAGTTTGATGATATCGTTTTCTCATAAGCTCTGTCAGAAGAGTAATATCAAGTTGGTTTGTTTGTTTGTTGTTGTTGTTGTTGCTGTTTTATGTGTGTGTGTGTGTGTGTTGTTGTTTTTTTTTGGGGGGGTTTGTTTTTAATTTGGGGTTTTTCTGTTTGTGTTATTGTTGGTTTTTTTTGTTATTTTCCTTGTTTGTTGTTTTGTTGTTGTCGTTTTGTTGTTTTGTTTTTTTTTGCTTTCTTTTTCGGTTAGGTTTAAAACACTTTGATTATCTAAAACGTTCTGGTTGACATTACGCTTTAATCTTATTGCCTGAAGGTCCGCTACTGAAATAAGTTTCTCTGTCATGTCTCTATTTATCCATGTCTCTATCTGCCTCTATACTCTCTTTTTCTCTGTGTTCTTTCTCTCTAACTTTCTATCTTTTTCTGTCTCTATCCTTTACTATCTGGGATATCTCTGTGTCTCTATCTCTATCTATCTATGTATTCTCTGTTCTTTCTCCCTCGCTGTCACCCTCCTTCTCTCTTAGTACTTATCACTTAGTATCACCCTCTCTTCGCTCTCAACCACACTATACTGACATCCACCAATCTAGTTATGAAAAAAAACGCGAGCGCTTACTCTCTATTACTCTCTTACACCATCTCTCTGGCATATATCTCTCCCCCAGTCCCCCAGGATCGTGGTGCTCGGCGCGGGCATCAATGGACTGTCCAGCGCTGTGTGTGTCCAGCAGGCCTGTCCACTGGCCCAGGTTCAGCTGGTGTCCGAGCACTTCTCTCCGGACACGACTGGAGACGGCTCGGCAGGGTTCTGGATGCCCCATCTGATGAGCGACAAGAGCGCGGACATGGTCAAGTAAGATCGACGGCGCTGGAATCAAATCCCTGGTCATCATTGTTACGATTCCTTAGCGCATACTAAGATGTGTTATTATTCAAAGTTAAGATACCCCATCTCTAAATCAATTATTATCAATACATTTTTAAATATTATTATCATCTTTGGGGATGTTGCAGCAAGGCAGAGATCGATGTACTTTTCTATGTTTTGTTTGCAGGAGAGTGAGCGCTGTGACGTATGAACACTTGGTGAAGCTGGCGTACTCTCCTCTCGCAGGAGATCTAAAAATCCAGATGCTCTCTGGGTATAACTTGTCCTCAAACCCTGTGGAAGGTCCGGAGGTGAGATTTGGGAGTAGCGGTGGTGCTGCAGTTATAGTGCCGGCTTTCAATGCAGAAGGTCCAGAGTTTAAGCACCGCTATAGTGGCCACCATGTTGTTGTTGTTTTTTTCTATTGGTTTAGGGGAGCGCGTACGCCCTGGTGTAGTACATTGGCTTCCGGCGCAGAAGGTCCATGGTTCGAGCCCCGCTCTGGAGGTTTGTCAGCACAATGTGACCAAATGAAACAGAGTCACGGTATCTTTGATTTGTTGGTGTTGTTGTTTTTTTCTTTCCGTCACCCTTCTTTCATAGAAAATTACTTAAAACTCGTCGTTAGTCTTTTTGTGTGCGTGTCTTGACACAACACTCCACCTACGACCCAGGGTTTATATCTCGTCATTGCAAAGTGGCTAGCAACTAGTTTACCAGGAATGTAGGATATGTTTAAAAAAAATTATCATAATTGGATGAAGGAATAGATAATAATGTGTACCCCACTCACATCTTTATACAAAGTATTGGCAGGGTCAAGGCTATAGGTATCCTCGGACAGGATGCGAGAAAATCGCTAAGTACAAAGAGGAAGTAGATTTACCCGCCCGACTTACTGTGGCTTTATTCAGATGCCATGGTCGGACGTCTGGATCTACTGTCTCCTCGTCCATACTATCCCTAGTGTTTGAAGGTACAGAAAAAAACAATGCTCTAGTCTTATATATTCTGATACTCTTGCAGCAAAGTTATGAATTTTTTTCGTATTTTTGTTTCTAGGAGGTGCCAGTCTTTTCTGAGAGTTTGGAGTCCTACAGAAAACTCACGGAAAAGGAGATGCGTAGATTCCCCAAAGACAAGTAGGCCAATTTATCTTGTCTGTTTAGAAAGGGTTTATCTCGTTGATTTCCGTTGATGTATTTCTGATGCTCTCTGATAGAAATAGATGTTTCCATTGCTTCTCATTTGCAGACCCCGGGCTTAATCAATATATAAACATTCGTGAAATGCACTTTGCTTCCTGTGGTGGTACGGCACGCAATCCTATGCAAAGTTATTGCAAAGGACATGTAGAATAATGATTTGTCAAATTGTATAAATAATATTAACTTAAACTTAAGGTATTCAATCAGGTACAATTTTGTTTTTAATGATTCCACTTTGTGTGAGCTTCGACTTTTAAAACCCCATAGAATGTGTAGCTCACTACTTGTATGGGTCAGGGAAACTATAATTCTTCATTGCCTTCAAATTCACGTCTATTATATTGTAATTTAGGTTACTACTTGTATAACAATCATGTTTCTAATACTTGGATGATTTCATAACTATATTGGTGCGGACCGGAGGGGTGGCCATTAAGTAGGGCAATGGGTTTCTATTCAGGCACTCCCCGGTTCGATGCCACGTTAGGGCAACGTATTAATTTGTCAATATTCTTCCCCTACGAGTTGGGTCATTAAAGGGACTGCTTGACACAGGCAGTGTCTCTGTGTTGCAGCACGTAAAACTACCAGACATCTTTGGATCCGTCCACTTTATAGCCTAAGATTTGTTTGAGGTGTTCAGAAACCAACGAACCAACCAACCATCATTCCGCTGTACCCTTGCTAGAATCTTCTGGCCTTCTATTACTCAGTGCAGACAAGTACATGTATTGCTCTGCCGAATCCCCCGTCTAATTATTATTTGGGTGACTCATCTGCTCGGTTATGCCATGCCAAGCGTAAGTATACATTTAAAAACAGAGTTTTTTCATATTATCTTTTAAAGTGACTCTTTTGTCCTTCTGATAGACATGGGGTGTTCTTCACAACTGTGTCAGTGGATGTAACACCTTACTTGGCTTGGCTCATGAAAAGGTAATTCTCTGATGCTCTTTCTCGATCAATGTATCTGAATAATGATAATAATAATTATAATAACAATAATAATAATAATAATAATAATAAAATAATAAAAATAGTAGTAGTAACAATAATTATAAGAATACATAATAATTATAATAAAAATAATAATAATAATAATAATAATGATAATATAGTATTATATATTATCAGATTCAAAGATCAGGGCGGAACCATCAAGCAAGCCAGGATAGAGAACATTGAAGAGGTGAGCCTACTGCTGCTTGTGATTATGAATGAGAAGTTATTTTATCAGCGAAGTGTTATCTTTTTTATAAATAAAACATCTAGTATACATTATAGATATGGTCATAAGTGGGACAGTCCTTTATATAAATTACATGTGGATATATGTAGGCTGATAGGGAGGCAGGAGGCGGATTAAATGTAAGCCTGATAGGTGACCGGATAGCTATATCAAAGTTCGTTTGATTGTTGCTTGGATAATTAATTGTAAGCCCCAAACGATATCAATGATTACTGCTGTGCCTACCCACGTTCCCATACGCGCTTGTCTCAAAGTTCAAGAAAGTAACCCTTTGTTATCAACATAATAGTATTGTTCTTCTTGTATTTCTCCTGACAAGGCTAGCAGCTAAAAATTGTTCGATTTTTTGCGTTCAATTTAATGTACCGGTAATTTGCAGATAGCCCAAGACTGCGACATTCTCATTAACTGCTGCGGACTGTCATCCCGCCACCTGTTTAAAGATGAGAAGATCAAACCAGTGAGGGGACAAGTCTGGAAGGTAGGAAGCCTGCAACAAAATAATGGGCATAACTTTATACTATCAGTCATTAGTTCGGTTTCGCCATTTCGTTTCTTTTTTCGGGGATAATTTTGGAAAGGGTTGTCCGGTTGCACAGTGTGTTTGTTTTTCTTTTTTTTTTTTCTAAAATGAGCCTGTAATCTTGAACGAAACACAACCAAAGAAATAAAAGACATTAGGTTTGATAATACAATTTTGCAACTTAAAAATCACTTCCACGTATTTTAGGTCTGCTGAGCTGCTTATCCATGAATCCAATTTGTTCTTCAATTCTCAATGTCAATACGACTCCTATTATCCCTCCCTCCACCCACAAAATTATTATTTTAAACAGCAGAATATTAACACCATCACCGCCCCTCTTGTTCTTATCTGAACCACCCGTATTATCTTCGTCACCATCTTCAGTTTTGGAAACCACCCAATGCTGCAAATACTACAAATCTGTATGTACATCTACAACCGTGAAAATGCCTGCCATGTTACTCCTCTCCAGTTTCCCAAACGCGGCTATCAGAGAACATTTAAGTAGGCTACCTTAACCTATATGACACTCTTTTCTAGCCAAGTTATATATCATAACGGTACATGATTTATGCTCTCTGCATTTTTTAATGCTAATCAGCAATGGCATGTATCCAATTCAATGTCAATGGACATTAGCATTTCTTCTAAATAATATAATTCTGATACATATACCAATAGACAAGGCATTCGCTTCTTTCAATACCAATTGACAGTGGCGTACACTCCTTTCAATACCAATAGATAATGCATTCACTTCTTTCAATACCAATAGATAATGTATTCGCTAATAGCTTTCTTCTGCAAAGACAGGGCGTACAATAGAAAAGGGAGACAACTAATTATCACTACTTTCATATAATCGCCAATGCCATTCGCCAGTTCAATGCCAATAGACAATGTTAGTCGAGAGTACCATTCGTCCTTCCAATATCAATGGGCAATGTTATTTGCCACTTCAATGACAATGGCAATCAACAATGTCATTCGCTCTTTTCAACGCATTGTTGATGTCCTCAATGTGTTCTTTTCACAATCATCAGACAGTTCTATTGGCCCCACTCAACAATATCTTCGTTATCAACCGCTCAGGGTTGACATTATGAGTAGTCGTACACAAGGACTATCCTTATTCTCATTCTTCCTATCAGTCGTTACATTAATCATCATCATCATCATCAAAACAACACCTTAGCTACCAACCAATCAAGACAGTGTTCTTTGTAGCATCCGATTTATTTAATACTAATTGTAGCTTGTTTTCTTCTGCAAAACGTCTATCACTTTGTCTGATCAGGAACGTATAATTGCATTATATTCCATTGCCTAATAAAACTTGTTTTCTCCTCTGCTAATGAACAAAAAACAAGGGTCTTGTCACATATACAGCTAAGTCACATTATAAGATGTAAAATCACATTTCACAGCGTAATACTAATAGCTTTCTTCTGCAAAGACAGGGCGTACAACAGAAAAGGGAGACAACTAATTCTATAACCTCTCGAGTATATCATGTCCACGTGTCAACCTACAAAGTTGGATTGTGTTTTGTTTTGTTTTAATAAAATAACAATGGTAAACATAGAATCCCACTTGCCTTCTACTGCAGGTGAAAGCTCCGTGGATAAAACATTTCTACATCTTTGATGAGCATCTGTCGGAACACCCGTATATCCTGCCTGGGTAATACTGGCCGTTTCTATGTTAATATTGCGTAGAGTCGTGTGTTTGTTCGTTGTTGTTGTTGTTGTTGTTGTTGTTGTACTCCGTGACTTTCCTTATGAATAATCCGCAATATTAATTTTTTAAAGCTTTAGTTATTTCCACGAGCGAAGAATTACTATTTTCATGTCGTTATGTGTGTCATTCGTTTTCTTAGTTCTGTATTCTCAATGTTTGTTTTGTTGCTTAACGTCTAACGTAGGCTATATTATGGACGACCCCCAAGACTGACGTGTGACCATTTTACGTGCTGCAACACAAGAGACAAAGCGCGGAGACTCAACCAAAAGGGGACAAAATTGGATAAATAACTTTTTAGCGATCGTGGGCTTTGAACCGCGGACCTTTCGATATGGAGACCAGCGCTTTACCACTTGAACCAGTGCGCATCCCTCTTTATTCTCATGTTTAAGTTGTTGACTGTTTTACCGTGTAAAATTTTTCCACAACCTCGCTATCTGTGTGTATTGTTTCAAGAGTTGTGATCCAATTATTTTGTTGCTGTTGTTGTGTTTGTTGTTGTTGTTATTTCGTTGCCAATTTTAACCAAATGACAAGAACTATACTTTGGAAGGTATAAAAGATAATAAATGATCATTTATCTCCCCCCCCCCTTTTTTTTTGCCCTCCGGCACCCTAAACATCCCAAATCCCTAGAGTGGACTTTGTGACTGTGGGGGGAACTGCGCAGGCTGGGGACTGGAACACACAGTCTGATCCCGAGGACGCCCGGCGGATATGGAACAACGCTGTAGAGCGTTTCCCACCACTGAGGGTAGGTACATTATTTTTAAATTATGAATTTTAGAGGCACAGACAATTTGTTGAATTTGGACGTCCGTCTATGAATTCTAAGTACGTGATAAGAAGGGCCTCTAAATCTACTTTCTCTTTGTGCATCCATCTGGTAAGACAGATAAATATTAATTTTCATAATATGCGGAGATTAGAGAACCATCTAAGGCTCGAAGCTTGGACCTCCTGTCCGTCTGTTATGGGCACTATTGCTGAGCTAGTACACAGTAGTAGTCGCCCCGTCGCCACAGTGGGAGATTTTATCGGAGAAAGTTATCTTTCTCCTTCTCTATCTGTATGTCAGTGTCAGTCCGTTTCTCTCTAATCGAGAACCTATTGTGGCTTTTTTCTTCAACATGGTAGCATTAACACTGACGGTGGCCCTCTTCCTTGTTTCCACCATATCCATCAACCCCATCTTCACGTATTGGTTAATTACAGAAAGGGTTTAAACATGCCGACTTAGATTAGAAGTGCATGTACTGGCACTGGTATACATCTGTGTGGCAACATTTAATATAATATTGCCTTGGAGTTGGAACCGTTCGAGACTTAGCCAAGTTTCTGGCGATTGACATCACGAAACCATCAAAATCAATAATGTACGTTTTGCAGACGTTCATTTCATTGTTTTGCACTAATGTAACCTCCCCTCCACCCCCCCCCCCCCCAAACTTTTTTTTTCCACACACTTCCTCCAGCATGCGACACCCCTGAGATCCTGGGCGGGTCTGAGACCCTGGAGAGAGATTCCACGTCTGGAGGCCGAGGCTATGGCGGTTCACGGGCGGAACATACAGGTACAAATTGTGCTACATGTACATGTATATGTATTGTAGTATTATTGGTGTACATGGGGTCCAATGTTTAAATCTCAACAAGAGAGAAAGAGAGAAAGAGAGAGAGAGAGAGAGAGAGAGAGAGAGAGAGAGAGAAAGAGAGAGAGAGAGAGAGAGAGAGAGAGAGAGAGAGAAGAGATAAGATAAGATAAGATAAGATAAGATATAAATTTATTAATCCACGTGGGAAACTTGGCTTGGTTACAGAATAGAACAATGTCTAGAGAGAATTTTATGTGCTGAAACACACGAGACAGAGCGGGGATACCATGACTTCTCTCTCAGGCGGTCTTTGAACTGACACAGACCCAACCAAAGCAACAGAACTCTTGCGTCGGAAGCTGATGTTTTACCCCAGGCTATGTTGTGGACAAGGCGGTATACGTGTATTGTTACAATAAAACATATGTACATGTATATGGTTTACAAACATGTTTTGTAAAAACACAATGTACCTGGGCATATAGTAGTAAACTTATTGTAATAATAATTAACATACCACGTATCTTGCATACATGTATTGCAAGTTAATGTAACAATATTACAATATAGTTGTTTACATGTGTTATATACATGTATTGACTGTCCATTATCTTTGTGTAATCCTTCCAGGTGATCCACAACTACGGCCACGGCGGCTCTGGGGTCACCATGCACTGGGGCTGTGCTCTGGAGGTCACCACCATGGTGCTCCAAGCTCTCGGCACTCCGCCAGACCAGATCGAGCGGCTCGTGTCTCGCTTGTAGCGAACCAAGCAGCCCATGTCACGCTTGTAGCGAACTAAGCAACTCGAGTCACGCTTGTAGCGGATCAATCATCTTGTGCCTCGCTTATAGTCGAGTTTTGTGTGTCTCGCTAAGTAATAGTGGATCAAGAATCTTCTGTCTCGCCTTTAGGATCATCTTGTATCTCGCGCGTACCAAGTCGAGTTTTGTGACTCGCTAGGTAATAGTGGATCAAGAATCTTGTGTCTCACCTTTAGGATCATCTTGTATCTCGCGCGTACCAAGTCGAGTTTTGTGTGTCTCGCTAAGTATTAGTGGATCGAGAATCTTGTGTCTCGCCTTTAGGATCATCTTCTATCTCGCGCGTACCAAGTCGAGTTTTGTGTGTCTCGCTAAGTAATAGTGGATCGAGAATCTTGTGTCTCGCCTTTAGGAGGTCAGTCATCTTCTTCGCGCGTACCAAGTCGAGTATTGTGTTTATACGCCTATTATAGTGGATCGAGAATCTTGAAGCTTGCTTTTAGCGGGTCGAGCGACCTGCGTTTATCGAGAACATTAATTGTTTAGTTAAGTTTTCATTTGCCATCAAACTTGAATGTGATATAATTAAACCAGTATTGTAAGGACTGGACCTTGGTTTCGGTTCCTGCTTAAGAAATACAGTACATGAAAAATGTACTAATGCGTTTCTCCTTGCTTTTCTGCATACAAACATTTTTTGATTATTCTCTTAAGCATGATTCTGTGATACAATTTATCTTCCATTAGTTTGACATACTCTGGTCCGAGATTTCATGAAGAATCCTTAACAGAGACCGGGGCACCAGCCGAGATTCAAACTTTGGAACCGCTGCTCGTCAGTCCACAGTGCTATCCACAACCTTCATTTACAAATACACATTTAAATACAATGTATAAATACTACAGACAATACATTGTAATTTTGTATTAGTAACGGCGTTTTTTTTTTCCTTTTAATAATTTACGAACAAACATACATAATGTATTTTTCTGTTACTTAAAGTTTAAACGAAGCAATCCTTAATAAATTTCATGAGCAATCTACATTTCCAGACACTTATTTTCATACAGTATACTATTACCAATACATTTATGTATGCGCCTTTAAAGGCTACATGCTTCGCCTCCTACTCCCAGGACCAATTTTAATCATATACACATTACTTTTGTAAATGTAGCCTATTCACGTACATTGGTTTTGTTTGTGTAATCTGAATTTTCATTACGAGGGGATAGTGCATGCATGTTTAGGGAATTCTAAATTAATCCTATATCTTAATTTTGATTATGTCCAAAATACAAATTATAATTATGTTAGCAAACATGTCAATGCGATTATGGAAGCAAACAGCTATATGTTTAACCTCAGGCTGGCGCAGGGTAATTTGGGATTGGAAACGTATGGCAAGGTAACGACGATTTGGGAGAACACAATGACCATGACCAAAGTCTGATCGCTGCAAGCCATGTTATTTTAATATTTTTACAAATACCGTTTGTCATAATTTTTATGGTCGCTAAAGTCCTACCTACCCTGTGTTATCTAAAAAAAAAAGAGTATAATTTTAAGAAAGCATGAGGCAAATCTCGTTAACGAACCTCGAAATACTCTCAAGCTCAAGGCCAGATGAGAAGGATGGAAATGATACGGTACTAGCAATGATCGAGGTTTAGAATGATATTGGTGAATTCATGAGGATAGCAATAAGAAAGGGTGGTGTAATAATAATAAAAAATTTTATAAATAAAAAAATAACTGTCACAAAGAAGATGTTGTCATGGTGATAAGGATAGTGACGATAGTATGTTGATTGTGGAGGTGGTGCAGTAATAATTGTGATGCTGGTGCTGTCGACGAATCAGAACCCGATGATGACACCGATTACATTTATCATGGCCATGATTAATGTCGTAAACCATAAACTTCATAGAGGTTTTTTCAAAATTTATTTTATACCTCCTTTTCCTCTTTTTAAAGCAGTGCTTCCAAATTCTCCCCACTCACTTTTTTTTTATATATACAAAATTTTGTTGAATTTTTTTAATGTATCGAACCTAGCTTGACACATATGCCAGTTATATTTCACAAAGCCCACCAAAATTTAGTCTGGATAACAGTTTTCCTTACTACAGTTCGGAGTGATAGTTAACTGATGGATCGGCCTATCAGAGCCTGAAAAATAATGGATAGATCACAGTAACGTTCACCTGACAGTGTGGATGGTCCCTAACTTTACAGCCTAAACATATGACACACCCAACCGAAAAGATTTTATCAAAAAGTTCACACTATCTTCTTACAAGCCTTTGGATCCATGTTTGTACAATGGATGTCATTACTTTCATTTATCGAGTCTGGTCCTCTTTAAAAGTAAGAATAACAATTAACTACTATATTTATTATGTTTATCCGTTTTTGGTTGTTGAGTTGGTTGCTTAACATCGAATGTCATCACTATGTAGGCTATATAATGGATAAGTCCCAAGAGCAATGTCTGACAATGTTATGTGCTGTCACACACCAGTGTGGTGAGACCTAAAACTCATGTCTGAGGCGATCACATTTAGACAAACTCACCGACCATTTGTGGGGTTCGAATGGTCTACCGCTTTTCAGTTTTTGCTCTTTTCAAAAGGACTAGCTCTACTACATGTATAGACATAGCAAGACAGACTTCTAACGATGCACCTAGAGTCTCTTGCCAATAAGTTATATGGTTATGTCAGCCTGAGATGTAATTACACCATCAGGTCTATTCCAAAGGCTCCAGGTCAACTTTCTGACATGTACATCATCCCGCTTTAAAAGAGTACTGGTGTAAGTCAATTTTTTTTTAAGTTGCCATGGAAAAGACTGAGGTTGGTTTTTGTTTGAGAGAAAAAAGTTGCCCTTAATTTAACCTGCTTTAACATTGGTTCTTATTACCGAATCCTGTAAAATTTTAAGCTCACAGTACAAGAAATTTTTTTAAACTCAATGTTCGACTTATGTGGCTTAGGGACAAAGTGGTGAAAACTAACAAATAAAGAAACAAAGATGGTTAAAGCAACAGCTTTCCTTTATTGTACATTTCCCATTTCAACTTTTCAAATATTTCAATTGGGCAGTGATGCTAACAAACAAGAATTGCAACAATGAATTCCATAGCACTAATCAAAAACATTTACAATAAGAAACTGAACAATAATCTGACCAAAAAAAAAATTATGAATACAGAATGTTAGATCTAATTGGAAAAAAAAGACTCTTGCATTAAGAAGCAGCAGCCTGTGGATGAAAAAAAAAAAAGATTTTCAAATAAATGTTACACAAGCTTAAATAATATTTCTAGTTCATAAAGGTTTATGAGAAGTATAAATTCATAGCGGATCTGAGCATGCTGTGACAAAGGAATAGCAAGGCGCCCTGTGTAGTAAAATGTTAACAATCAATGCTGAGGCAGAGATATTTATATGGTCAGCAACAACTTATACATATTTTTTTTTTAGTGGTGTCCACATTTTGACTGATAGGCTATCTCCCAGCATATGTCCAAGGTAATTTCAGATATGACCAATGGCTCGTCTCAATTAAGCAAACTATATGGTTAAAAAAAAAAAAAAAAGATGTGACCACAAACAAAGATCTAGATAGAAACCAGCAAGTAGGCAGGGATGAAAGACAAGAAAATACAAACAGATTGGAGAGATTGTCTTAGTGCACCCGTTTCTTGAAAAGGTGAATGGTGTACTGTTAAGTTGCAAGGTTGATCCCTAAAACCTGCTTTTCCTGTGCCTTTTGTCTTGTATATCAGCTTTGGGCTAGATCTGGGTTTGACTGCTTAGCTTATAGAACATAGCAGGTTCCATTCTAATGTAAAAAGCATTAAAAAGAAAGTTTAGTTGCTTACAGTCCAAAGTCAGCATTATATAGGCTATATTGTGGACATGCCTTAAGACTGACGTCTGACAATTTATATGCTGTCACACATGAGACTGGGAGACCTGAACTTTTAAGCCCGTCACTGACAAGGGGGATGAAATAAGACAAAACAAAATTCTGGGAAAATGACAGCTATTGGTCCATTTAGTAATTTTGAAGCAACTCTAAATAATGAATGCACTTCAATTAAAGGCATGTCTCACCATTTCTGCATCGGTAGCATCCCCATTAGCTTTAATTTCCGGTGTTCCATTGACCTTCACCTCTTCGACTCCATTGACTTTGGCCTCTGTTTCCTCTGGGAGAGTCTTTGTGGTCAGAGCCGCTCCATCATCTTGCTTTATCTTCTTGACTTCTGCCACACTTTCAGCTGATACTTCCTCCTCAGGCTTTCTCTGTTATCATAGAAATAATTACGAGTCAACTGGCTATGAAAAAACTTTCCCACCATCTCCCAAATCATGTTTTGACTGAGGCACTAGCACTACTATAACATGAGATAAAAGTAGTGCAATAATATAAGATTATATATCTAAAACTTAATTGCCATTTCAGATATGAAACATTTCTGGAAATAGATAAGGAAATCAGGACGTTATAATCCATTATTACAGGTATTCGCACTGCAGACTCACAAAGACAATAGAAAAAAAAAAGAAAAAAAATATTGCTCAAGGCAAGTAGATTTATGCAACAGTAAAATAATATTTTATAATAAAAAAAAAAGCTCACATGAAAAAAAATATGTTCACTTTACGCTATGTTCAACTTACCTTCTTTCTCACCAGGCTTGAGATGTCAGATGCCTTTTTCTGGTTGGATGAACAATTGCATTGTTTTAAAATTATAAAGGCATATTTAAAATAAAAGCATACATCTAATCCATAGCAATAGTATTGACATGTGTATAATTAACAGTTAATTGCAAACAACTTTTCATTTCCACGGTTCAAAAAAATGAACTTTTGACATGAATATATGCATTAGCTTGGCATCAAGGAAACTTACCTCCCCATTTTCGTCAACATTTTCACTTTTACTGGCCTCTGCTTTCTTAGTTGGAGATCCAAAACCCTGGAAAAAATGTCAAGAGCAGGTTTTATAATGGACGATTTTGCAGTTAGTAACTTTCCATTTTTATTATTTTAATGCAAGTGAAAAGGATATTTTGTTGTAGGCAGAACAAAACAGCTGCCTCATAGAGCTGGCAAAACAAAATGCAGCCATCTTACAGAAAAGGAACCAGTGGCTCAAGCATTAACACCCTTGGCCAACCAGAAAGGTGTTCCAAGGTTTAAATCTAGCAGGGGTTCTATGACTCGTCTCACTCAGCGGTTTCTACTAGCATGTATAGAAATAAATTAAGATGCGAATCTGGCATGATAATGTTGCCTTCAATTCTGTACGTTTTCAAGGTTAATAAATATCCTTACTCAACTTATTAAGATTATGTTTTAAGTTAAAGTAGATTTTTCATGCCACTTAAATAAAATAAATCACAATTCCTAAAAACGAAACAAAAAAAAAAGGCCAAAATAAGACGGGGAGGTGATAACATGATAAAGCCAACCTTTGTAGTTCCAGAGAGTCCCAGCATTTCCTTGGCCATTTCTTTCACTTTTTCCATGTCTTTCGCCTCTGTCTTTGTGTCTTCAATCTGGTATGGGTGAATATCAACGTTTTTCTGATTATGGTTGAGCTAATTTAAAAAATAATTGTTCCTAATCCTTCTTGAAATTTCAACCATAATTATGAAATTACAGTTAAACGCATGTGCTTTAAGTTATAGAAAGTTTGTATAAGTTAGGTCATGCTTAAACTTGGAGAATGAACATACAGACCCTCATTAACAGCAGAATATACTCACCTTACTGATCATCTCTGGAATCAGGTCTTTAAGTTCTTTGATTTCATCCTTGTATTTTTTAAGCTGTTCACTTTTGTCTATCAAACGCAAAGAAAAAGAAATTAGAGCCCATCTCTAACTAATTTATCAAGTGGGAAAGTGGGAGTGGGGGACAGACTTTATCACATATGCATTGGCTTGAAAGAATAAAAAGATTAAATCATTGGCATTGCGTTGTTTGAACTGTGGTGCTTCCATGTTGCAGATAATTAAAATACAGTCAAAAGGTACAGTAGCAAAAGTTTGAATAGAGTGTTCGCAACTCTTAAAGAGAAGGTTCTGTTGCAATAGCTGGATGACTTATTGTTTCAGGCAGAGATCAGAGTGTAGAGATTAAAATTTATTTACCCTAACATTGTTAAATCTCAGTATTTAAAAGAATTGTATCGATAACTTAGTAAGCCGAACGGATGCGCTGCAATTTTAATTTACGATTTCATTGCTTAAGACACTGTCATCGTTACATAACAGGGTAAGAAAATGCATGTTTTTTTTTTTTCGGTCCAAGCAAACCAGCTTCGGCCCTAATATATGTGCAAATAACGATCACAAAACTTGTAAACCTGCATAGTGCTTACCTTTGTCATCTGTAGTCTTCTCTTTTTCATCTGTAGTCTTCTCTTTGTCATCTGCAGTATTCTCTTTGTCATCTGAGGTATTTTCTTTGTCCTCTGTAGTCTTCTCTTTGTCGTCTGTCGTTTTCTCTTTGTTGTCTGTGGTCTTCTCTTTGTCATCTGTCGTTTTCTCTTTGTCATCTGTCGTTTTCTCTTTGTCATCTGCGCTATTCTCTTTGTTGTCTGTGGTCTTCTCTTTGTCATCTGTGGTCTTCTCTTTGTCATCTGTGGTCTTCTCTTTGTCATCTGCGCTATTCTCTTTGTCGTCCGTGGTCTTCTCTTTGTCCTCTGAGCCCTTCTCATTCTCTTCAACTAGCTTATTGAGAGAGGCTGAAACAGCAAATTAAAATTTAGTTCAGGAAGGAATGGGGGTTTTGACAGAAATCTTTTCAATCCAGTTATTTGTTTAAAAAAAAAAAAAGGCTGAGCTAATATGAAAAAACACCTCAAAAACGTTTTTACTGATTAGCTGCAACAATTTTTTTTCCTTCTTAAAGCAAATTAAATAATTTACTAAGCTAAAGCCTTTCGTTTCTATGAGAGGATTTTTAAAATATTAGAAGTGGCTATTTGTTCGGCAGCTTGACCTTTGCTTGCGTTACGTTTGATTTGGGGAAACTTTGATCGCTTTTTGCTTTTGATTTGGGAAAATCTAAGGGCACGTTAAACTCAAATCTCTGGGTACTGGGAAACTCCAAGCATTAGGCCCCAATACTTTTCACAGTTCCAGCTTTGGGGAATTCTAAGGAAGTCCAGGGGAACGCCGAGTCTCGAGTCTTCTCTTTGATAAGAGGACTTGCCGCTTATGTTAGTACTTAATTACTGGCATGCTTGATATATTTTTAGAAATGATTATAACAGTAGATGAATTTGATATATATGTTCTGAAAGAGGCAGAGTCTAAGATGATTTGAACCAGTGAATGTAAATGGACAGCCATTTACTACTCACAGTAACGGACATATAAATTTGGATTTTCCCCATCAAAATAAGGCCTTTGCACTCAAGAGGTTAAAATTAACCAGACACCTCAAATCAATGATCAATGATATTGAAGAAGTGTCTGTTGTGTGCAGGTGCCACAAAATGATTTTCTATTTGAATATCTATCTTTATTGCTTGAGTTAACACTACAGCTGAAGTATTGTTTCTATTTAGATACATCTAGTTTTTTATCTTATCCTATTGGAATTCAAGTTTGCTTAAGTATTGTGTCACTTTGGGGTAAGTAGCTCGTAAACATAATTAACTTTCTCTTTGAAGTAATTCTTAACCTTCATGTCGACAGTTTTAGTTGACTATTTCACTTTAATGCTGTGTAATAGTTATGGTGAATTGATACCTTATTAGCCATTCCTAATTTTTTGTGAGCTGGTTTGTTAAGACCGGCATGAAGCAGCACCAAGGGCTTGAGTTATGGCCCTTGTACTCAAATTTAAGACATAGACAAAGTGAAAACTTACCAATTTTGGCTTCAATCACAGAAATAGCCTTCTGATAGTGCTGAATGGAAAGCTCAAATTCTTTGCCCAGACCATAAGCCAGCCCAAGCTGATAGTGGGTCTCTGCAATCACCCGATCCTCAGGGGCCAAATATTTCTGCTGGATCTTCAGAGCACTCTCTAAATCTTCTGCGGCTGTGCTGTGTTGTTCTGATACAAACAGAAAAAAAAATTCAGGCTATTTACTCGATTGCTATTTTCTTAACATTCAATGTCAGTAGCAATTACTTCCAATAAAAATGTCTTAGTTAAATTAGCTTTCAAATGATAAAATATGCAGTGATGCCAACTGGATCTTTTCTTTTTTACTGAACTTTTACCCTTTGATATTGTAGACCTCAATGTGAGCCCTACCTAAATTGAACTTTTACAAGAACACACACATCACCTTGCCGGATTTTAATTCATCAAAATCAAAAGAGGACACTTTTTAATTTAAAGTTTAGGCAGTAGTGAAAATTTCAAAGTTAACTGATTGGAATTTGTTTTGTGATTTTGTAGATCTTTAAAATATGAACAAAAATCTAAAATATGTTGATATACTAAAGTAATGATTTGTATTTTAATGAATTTTTTCTGCCTTTCGGTTCAAATTCAAGATAGGAGTTTTGAACCATGTTTTCAAATGATTTACATAGCTTTGTAACCATAGCAGACAATATGAAGTATCCTATCTCAAAATTTAGGGGAAAGAGAAGGGAGGTGGGTGGGGGGGTCATATTGGTGACAAGAGAAATAAAGACAGGTCGAAGTCAAATTTAAAGAAGTAAAGAGAGGAGGAGGTTGAACTTAAATTTAAACTCTAATCTCCATCCCGATGGGGCTTTGCTTTGTTCTGTCCCACAGTTCTTTTTCCGGGATAACTTCAGTCCACCTAATATTGATGATGTTTCTGAGGCATCTGTTGATAAAGGTTTGCAGTTTATGGCTGTCAGGTCTTGGTAACGCGTCATGTTTCTGAGCCATGGAGTAAGTTTGACTTCAAGTTGGTATCAAAGACCCGGAACTAAACAGGGCTGTAGACCTCCAGATTGGTCTTAGGGTATTCAGCATCTCATGTCATCTGCCTCTGTTAGCTTCTATGTAATTTCTTTAGTCTTTCCTGGCACTTTTCTTCACCTCGCTATTCTATCTGTATTTAGCTTGTAGTGTGTTTTTCCCCCCATGCTAATTGCCATGTGCCTGGTTGATCTGGTGTTTCAAGTCTTCCTTTCCATGATGAGTGTCTAGGTGTCAGATGTTATCCACTACTTGTGTTTTCTGATCTTCTTGCCCAAAACTTGAATTTATATCTTTTCAATTCTCTCGAAGGCTTTGCCACTGTTCTTCAACTGTCTCTTCTGGTAGTAAGGAGAGCACACTGAACTCGTTTCTCAGCTCAATTTGGAAATGATTTGATTTCTGTTTCTCTTAAAACATTAAAATTAGCTGTAGGGTAATGACTGTCTGAAATCCGATCATTGTCGGCACATGTGCAGGTCTACTATAGTACTATTGCATCAAAGACTACCCCATTGACACTTTTACAGAACTGATCTGCCAAATTTTTTTGACTGAAAATTCTTACATTTATGGAAAGTTGAGACTTCAGGCACTTATATACATACAATTTTTTATCTTTTTTTTTATCAATAAGCAAATGGCAAAGCTGAACATATTCTGACACATAGGCCTATACTAGGAAAACGTACCTGTTTCCATGCTTACTTCACCTAGCTTGATGTGGCACTCTGCTGCCTTCAACTGGTCCTCTTTGTCCTCACTCCTGGATAATAAAGATAGGATGCAAGTAAGCAGAATTATTAGAAAGCTTGAGCAGACAACTTTCAGAAACTTTAGTAAAAAGCATGGCAAAATACAACTATTGAGGGGAAAATTAGTTTTTTCCAATACATATTTTGCCACTCCATACTCAGAATTCATATCCTTGCCATTGAGTGCAAGCATTTGTGGTTGTGTATGTATGCGCATGTTTAACTTTATCTATGGGATCAAGTCAAAAGGTGCCATTTCTGAGCAGGTCCATTTGGGAACCCATAGCTAATTAAAGATTCAATCGGAATCGAGTGTATCAATAGCTTATATCCTGAAGAGACAAACTACAGATAGCATTTGATCATGAGATTAAGTCTTTAATTGGAAATTATTTTCTAATTTAGACCTAAAACTGAGGTACCGTTCGTTTAAATCTACATAGGCACTTCTTTGAACCTTTGTCGGGGTGTGTGTTAGCACTTCTTCATAAAACAAATTCTTCCGTGGCTAGATTAAAAAATGCTCCGTTTTCAAACCAAAAAGAAATTAAAATCAAGTTTTTCTTTTTTTTTTTTAATAAAAAATTATATAGTCAGCCTGATGTGCCACGCTTCAAGTGTGATATGTCATATTGAAATCTTGATCGTCTTGCAGGCTAAGAGTTATAAAATGTTATAACTAGTTATTGGAGAGCCTTAGAATCTTCTGTGAACTTATAAAGAAATGTTATAGAGCCCCAAATTTTTTTTAACAAAATCGCATTAAACAGTGCTCCTGTAGCTCTATATTTGGTTTAAAGGATTATTTACAAAAACGTCCACATGTTCATGAGTCACATTAGACAGACCTAATAAAAAATCAAATCAAAATGCAATGCACCCATATCATTAGCAATAATTAAGTTTCTTTTAAGTAGTAGATAGTTTAAATAAAGTTAAATTAAAATAAAATTGTGATTTTCACATTGCTGACGCGATGCTGGGGTTGGCATCAGACATTTCTTTAAATTCTGGACCTAGAGCATCTTTTTGGGTTGTTAAAACCTTTGTTAGAAGTTTTTGACAGTTGATTCTAGGTTTAAGGGAAAAAGAAAAAATCTGCAGAAATGTCTAATGTGACGAGTTATGCTTTAATTTTCGAAAATGTAACAAAATCATGTTTTTGACTTTCAAATTGTCTTTGGTACGTAAAGCAATAGCTAGATAAAAATGTATTGTTTTATTTATGTCCGCTTCATTTTGCACCATTTATAAAAGTTTATACAGAACGAGTTTCACATCAGGCTTTTTGAGGGCAATCCGGGATAATAACTGGCGATGGCAGGCACTAAGGTAAATTACGGGTTAATTGTGCAATACTTGAATAAGGCCTGCCTAAAAAAAAACAAAGAAAGACTTATGAGAATCAGGGATAATCTTTTTTAAGGGTAAAGGGAAATATAATTGAAAAAAAAAGGAAAATTAGTAAAAAGAAATTAGTTAATCTTAATTTTGCTTGTATTTCTCAATACATACAAAAAGTATTAATTTTTGAAAATAAATATCTGACTCACTTCAAGTAAATGACCTTTGCTAAATCAAGGTATTCCCAAGCAAGCTGGAAGTTTGGAACATCCTGAAAAAGAAAGAAATAGAAGAAATGATTCCTGATAGTTCTTGACTTTATTCATTATGATTTAACATGGAAGATGGGTTTTATTTTTTTATGTCAGAGACCTAAAAGAATAAGTATTCTTAACCTGTTTGACATTTACACAAATTCCAAACTCACCTCATCTTTTTCCTCTCCATCTTCCTGACTTTCTGCTCCCTCCTGAGCATCCCCTTCTTCCTGCATTTGTTCGTCCTCCCCCTCTGGTGCTTCTTCCTCCTCTCCCTCATCGTCTTCTTCACCCTCTTTGTCTACAAAAATAAACATCTATGTAAACTAACTCCATATAAATCTATTTACATTGAGATCCTATTAAACATATGTTAATATTTATACATACTAGTATACAATAGTTCAGTGTGATGGAAGATGAAAATTATACATTTTCTAAAATTAAAAACATCCACTTTATAACACCTTTTGAAATACTACATCTATGATGGCTACTGCGCAATTTGGACAATTTTGGAACATATCTTACTAGTCTAAGCCTATAAATACAACATTAGTGAAAGTATGACTAGCATGAAAACACTTTGCACATAAGTTTGAATTACTGCTGGAATCAATGCAATTTAGAGAACATGAGTACTTCTTAAATAATGTTAGCATAATTCTCAACAGCTGCCCCTGAAATGCAGAACATTGGAGCTTTTAGCAAAATCTATTAACCAAAGGTAATTGACAAGCAAATGCAAACTTTCGGACTGGATTTAAAATGAATCTGCAACTTTGTTAGTAGCAAGGAAAAAGGAAACATTTCAGTACATTTAGATTTGACATAAGTATGAATAAACCACCAAAACGTGTAAAACAAAACCAAAAAGTAAAAGTTAATTGAAACTCAAAACTCAAAACCTTTATTAAACTTTTTTTGTTTGAAACATGCCAAGATGGTAACTGAAAGATTCACCCTTGCTTTTGTCACTGTCAGCCATTTCAACATCCATAGTTTCTTTGCTTTCTTTCTCTTTGGCCCCTGAAGTGACATCTTTGTCACCTGGCAAGTTTTCCTTCTCTTCAGATGAAATGGTCTCTTTATTCACTTCCTTTGTGCTTTGTTTGTCTTCCCCTACCTTTTGCTGATCCTTTTCGGCAAGAATTTTAACTGGAGATTCCTTGACACCCTCCATTTTTTCTTCTTTAGAGTCTTGTTTCTCCTCTTTTTGTTGATCTTCGGTATTTTCTTTACCAGTTTTCTCTTTAAGATTGGATTCTTCCTGCTTCTCTTTTTCATTTTCCTGTTTACCCTTTTCTTCAGACGATTCTTTTTCCACTTTGTCAGATTTTTCACCCGTCTCTTTATCCACTTTATTTTTGCTTTCATCCTCTGTAGACGATTCTTTTGAACTTTCCTGATTTTTCCTATTTGTGTCTTCTTTAGCTTCGCTACTTTCTGTGTTGTCTGTGTCCATTTCATCATTCTTACTGTCACTTTCTTTGGGCTCACTTTTATCAGATCTCCCATTCTCATCAATAACTTTATCTGTGGATGCTTTGTTATCGTTAGCTTTCTCATCCAATTCCTTTGCATCTGTTCCTTCTTTCCCTTTGCTGGAATCATCCTTTCCGGTGTCACTTGGAGTGCTGTTCTGTTTATCATCATCAGTTTCCATTTTTCCAGAATCAGCTCCGTTAACTTCAGTATTTTTCTCACTTTTGGAATCTGGAGGCCCTTCTACAGGCTTTTCTCTCTCTCCTTCAGCCATGGCCTCATATACCTCACTTCTCAGCTTCTCCCTCTCTTCACCTGTGAAGACAATGTTCAGTTCTGTGTTAATGTTTTCATGCAAAGCAAATACAACCAACCCTATGCAAGGATAGAAATTTCTGTGCTTTTAAATATGAAAAGACCCTCTTTCAAAAAGGTTTCAATAAAATAAAACAGATGTGTCTAATTTTATCCATATAACCTGACTTTAATTAAAAGCAATGGAAATCAGGGTTTCTCTATCAATACACCACTCGCAGTTATACCAGATCTGTTAATTCCATGAAAGTCAATTTATTCCATCATAAACTTACATTGAACAATCAAAGAAATAATGAAAGCCCTTGTAACTTTCAAGACAGTGCAATAACCACAGATATGAAAAGTTTAAATTGCTTCTATAGTGACAGTATTTTTTATTTAGATTGAGACTATAAAAATTATTTTTTCAAGATAAATATGCCTAAAATTCAAAATTAAAATAGCAAAACCATCTAGATCATAACGTCCATGTTTCAAGAATTTTATCAGTTCAATGCTGCCTTGCATCAAGCAAAACAAGTTCATATCAATCCTAAGGCCAGATCCACTTTTGTTTATACAAGACCAGTGAAATAATATTTTTCAAATTTTAAAAAGTTCTTACCATCCTCAGCTGGAGGCTTCTCAAATTGGTCACTCTCTGCTTCATCTTCTTTAGCATCAACATCCACTGAAATATAGCATTTCCATGAAAACGTGCAACGGGCAAAAACACTTGGAAAAGCCCTTTTCAATATCCGTCATGGTAAAGTTTGCTATAAAAAGTTGAATACAATATATTTAATTTGATCATAAAAAAACTATCACTTTTACCATGTGATTAAGAAAAGGATGCTCAATTTGGAAAAATATTGAGATGAATATAGCCACTTAAAAAATTGCTGAGAAAATGAGAATACAGACATGATTAAAAAACACAAGCGACAAGGGTTAATTTTGATGTAAATATCACGCTTGTTCATGATAATGAGTACGAGTTTTATGTTTCAAATACACTGGTTCATAAATGTAGGACATGACTTGAACCAAAATACAATAGGACGGTGTTGCCATGACAACCATGATTAAAATAAAAACCATCCCACATTTTTTAAAGAGCTGATTTTGATGGTCGATGAAAATTGACCTGCATAATAAAGTCAATCATCAACACCTCTCTCCTCTGTTCAACTATATAGTACACAAAATCACAATGCATTATAAAAATCAATGTAACAATAACTTGTCAATTTATGAGAAACGATTTCCAGGAATGCACCCTGAAAACATACTGTAAAGAAACAAAAATATTTTAGGGTCGTCTGTAGCCGAGATAGAGTCCTGAAAGAAAAAAAATCTTGATTTTCAGATTAATCCTGCAACCTTACACCTGTTTCAAGACCCCCTCTCTCTTTAAAATGCTAAAAGTAATATGCTTTGAAAACTTGAAATAAATTTGATAAGCCATTGTTAGGACAGACTGGAGTTGAGGTTGCTAAAGTACGTTTTACATTAGCACTATATAGTTTGAATTTTGGATGAGTCCCAAGATTGATGTCTCACAACTTTATGTGCTGCCACATACAAGACAGGGAGGGGAGCCCTGGGCTTCTGTATCAGCAGGTCACATTTTACTGACACTGTCCCTACCAGTAGGGCTTGAACAACGGACCTTCAGATCTGGAAACCAATGCTTACCACTTTAGCTAGTCGACCACCATTGGGACAGAAGCAGATTATGGAATTTTAGACGGCCAACATTTGGAATGACGAAGACAAAATAACATTGGATAAATTATACCAATAGCCAGAAGATCCTTTCTGAAATATAGACAAGCATCAAGGTATAAAAATCTTATTTTAAACTGTATCAGTATAACATGCTAGTAAAAATATAGATAGAGGCCTTCTTTTCAATACCAATAGCAAGTTGTGCAGCTAGTTTTTTTTAAAAATAAAATGTGCTAGGTATTGGCCAAACAATATACAGTAAAACTGGAAATAACGAATGATAGCACAGGTTCTCATTCTCAAAGTAAGACTCAAAAGCGGATTATATTGAAAGGAGTGTGCCATCATTTCAGCATGCAGACTTCTTGGTGTTCCTTTCAGTTCTTGGATTCATACTCGTATATATATGCAAATCTGCTCCTGCATTGCATCTAGTTAATAACATAACATAAGACTTCAATAATACCAAGTATTTTGAATTTTCACAAAACTAAAAGCCACAAGGCTAAATAAGATATTGAAGGAAAAAAAATGAAAATAGGCACAACAAATGTCCATAAAACGCTCCCATGCACAGACTTAAACAGGTGTTGTATGCATTGAATTACCTCCTTCAAGAGCCACCCCGAGAACATTTGTTTCCATACGACCAAGTTCAAGGAGGGCTGATCCATAGTTAAAGTAGGCGTCCACACAATTTTTTGACAGATCTCCATATTCCTTAGCCCTTTGTTTGAAAAAGATATAGAGCCAAATGTGTATGTTAATAAAAAGCCTCAAAGGGTAATTATGACAATTGACACATGTATGATGTGAGAAGTTTAATTCAAGCAGATGTCTATAGATGATGAGCACCAAAATTTGACACTAGCATATATATGGTTTAATTATCTTTAATGGTTTCTTAATGTTCAGCAACAGGCTATTCAAATCTATGTCCCAAGTCATGATCATATGAAATTTTCAAGGAAAAAAATGAAACTTCCTATTCGTGATATCTATATTCATTATTGAAAACTATGAAATGGAGCTACTTTGAAGTATACAGAAAAAAAAGGGTAAAGAGGATCAAGAAAACCCATACATACAGCATTTGCACAGCCTCATCAAAGAGAGAAATCGCCTTGGGAACTTCCCCACAGACCATATTTCTCTTCCCTTGAGCCAGCAGTTCAGAGGCTTTCTTCATGATCTCTTGCCTGAGGAAGGTGACAAAAAAAAATTTCCCTCAAAAGTTGAAGAACAATCTTGATTTCTAGATCACCGACCAGGTTGCCTCCACCATAAATGAAGCAGCCTGTACCGCATCTAATCATTTGGCCCAAGCCCAATACAAGGTTTTGAAGTACATCTGGGCTTTTTTGCCCTTAGCAATTACAATTTTGTACTGAACTTATGTTAACGTATGTAAGTAGATATTTACTGGTTTGTGTACCCCGAGCTGGAGCCCTATCGCCACTATGGACAAGGAGACATATTTAGATTCTAAGAGGTAGGTTATTATAATTAATGTTTTCCCCTACTTTATTCCCCCAGCTTTCGCCCTTTGCAATATATTTCATTATTCACTTGCACAAGACTAATTAAATGTAAATCTAGATCCAGCCTACTCACTTTTCTGTAGAGTCTGCTACTGAGGTTGAACTTGAACATCCTTCTGTTGACATTTCCAATGGTGTAGAGTGGTCAATTATTTTACAAATAATCAAGGTAAATAAACCATAAATTTTACTTATCGAGATTTGATGAGATCTCTTTGTTCGTTGCGTTGATGCTTGATTTTCCACAAGACTGCAAAGGAGATATCAAAATCTGAATGAATGGATCTGATGTCTTGAAGAAATTGGGTGTGAGCAGAGAGGAGGCGCACAGCTCTGGAGGTGCTTGAACGAACAAATGGAAAGCGTGTAAATCTAGATCTAGATCAATAGCGGTATCTTTTGAAGACTCTTAGGCCTAACTGTGAGAGAAACTCAAGGTATAAAATACCCGTGACTTTTCTACAGACTCGGGGTGCCTTGTTTTCTTATCTGGTTCAAATCTCCTTTGATGTGAACCTTGATATGTGCTCAGTCTGCTCACTCAGTCTTATGCTGAGTTGTTCTTCAGAGCCTCAGGCAGAGTTGGCCTAGCCTAACTTCGCGCCGTATATTTTACCAGAAACACACTCTACTCAGAAACAACAAGATTCGGCCTACTCTCACACCCGCGCCGCAGCTTGATAGTTGATAATCGATAGCTCTTAGCGATGTTAGAAGAACCGAGTACTACAATCTTCCAAAGCTTTTGAAATAGTCGTAAAAGTATTTTAAAGAACGGCTGCGCGTTGCAATTATAAAATTAAAAGAGAGAGAGAGAGATAAAGACATTTTAAATGTAACTAACTACTGTGGCACCGCGAATATAGGTGTATTAGAGGCGGTGATTGTGGTTATTTGTTAATGATGGATAATTGTAGCAGAGATAGGCCTAATGTGAGTTATTCTCTAGAGAGAGAGAGCGGGGCTATCTTTCACTCTCTCCTGGTTTAATGTCACCTAGGTTTCCCTGAGAGATCCTACAGGCGATAGATGCTATTGACAGAAGACGAAAGTTCAAGACGAAGGCAAGACATGATTATGACATATCCTACGCCTAGTCCATTCCTTTACGACGAGGCTGGTCCTCTAATGTAGGGGTTTCTAATTTGGATTTGAAAGAGAGGATAGAGGGAGACAGATAAGACAAACTTTCCTTATTATGTTTATTCATTTAATTAGATATGGTGAGGGGAGGATATTGAGGGTGAATTATGATTATTTCTCAAGCAAATAAAATTTCAGAATGAAAACGTTAACGTCGTGTAACCAAATAATAGGGTAATCCACCTGCTAACATAATAGACATGGTGTTTATTCGAAGGGGGTGATACATTGCAATATCTTTAACTTTCCATACATTACAATAATTTTTCACTGATGAAGCCCATTATTAACCGCCATGCAGTAACAAAGTCGGCTCCCGACGCAATAGGACCAGGTTCGAGCCCTGGCGATTTTGCTCTCTTCTGGTTGGGTCGGTGACAGGAACCATGGCAGCCCCGCCCTGTCTCGTGTGTAGCAGCACATAAAATTGTCAGACGCCAGTCTTGGGGCTCGCTTACAATATATCGTATATAGTGCTGATGTTGGACGTTAAACCAACTTAACTCAACTCGCCTCCGCCCATTGTTTTCCATTATCCTTATTTAAACTATAAATTTCGGTTACGAGTTATAAAAAATACACATAAATTGAAACCTACTAATAGAAATTGATCTTTGCGGAATGGTTTCTCATTAGTTTGATTTGGTGTTTTCCTCTCACTTATACCTAAGGCTACGTTAAATTCTAACGTTTTTATTCTATTCTTCCTCACTTTATTTCACTTATCCCTTAGGGTGGATGACTGTTGGGGCACAAGGATGACCAAACAACCACTTTCCTCCACCCTTCTCTGTTATCAGCCCTTTCGAAGGGCTTCGCCCAGCTTTGAACCTGTCCATTCTGTTAAATCGTCTTCCCATCTCTTCCCGTGTCTCCCTTTCCTTCTTCCTCCTTTGAACTGTGCCCTGTGTGATCATCTTCGCAAACCCCGTTTATCTTGTTATGTGCCCATACCATCTCAATTTTGCGTTGATCACAGCGGTGAGAAAATATCCATAGGATCCAATAGCATGCCTGGCACTATTCCTCGTTTCAACATTTGTGGCATCATCTCAGCAGGATATGCCCAAGCGTCTTCGAAAGCATCTGATGTCTGAAGCTTACTATATCTTTCTCCCTAACTCTGCTGTAAGGGTCCATGCTTTACACACGTATGGGAAGATTGAAATGACCAAGGAACCCATCAGTCTGATTTTGGAACTGAGTGCTATGTTTTGAACAGTCTTTAGATTTTGGTCACGAGTTCTAATGTTCATTCTTTTAGTGTTGTTGGTAATCAGCTTAATCTTTTCTGAAATGATCTCCACACCATAATTGTTGTTAATGACTTGTCCAGTTGGTTGACCTACTTGATAAGCCCTTATTCTTTCCTTTCAAGGGCATCAATGCCATTGACAAAACGTAAATTTATGATTTTTCTACCACCAATGCTAACTAATCCTTCATTGTCTTAAAAAAAAAACACTCATAATTATCTCAAGGAAGATGTTATGTTCGCCCCAAAAGCTGTGATTGAAGGTGGCAAAAATAGAAAAAAGTAGCAAAAAAATTGCGGCCTAGATTTAACCTTTGAGAATCAATTAAAACAAAAAGGCCAATGCAAATAAACAATTTTATAACTGCTAATATACTTTCGCTGACGTATACATTTGTGCTGTGATACACACAAATCTTACAACAATTATCACTTAAATATAATCACTAACCAGTTGAAAAAAGTAGGCTAAACAATCAAGATATATGCTATGAAAAGAATAGGGAGGGTTAGAGAAAGACATAGAGGGACAAAAGAAGCATATAAAGAAAGAACTGGTGACTTTTTGGGAAAGGCTCTTTATGATTGTAATCAATTGACATTGATGTTTTATTGTGGACCAGAGGGCTATATTTGCACTTTCAGACATAT
The DNA here is from genome assembly GCA_003991915.1 of Elysia chlorotica. Classification (NCBI taxonomy): domain Eukaryota; kingdom Metazoa; phylum Mollusca; class Gastropoda; family Plakobranchidae; genus Elysia; species Elysia chlorotica. Next base: position 424,668 of record RQTK01000212.1, on the reverse strand, counting down.
ATGCTGCAGCTTGTGGTCAAGCTTTATGACTAGATATTGACCTAACTTCTCAAATCAACGGGTCACATTATCCGTGGTTAACAAAGTAACAGCATTCTTCTCATAATACCGTGGATTTTACTGGAAATCCGACTACCATATTAAGTAGTCGTACAATATTGAACTCGAAAATTGAACGTACTATCGATATATGTCATATCTCTATCTAGCAGTGACTATAAATATTATATAGAATTTGTCATGTATTTCTTGAATTAATCTGATCTTAAACCAATTAAATTGATGATAAACAACAACATAAATATTTCATAAAATATTACCTTGAAGGCATGTAATATTATATTACTGTTCAGACTATTTTTCTAAAGTTATACCAGAATATTGAACAAAAAATTTTCTCTGAGAGTTCCTAAACCGGAAATGTTTCTCTTCGATCAAGAGAGGAACTCATTTTGCTCTGACATCATAGCCTTTTTACTCAGCGGCCATAACATAGCAAACCTCGTGGGGAATTCATCCCTCACCAAACAAGGTAAATTGAGTGTCATATTCATTTATTTAATGAAATGAAACCATATTTAAGCGTCAAAATAATAGGATTTTAGATATGTGCCCTTATATATTTTTGGCAAGTTCTAGCACTCCCTTTGTGGACGGACCTAGATCTAGAATCTAGATTGGAGGCTCGATCTGATCGCCCGATCAACAATTAATCTATGTCTTTGTAGGCTAAATGTAGATCTAGATCTAGATCTATTTCTGTCTACACCTAGATCTAGATGTTGACTTTACATGTGGTGGTACACTAAGCTCCACGGTGAATTTTTAAGGCGTTTCAATCCAACAATGAAATGAACATTATTTTGTTTGAAATCGATGTCTGAATTGTCACTTCTAGGTAAGGACGATGTTTGCATTCACTCTTCGTTGTTGAGGGTATTCCTGGATCTAAAATCTAGATACCTCCTACCACTAGAATAAAGATATTGACAATAGGAAATATCCAGGCTTTGTTGTACTTCCTAAGGTAAAGTGGGCCGCAGTGTCCCTGGGGTAGGCCACTGATTTTCACGCTAAAGGTCTGTGGTTCGATCCACAACTATTTCGCTGCCTACTGGTTACGTCGGTATCAGTTAAATTTGATCGGCTGAGACAGTTGCCATGATATATCCGCTCTGTCTTGTGTGTGGCAGCAATTAAAAAGACGAATGTCCACTGTATAGCCTCTATGCCAGATTTCTCAATATAGATTCTAGGGACATGGAGGTGGTGTAAACTTTTGTGTTGTATTTAGGCCTAAGATATATGTTGATAAATTATTTTTTTGGGATATTTACAAGCATTGTTTTTGTATTGAATGATCTAGAAAAGCAACCAAATATGAGGTTTTAAGTGTTTTTTTGTTTTTTTTTCAATTTTAAACGTCCTTTACGAATTATGGATGAACCAAATATAGGCCTATATCCCATTTTAGATCTACAGTCTAATTGTTTGTGACAAATATAAGGCCAAAATTATACAATTCTAAAGCAATTATTAGGTTTTGAAAATATGCTGTTAAAAAAATGCCCATTGTTGTCCCCACATGTGCCTCCGATCTTCTACTCTAGACCTAGGCTTCTATTGTACGGAAAGACGTCATTTGAAAAACAAAAAGACGTGTATAAGTAGAATGCGCAAAAGTCCAGAAATCAGGGTTTTGCGCTGAAGTCTAAGACTTTAACGAGAATTTACATTCCGAGGGCGTGTGCTTCCTGCTTAATTCGACAGGGGCCACCAGTTTCCTGGACTTTCATTTTCGTTACTCTGTGACTTTGTGCTCAAAAGGTTCTAAGAGCCCCTTGTCTCAAGTTTGCCACTGTGGAGGGCCCACTGATCTACCTGCTATTACATCATTTAATTTCACTTCTTCCTTATAGGACTTGAAATAAGACTTCTATAGCCTTTTAAATGCAAGCTTAGACAAGATGCACTTGGATCTAATCCAAGTGTAAAAACACCAAGCTTATGCAGCTGTGGCATTGAAAGATGAGGTAGATTTTTCTGCCCAGTTTATATCTTAGAAAAGGGGTGTTTTACCTTTGTTTCTTTTCATTCTACGGTACAGTGATGGGCTTTAATTAACAAAGTAGATTTACCTGTCAATGGTTAGGTATTCTAGTTAAATACTTTTACATAGAGATAACTTTTATTTTCTCCTTGAAATTATTGTATTGTCCAGGCATTCACAATGAATCCAGAGAAGCTGAAGCAACTCCAGGCCAAAGCTGATGTTGTTCGTATTGGTGGAAAGGTATAGTCAATCTTTATCAATTGTATATTCTTTTATTTTTGCCCAGTGCAATCATCTCTTGGTTCCCCAATGCTCTGTCATGCCAAGCCTAAGAACAACTGTACTTTTGTTTAAATGTGTTGGAAAAATGTAAAGTGGTGTTTTTTGTGTGAACTTTAAAATGAAGGGAATAAAAGAAATCAATGCTTCAGTGCATTCTTTAGGACCTCTACTGTATCTGAACGACAGGCACATTCAAGGTCGAACCCTGAATCAAATCTAATCTAGGTTTAGATTTTACCAGTGCACCCATCTAACTATTGGAAGATCTATATGGCGACAGGATTACAAAGCATGATATGGGCTACATGTCTGAGTACAATGCTTGGCCCAATCATATGGAAAAAATGGCGGCAGAACGGAGATCGAACCCGTGACCTTAAAATAACCGCACGCCTTACCTTTGGGCCCCAAGGTGGTTTTTTTTTATATTTTTTTTTTATCCATCGCAAAATCCTTAATGCAGGATATCTAGAGATCTATATTTTCGTATTATCTTTTTGTTAATCATGGGCTAATGTTTCGCCATGTAGTTGGCACAAATAAAAATAAGAGTAAATTATACTGCTTCAAAACATACACTTCATTGGGTTAAAACAAGTTTGCTTTTTAGTGCCCGTTGACTAACGGTTACAATACAGAATAGAATCAATGCGTTATAGTAACACTCAGTTGTTTTTTAACCACTAACTCAAAGTATGTAATTGGTTATAGGGTTCATCAATTTGTTTTTCTTTAAACAAACAAAAGAGGTCTTGTATTTTTTTTACTAAAATAATTCAAAATGTTCACGCTTAGGGCTGATTTTGGACTGTCAAACATTATTTTTTTCTCTTCAACCTACAGGTATGTCAAATTTAAAAACTTGCCAGGGCTTGTGCTAATTCTTATAACTAACATTTATTACCCAGGGAACTGCCAGAAGGAAAAAGAAGGTTATTCACCGTACAGCCACGACAGATGATAAGAAAATGCAGTATTCTCTCAAGAAACTGTCTGTCAACAGTATTCCTGGTATAGAGGAGGTTTGTTTTGTATTCTTAAGATCTTTACCTTTTCTTATCACACTGCAAACGTGTTGCACTATAAACTGCACACCTGTCATTTTGAAATAACTCTATAAAAATTCTTAAAAATAGAGACAAAGAAAAGGCCTGGAATCATTCAATCTGAAAAGATTTGATCAATTTTCAACATGAAATTAATTGCACAGATTATATATAAAAAAAATTTGATCAGAGTATAAAAATATCCATGTTTGAAATTTAAGTAATCTATTGGTGTCAACATTTTCTGAATATGCAATACTTACCATCGTCGAGATTGTAATTTTCTATAGATTAAATAATGTAGTTGATTGTTGCCAAGCGGAGTGTAATTTGTTGCATTTTTTCTTTCCATAAGGTCAATATGATGAAAGAGGATGGGCAGGTTATCCACTTCAATAATCCGAAGGTACAAGCTTCTCTGGGTGCAAATACTTTTGCAATCACAGGATTAGCAGAGAACAAAGGTAATTTTTTTCTACTCCGTGAATACTTGCTTGGTTGATAACAAGTTTACTTTGATCATGCTGTAACCTTTTGTAAGGAATGTTAGCAGTTTTTTAAGCCACTCTTTACAGGGGGAGGGCGTTTGTTAGCAAGTTGATCATTATTGAAAATTGAGAATTTCGTCCTTGATGCTTATATAATTTTTAAGCTTAAGAAAATAGAAGTGTCCAGCAGTAAATGGTACATATTCAGCTAATACAGTATACCTCTACCAATTTGCGTGTTTATTTGAAATAGTTTGTATGGTATGAATGTTTCATTAAAGCTCTAGGCAAATCAGTGTTGCGACTACACTGCCTCCCTCTAGTTCAAGTACATATACAAGTCTAAATGCTGTTGAGCCAATCCAATCACACACACACACTAACCTAGAACTTCACTCTACCTCCTCACTCCCAGTCCCAACCTTCTTTAGCTTCTTTGAATGCGCAATTTTTTGGTGGACCCAGTTTTGTTGGGTTTTTATTTTTTGTTTTTTTTTTTACCTTGGCCGTATGCAAAAAAAATCATATTATCCATCCATATAGATGTCTTGCTTAATTAAATTTGTTTGCATAATTATGAATTGATGGATTTGTTTTTCTCTCTAGAAATGTCCGATTTACTGCCTGGCATTCTGAATCAGTTGGGAGCAGAGAGTCTTAACAGTTTGAAGAAACTAGCAAATTCTGTTGCTAATAATGGTAAGAATTACTTGTCTGGTAACTTTTTTTTTTTTTATGAGTGCATGGTTGCTAAGAGGGTAGCTTTTGCAATATTTATAGTGTTAATGACTGCAAAAGTATTTAAGACTCTGTAACTTCTTGGTTTGTTACAAAACGTGTATCAAAAGAACTCAAGTATAAGTTTGCGAGAGTGACAAATGTTATTCTAAATATCCTAAATAATACCTCTCCTTTTGTGAACCTTTTCCGCAGCTGGAGACAGCAATAAACAGACGACAGCAGACGTAGATGATGATGATGATGTTCCAGGTGAGTTATGTTGTGTTTTTTTTATGGGTTTTCTATATTTGGCTGATGGTTAAGACATTGTTGGGTCCTCGTGTGAGTAAAGAAAAAGTTCATATTTTGTTCTTGATTTATTTAAGGATGAAGTGTCAGATCAGTTTTCTTGTTTAATTTTTATTTAATTTTTATGTATTAGCAAACTGAGGAAATATAACCATGTCTTTCCAGCCAGACTTTTTTTAATGGTCAAAGAAAATAAAATTTAAAGATGCTTAGTGTTGCTCTAACATAACAAAGGTTGTCAGAGAAGGTGAACCTTTTTTCCCAACGCACTACACTAGAATTGAGCCATGCTTAATAATCATATTACATTTTTGTAAATCAAAGGGTTTCAATATAATGCACAAATCATCCACATAAAGCAAAACAATGTTTATATAAATCTTATTTTAGTGGGTGTGGGAGAAGAAGAAAGATTCAGAGGCGTCTCGGGCCAGTGGCTGTATTTACATATTCTACATGGCCCAACTTGGCTGAGCACTGACTCACTGTTCAAAAGTGCCGCATAACGAAAAAAGTCGTCAATCAAGCTAATTGATGATTTATGTCTCATTTGTTTGCACCCTATATAGAACTTGGGGTCTTGCATCTCGTTTTGATTTATATGTCTGGCAGTGTATCTGGCTTGTACTGGTTATATCAACAGGTCCTAGTTAAGAGCGTATTCTACGCCACTAACACTACACTCTTCCTAGAGGCTACTGTTAATTAGATCTAACTTTGTTTAAATCTAATTTCATCATTTTACATTGAATTCATTTTATTATGGCTATGCTAAAGTAGGTCTATGCAGGTGCTATCAAAATGCCAATCATACTTGATTAGATATCTTTATTATTGATTATTCACTTTACACTAACACCTACTCAAATTGTCGCAAGTGGTAGAACGTTGATCTCCCAGTAAGATCCTCAGTTAAAAACCTATAATCAGTCACATTTATTAGTGAGTATAATTTAGTAAACTACTCCAGGAGGTGTGATCAAAGTTATTCTGGTCTCGTAAAACACGCTGGCTGTCTACTGTCTGTCACAGCAAGGTCAACCTGGTCGTCTGTTTTCGGGTTTTGAACCTTTCTTGGATGTTAAATGGTTAATTGATGTTGTGACGTCACGCTGTAAGGTTAATACAAGATAGTCTGTTTACAAGACAGTAGAGGCTGCTTGCTCATGTGTTAAAAATCGCCAAAAATAAAAAGCATGCCCCAGCTCTACACAGCACACATGTTGTGCGCATTATGCTCTTTGTCCTAAATACCCTAAATTAGTGCACACTCAAGGGGGCCTAGAATCGTGCAATGTGAAAACGCTTCAAACCTTTTCCATAGGAGCTCTTTGTCTGAGTATAAAAAGCAATGCAGTCAGAAATTAAAGGATATTTAAAATAAGGAAATATCTTCAGCTATTGTCTTGGTACCTTTGTGGTAATGTTGCCTGAACAAATATACCAAGTCGATGCTCTAGTATGTATATGATAGATTAAATTGAAGTTTTTTTTTAAACAAGTCAAAATCAAAAGGTCTTAAGGTTTACGTTGCTCTTATCTTTATTTGTTTAACATACTTTATTCTTATTGGGTGGGTTCAAGTGATGAATTTGCAGGGTAAGATTCAATATTTTTGAAATGTTTCAATCGAGCTCAAATTAATCTGGGACTGTTGTGACATGGCTCACAAAATTTACAAATTCTTTATAGTAATTATTAAATGGCAAAATATCAATACTGAAAATGGTATAAACTATAGGATTTGGAGCCAGTAAAAATTAGTCAACATGAATTTTACTTTTCCTCTTATTTAGCTATTTATTTGTTCAGAATCATGCACTAAACCTAAATAAATCTTTCTTTTCCCAGAACTTGTGGAAAATTTTGATGAGGCATCTAAGGATGATGTTTGAAAGATCGAGTGGAGGGTCCTTCTCAATGCCTGCACCCAACCGTGTACAGATTTTCTCATTATTTTAAACTATACCTTCACACAGATGTCCGGAACACCGGCATACCCTCTCGTGCAGATTTTCAATTTACGTTGTTTGTCACTGTGCCTCGGCTCAGCTGGTTTGATTGTGATGCAAGACTTATCAAATTGTAGAACATGCTTGGGTTGTAATATTATTAATAAAGTACCTTCATTTTTCACAAAGCCTTTTATTATTTATTATGAATTCCTATTTTGTGTTCTTTTGTTACACAAATTTTTTTAGCTGCAAAATGTGAATGTTTTTTTAGGTTTTACTGTAGAAATAAAATAGTCATTCAGTTTAAAAGAAAAATTAGGCATAACACAGTGAAAACCTCATAATTCGAATGGCTTAGAGGACTGAAATTACAGGAGGGTATATATCTGAATCTCAAAAGTGTAGAACAGGTAGTGTATAGACCTTTTTTAACCTTGTTTGAAGAAACTGTGTTTATGAGTTTCCTTATTTTCTTCCAACCCCATTTCTTTTAAAACGACATAAACTTGGGCAGCAAATAAGCATTGATTCGCTTGGCACATTGCTTATTGATGGTGCAAGTTTCTAATTTAAAGAAACGAACCAAAGAATCTTCACATTGATACTTGATGTTGTGTCCAATTCTACCACAAACGAGCCAATGAGAACAAAAAATCTAATCTCTTGCAAATTTTTGTTTTTGAGACTATCAGACTTTGTTTTTTGTTTCCACCAAATACAATGTACGTGCAAACACATTAGATTAAGCTCTTTTAAATTTTAAAGTGGTGTATGCAATTGTTAAATTTCAACGCATGAAATTGAAATCTGCCAATTCAATATTATCTATCTAGAAAGATTGATTAGTATGAGCTACTAAATTACTGTAGTGTTAGTGTTGCAGATGGTGGTTGCAATGTAAAATTGTAAATTATCACTTCAGTAAAAAACAAATGTTTCCAAAATAGCTGTCACAGTGAAAATGAATTCACTCTGGTAGTGGTACAAACTTTTGAGGTGCAGTATACATTACATAACACACTGTGCCATCTTTAATTTTAATTGCGATGAAGAAAACGTTTAGAAGTTAAAAATCTTAAGCTAGTGCAATCTTTGTAAAAAAAAAAAGTTATTCCCTAATCCTAGTACAGTAGTAGTAGTAGTAAATAGGCAGGTTCAGTTACCGTTCTTGGACATTGGCTCACTAATTTTAATTTTTTTTTTTTTACCTTTATCACAGATCTATTCAGTACAGCACAATTGGTTTCTGTGATAAACATTCTTAGTCATACCTTTCTTATACTATAGTTATTGTCTACAGTACTGTACAAAACATTTATAATATAAATTATACATTCTGAATAATCAATAGGTACTTTGTAACTGGTGACAAATTGTTAAAATGCAAGGATTACATGTAGTATCAATACAGAAATGTATTTAAAAAATCTATCACTTGTTCAATGTGATGCGTAGTGAATCACGCCTTGAAGTAGAGTTTAGGGTAATTTGAATACCAAAGGAAATTCTCAATAATTATTCATCTTACAAGACAAAAGTTAAAACCTATTAAAAAGTGAGACGTCACTTTGTCAAAGAAAATGTGTACCTTGTAGTTGTAGAAGTCGTATTGTCTTAAAATATGCTAGATAATTGTGGTTTAATTTTAAAATGAATCTATCTTAAATACATAATTTTAACTGAAAATTAACGCAGAGCAACTGCAAATACTGAGTATCTCCATTATAATATTAGGCTGTGGCCACACTATAACTACATGACTAGCGAGAACGAGATTAAACAATATAGAGGACTTCACTCATGGCCAAGCTGTTCTCGTAGTAGTGAGCGAGACAAACATGTACATGTACTTCCTAATGTTTTGTTTCGCTTTCCATTTACACAAAGATAGGGCTTTTGGCAAAATAATCATTACAAAAGACTGAATTAATGAATACATTGTATTTCTTTTTCTGCTTTTGAAATTCCCGTCAAGTGATGTTTTTCTCAGAATTTCTCTTTGTGCAGTCATGGGAATGCACTGTGTCTGCATAATTTCTGTTAATGAGTTTTCTCTATGCGCTGAACTGTCAAGCAAACCGAACAGTACAAGTTGGCCATAAGCAGACATGTTTGCGTATCCCCGCTCTGTCTCGTGTGTGGCAGCACATAACATTGTCAGACGTTCGTATTGGGGCCCATCTACATAGCCTATAGCCTATACAGTGCTGCTCTTGGGCGTTAAACCAACCCAACCCCCGACATGTTTGCGAGTTAATGTGGAAACACAGTGGATGTCGCACCATCTCGCCCAAGCTTCCCTTTTTTGCAGCGAGAATTTATTTCATATGAAAAGTGTTACAGTAAACAGAGTAGAAGCCTAAAAAAATACCGCCTCTTTTGTCGCCTCGCCTCATGGTGCTAGATCTAAGCGCTGCGCTTAGATCTGGCGTCGATTCAGACACCCACACATTGAAGAATGCGTGCGATTTCCACCCCCGCACACTTTCACCCCTCCATGCTGTATCTGTGTTGTGTTTGAAGTCAATACACTTTGGATTGTGGTGCCACGTATTAATTATTATTACAAACAAATCTAAAGCATTCTAAAACCCAAGATCGACACAGACCAAACAACAAAGCTTATAGTTGCGGTAGAAAAAAGACCATTTCTATATGACAAAACGGACCCTGGGTACAGCAACAGAAACCTGCTAAATGCAGAATGGAAAAAAATTGCAGAAGAAATCCGCTCTTCATTCACATCCATCTCCTATAAGTATAACTGAAACAATGCTTTTACTTAGTTCTATTTTTAAAGAAAATTTTACGAATTGCTGTCGAGCGATTTCACTTGTATTTGACACGAGTTCAGTCCCTTGACCCGGAGAAACATGAAAAACCCTGCATGCACAAACTGGGCTCAAAACAAACGGGTGTGTCCGGGCAAGCTTGAAGCTGTCGCGGTGATCTTAAAATAGGGATTGGCGTGTGTCGGGATTTTTCTCCAGGACGGGCGAGTCACGGTCGGGTCCGGGCCCACTATAAATCCTTAAACGTAGGCCTACCCATAAAGTTAAACCTACTCACAGTCACATCGGTGTTGTCCTTCATTGTTTCCACTAGCCTACCTTGCCGTTTTCCTGCAAATTTGCCGCTTGTTTCTTGTTAGCTGTAGGCCTACGCAGCCACAGCTCTCGCTTGCAGCTCGGTCTCAGTCTTCACTTTATTTAGTAGTTAATTCATCGACTAAGTTTCAGTTCAAAACTTAACTGACTGACAGGCCTTCGAGCTCGGTCATAGTTTTCACACTTTTTTTTTTAATCCCATGACTGTAGTTCATAGATCGCTGTTGTTGCTTTGTGCGCAGTTAAAACGTCAACACAATGGCTGGCGCAAGCTACTTCTTGGGTGATTTAGAAGTATTAAAAAAAAATCAAACCTAACTTTAATTATACCTTGAAAGAGGACTATCTGGGCTATATTAAGAAGTAATATTTACACACACCCACACACACGAATATTCTTTTTGAGTTCCAAATGTAGGGATGTGCCAAATGGGAAATGTTTAAAATAAAACACAACACAAAATTAACTTCGTCATTTGTCATTATTAGGCTATCCCCGTGTGGAATTGACTAATTTTGAGTCGCTGCTCATGTTTGTTTTTGGGTTTTTTTTCTTCTTCTTCTTTTCTTTTTCTTCATACTTTGCTATATGGTTCAAGTGCTGTAAAGAAATCTGGACTCAATTTATAACTCCGCCTGGAGCAAGATCAAAGGCGCCGCCCTGACATCAGCCAAGGTGACAATACCCACAGTCCGCCGGACGCAAAATAATTATCTAGCGTCGCCAGATATCTGACGCTCGGACGGAGAACCTCTCGATATCAAGAGGATTTCTCGTAATACAAACAGATTTATCGAGAAGTTTGCGGGGTTTCCCACATTTTCTTCGACATCGCTCATTTTGTCTATAGATGATAATATGCAAATGTAATGGAGTGCCTTATAGTGGAATCCCCTTTAAATAAACCTGTTGTGGGACAACCAAAATGTACATACCTACACACGGCATTTAAAAGTGTTAAGTAGTTTTTATCAGGTCGCACAGAATTTCTTTTGCACCTAAGCAGAATAGGATAAATCTTTTCATGAGGACGCCGTACGATCCGTTGTGAAAGACGCTATATAATGCAATTTCATCCCTTAAAATTCATAAGAAATCACTTTGGAAGCATTATGTGTCTCTAACATCAAGTATCGAAACTGCCCTTTTTGACTACTCCCCAATTATCAAAAAGGGCAGTTACGATGCTCAATCCTCAGCCTGTCCTGTTCGTTGGCGTTGTCGACATTTTTTAAATTAGGCCATGCACATTCCCCATCTTGTAGGGTACTAATGATTTACTATGACTGGGATATGGGTTTATCCTGACATTATGTGGATTAGCTAAAAATCTGAAAGCTGTACACCAGAGTGATACATACCTGTACCGTACATTGATAGGCTCATCATTTCGCCGCTGGTGTGTGCGCAGGAAAATCTTACGCCAGTTATAGTAAAACTTTTTTTTTTTTGTTATATTTCACTAGAGCTTGACTTTTTGAGATCCGAAACGTCAATTTATAGGCTTAGTTGAACTTGTATATTGCATAACATAACTTTGCCCGAAAATTAAGCTTCAAATCGTTCCAAATTAAGATTATACGCTCTCTCGTAATAAGCATGTGTACCGTGTAAACTGTAGGGGTAAGCGGCGATTAGTCGATTACTGGCAGAGTGTGCACAAGTTACGGTTCAGTCGTTGATCTTCATAGATTTACCTACTGGTTGGGTCTGTGTCAGTATAATGTAAACAACTGAACTAAGGCTAAGTCACTGATAGGCATATCCCTCGAACATTGTTGAGACATAGGATACGTTAAACGAGGAGAACGTTGCTTAAAAGAAATTAACGGAAATGAAATGTGCAGGCTACTTATTTTCACAACCGGTTGTGCGAATACGGCTATCATTCTAAAAATAACGCGTTTCTTGGTAAAAGAAATCGAAGCAGCAGACTCACCGAGACTGACTTCCAAGCTTTCAGCCTAAGCCATAACACGTTATCACGGTGATGGCAGGTAAACGACACCTGTATTTTGTTGTAGTTGTTAGGTATCTTAAGTGTATTAGATCTAGAAAAATATGGGCTTTTCGGGAGTATTGAAAGGCGAATATATATATGACGTGTATTTGATTTGATCCGTATTATGTGTTATTGAAACTAAGTTAATTTCAAAGTCAAATTTAAAGTAGGCCTCCTGAATTGAGTGCTTAGAATTTGTTGGACAGGAAATGAGGCAGGTTAGAATTTTACATTATGGATCTCATTAGACATCGGCCATTAGCCTAGAGGGAGAGTTGTTCTAGAGCTATACTGACTGAACTATCCCTTTTCAAAAAGACGAATCTATAGCCCATAGAATCTAGAATCTAGATCATTTTAACGTAGATTTGAAATAGTCAGCTTTTAAAAGAGATGTAGATCTCGAATCTAGATGAAGATTTCTAGGAGGGTCTCAGGGAGAAGGAAACTTCAAAGTGACAGTGTTTCACAGAGCAAATGTAATACTTAAAGGCCTACTTTCAGCATGGCTGCAACTATTCCCAGCTGGGATGCCAATACTCAAAAGTATTATTCCCAGCCTGTCTCTTTGTTGGTAGTAGAGGTACCTTAGAACAATATTATTCCCTCTTTTTTTATCCATAATAGACAGCCTGGATGTGCCTTAATTTTTTTTCCCAACCTGTTCTTGTTTTATTTAGAAAAATATATTTGTTCGGAGGGAAAGGATTACCATGAATTAAAGGTAGAAAAATTATTCCCTACCTGTTGTATTCCTTCAGATCTGTCTTTAATGAGGGACAACCAGGCTATGAATAGGTAAAAACATTATCCCCATTTTTGTTTTGTTTGTTGTGATAAGAGCGCCTGGTTAAAAAATATTAATGCAATTCTTTTTGTTTGTTCTCTCTCTCTCTACAAAGAAACCCATCAATCAATCTTCTATCACTCTGCTGCACTCTGCTCTTATATACAATCTATCTAGAAATCGTTAGGCCTATCTAGCTACTTACATCATAATTCATTAACACTAAACGCCCCCTCCATTATTAACCTTTCTCTTCCTTGTGTGAGCACTACTTTAGGGAATTTCCAGTTTGAATAGGTAAAAGCTTTGATATTTATCATTTTGAAGCGGAAGGTGTGTAGATCAATACAAAAAAGTGCTAGCACAAGAGCGTATCAACCCGCACAATATGTGCGTGAGGTAATCAAACTTCGAGTAGTTTTTAGTAGATTCTCCAAGCCATTAACAGCCAATTTGGTGAACACTGCTATGTAGAAGCCTCTGCATAAGCAATGTCACCCAAACAAATGCATCTTTATACTAACAAAGGAAAAGAGCCATTCAAATGATTCATTGCTATATGGACCCCATACTTAGGTTTGGATGAGAGGCTAAAGAATGCTCAAAATCTTGAAAAAATCAGTCATAACTACATTTGTGGATACCAAACACATTTTTGGTACATATGAATGATAAGAAGAGAAAAATAGCAACAGCTATAAACCTGAAAACTGGACTTATTGAAGGGAAACGGAGTAGGAGAAAACAACGGGAAAAGATAATGGACAGACTAACAAAATGGTTTAGTAGGAAAAGTGACGGAGGCATTGAAAGCAGTGAAGGGTTGGGGAATGCGGAGGGGCATTATTACACATGCTTCAAAGTACTTGATCATTGATGGATAGATAATCGTGGGTTTTTATGTCAAGAGCAAGTTCCTAGACTTGTAACTGTAAGTTAAAGAGAGAAATTAATTTGTACAAAGATGGCAGGTTTTAATTCTGAGTGGGTTCTTAAGCGGCAAGATCTTAGACAGAGATCAATAATAATACTAGTATTAAAAATAATAAAGCTAATAATAATACTTGTATTAAAAACAGTAATAACACAAATAACAATTACTATTATTACTATCATTAAGATAATGTTTATTATTATTATTATTATTATTGCTATTATTATTATTATTATTATTATTATTATTATTATTATTGGTAATGGTCAAAGCTTATCAAGTGAAGCACCTGCAGTTACTGCACATGTTGACCTAGTACTATACAAATAAACTCAGTCTAGTGTAAAAGTGAGCCAGTTGCAATTACAAGCCCACAGTCACATGAACAGAACCTACCTGAGTACAACATGCAATGTGGCCAGCGCCTGTTTCACATCAGTGTGTGTGTCTGTCTTTGTGTCTCGTGGGGCAGCGTTTGAAACTTCTATGAGAATCAGTCAAAGCATGTCTTTCATCACCATCTTCCCCTACATCAATGGTTCAATCGTCTTTATACACAGGTACTTACAACCTCCAGATTACCCAAGATCTCTACAGGGGGTATCTTGCTCCTTCCTCAGACCTTTCCTTTCTTAGAGATCCTCTAGGCTGTCATCATTGATGTAACCGTCATAATGTGACTGGGAGGCTGAGAATCCCCCAAACTATTCGTTGATTTTATTGGTTGACATTTTTATATATTTTAAGATCACGTTCACCCATTCAGGAGTTTCTCATGATAGAAAAGGGAGGAATAAAGGATGAATGAAGGTCCACTACCAGTGGCAGTTACTCTCCACCTCGCAGTGTCCAGTTGGGGGGTGCTAAGTCAGTGAAGTAGCCGTGAGCGAAACCAGTAGTTCTTTCACAGTGAAGCAGTCAACTGGTGCGCCATGCTTTATATGTTAAGAGAAATTTAAAATTATCTCATGTCATGTTAAGCGGAATGCACTATTAGAAACTATCTTACTCTCCCCTTGCCCCTGCTCTAGACTCTCTTCATTTGTCTTTGTATTTTTCTTTCTCTCTCTCACTGTTTCTGTCTGTCTTTTTGTCTCTCTCCCTCTCTCTCTCTCTCTCTCTCTCTCTCTCTCTCTCTCTCTCTCTCTCTCTCTCTCTCTCTGTCTCTCCTTGTATCTATATCTTCTGAAATCTCTCAAGCTCTATCTTTCTCCCTCCCCAATATATTTATTCCCTTCTTTTTTTTTTCTTTTAATACCAAGATAAACATTTGGGTCAAACATGAATGGCAGGAAGACACAAAAAGTCATGTACATATGAGAAAATTGAATTCTGCTTTGCAGTTGAGGAAATGTTTAAGTGTGCTGATAAAGCTGTGTGGATTCATTTCATTCTCACACACACTTGACCCCTTTGTTGTGTCCTTATCTGCCTTTGACCTCTTTGTCGTCTGTAGTCTCAGCACGGTGGTTGCCCATTGTGTCAGATAAGAAATTATTGTGATCAGCGACACACATTGAATAGTTGCAATAGTGTATGAGTTCAAAAGTCAGATGACAAAATAATTACCTCCATTTTGTGATCGTGAAAAAGTGATTTACTAAAGAGTGACGGACTTAAAATTAAATTGTGTTGCAAGTACTTGCTTTTGATGATGTCTGTTCAGAGTATGTGGTTTGTTTGATGTGGGATGTTTAAATAAATATATACTACTGTTTTGTATTAATGATTATTTTTATATTTGTATATCAGTTTTCACATAGGACAAGAACAATAATCACCTATTTACTTTCTAGTTCAATCAGGACACTTACTCTTGGTTCCCAAAAGCTCTGTCAATTACTATTGGGGCCAACTTTTCTTTTTTATACTTTCTACTTATGGATTTTTTCTGTAACGTTTTGATGATTATTACCTCTAACAAATTTACAAAGAGGAAAACAAATGTTCAAACTTAAGATGTATAGTAACATTCTGTAATGTAAAGAATATAGAAAGAAAAATTCATTGTTTTAAATGAAATAATGATGACATGAGTTTGGAAAGTTTGGTTCTTATTAGGCCTTGCCAAGTACAAATCTAAGCATAATAAATTGTATTGTTCATTGATATTACTATTATTTGTATTTAGATTCTAAGTTCAAATCTATGTCTAGATTGATAAAGATCTGTAGGTCCGCTATGCACTCAGAATGCCCCCTAAAATTATAGTTGTACCAAAAAAATAAATAATTATTTGTTTTTACAATTTTTCACAGGTTTTCAAGTGGCTGCATTGGAGGTTATGATTTACTTTTATAAATTCAATGGGAGATACTGATAGTGCAAAATCTGCATGACTTCTTCAGACTTGTCTAAAAATTTGAGCTTCACCATGGTTCAAACAGGATTACCACGTCTAATTTTGGTACTGGTGCTTTTAACCTCACAATCAAGCATCCTTTGTCAAACTATGGATTCTTTTCTTCAAGACCTGAATAAAAATTTGACGCAATGTAAGTCCCTTTTGAATCTGTAATATATTCATAAATGCAAATGCATAATGAAGCCTATCAAACATTGATATTTTATTAACCTCATAACTTTCTTTGTCATTAGTTGGAATTTTCGCACTATGTGATGTAAGCGCTCACACGTGCACACACACACACACAAATAGTGAAATACTCAGTTGAGCAGGCTAGAATTTAAAAAAAAAATACATCACAGAGGGTGGCCATTAATGGAACCACCCCAATGTCATTTGAGGCCTTGAGAGTCGGAATGGTATGATAACAATTTCTTACAAGTTTTATATGTTATTGCTAACATCACTGTCTCCGTTATATTCCCATTATTGGAAGTTCCATTCATTTATTAAGGATTGGTAAGACTTACATTAAAATAATGCCTCAGAATTGGTCTTGATAAAAATGGATGTCCCTCTTCCCCATGCAATGACAGGGGACTCCTATGTCTACGTGGGTCATACTCTGGAGATCACATGCACCTTAACCGGCAAGTGGGCAACCTGGTCACAGCACGATATAAGCTTTTACCATTCACAACCTTTAAACTTTGAGGTAACACAACGTTGGTTTTTACTGGATGAGTGTTCGGTGTTTTATAATATTGTATTGTCTTTGTGTTAGCATCTCAATACTGAACTTGTTGATCTATTATTCAGCTCCATGGCAATGACTAGCACTTTGTGTGTTGCACTTGTTTGGGAGTCGGGTCTTTGTAGCTGTAAATGATAAATGTATACTGGTAAATAATCTCATAATGGCATCCGTGACTAGATTTTCTGTATGATATTAAATAGATAAAAACTATTGAGGAAATAACTTGATTTTTAAATGTTAAAACCTTGTGCTCAAATGCATTATCATGTTGGTATTGCCCCTAACTGTTCAAGTAAGTAAGATTTGTTGTATTTTGTTTTGAGTTTTTTGTATTCTATTCTTTCATCTTTCTGTTTGTTCTATGACTTTAAAACATTTTTAAATTTTCATTATTTCTATTTCAATGTTTTAATCATGTCTTTTTTTTTTTAACTTCATCATCTCATTATGACAACAGATATATAATACATTTTTATGTTTCAACTGTCTTTCAAACTTTCTTACAACCAGACTTCATTAGCTTTAGTTTACTCTTTTCTCTTTTTGCATGTTTTCTTTTTATGGTTGAGTCTTCAGATTATCTTGATAGTTATACATTGTGTACTTGCTTTTGATTCCACATAGTCTGACGCAGCAGATCTGGGGTGCCTTGATGCGCAAACATATGTTTATGGTCTTAACTCCGCTAAACTAGTGGTAGACAACATTACCCTGGACTATGCTGGCCAATACACATGCTATGTTGGGAAAACCAAGTGCTCCACTGAGAACTTGGTGGGATTAGCCTACGATGTTCATATTGAATGTAAGTAAAATTAATATAATATGTCAAGCATTTATTGATTTAAAGTGTGTGTGTGTGTGTGGGGGGGGGGGGGGGTTAAATGCATGTATACTGATTTTTCTTAATCAATTAAACTTTAATCACTCAAATTGTATATTGAAAGCATTAAATGTTGCATTTCACATCCAGCTAAGCTATTAATGGACCAATATCTAAAAGTTATAGAACAAAGGGCATCTCTTGCTATTACAACAATTTGACTGTTTCTTCCTGTTAAAGAGACCTGCTCAAATCAAAACTTATTTTTAGAAGAAAAAGTCCTCATTTAGATCTAGTTGCAAGGTAAACCAAGCTTGAACAAATTGATGCTCTCCCATCTGAAATGTTAATGTTTAATCCTTACTTAGGACTGGAAGGAAAAAAAAATGTGTTTTTTTTTTATTTCCCTGTTGCACAATTTTTTCTCCTTCCTGCTGTTTGCGGTTTAAAACCCAAATTTATTTGAGCGATTTCGTCCGTCCCCTGTTGCTGGTTGGGTTGGTGTTAGTATAAGTGACTGGCTGAGACAGGAGTCCAGGTCTCTCCGCTCTGTCTCGTATGTGGCAGCACATGAAATTGTCAGATGTCAGTCTTGGGGCCCATCCACAATATAGCCTATATAGTGCTGACACTGAACTTTAAACGAACTCGTCTCTACTCAACTATTTCCCTCATGTTTTGGATGTATTGAAACAGATTCCCCGCACAATGTGACCAACTTGGTCTGTAAAGTATGGGACTGGACTGAGGGAATGACATGCACCTGGGAGCACCCAGTCAACTACGTGAACTGGAAGGACATTTCCATTACTCTCAACAGTGCTTACAAGAATAGGTGAGTGTGCTCGGATTACAAGGTGACAATTAATAGGTTCCATATACACTTCTGGCGCCGTTGAGAAAAGTTCAGGCGATCACAGATTTATAACCAGGTTATTTCTCATAATGTTTCTGTAACTTAATGAACAGGCTCTGAATCTGTTCAGTTATTATATAGATGATTCATCTGTTCAGATAGAACCTTTTCGTGTTGCTATCTCTAATTTTGTTTTTAAAATTTCAGATGGAACCTTGGTAATGTCACTTTACAATTACAATAAGATCCAAATGACAAAACTGCCATTTTTTCTACCTATTTTTATAGTGAATTACAAGTTTACAGTTTTTGCTATAATAGTACAACCAAATGTCAGTATGATAGTCCCAGCAACTTGCATGACACAGTGTAACTCATTTATCAGGTTGCAACAGAAAAAATGCAATTTGTCTTCTATTGAGATGCATGATACAAGACATAGAAATTGTCTACTTTATGCTGTTTGCTTCAATACAAATGCATTTTAACAAGGTTTTTTTTTCTTCTGTGTTTCTATTTTAACAAGAATTTAATCTTGGTTCATGGATGTTGCATCTAGACTCCTCTGAGTTGAACAAGCATACATTCATCAAGTGGGTGTTTTTTTTGTTGCTTTTTTTTCTCCAGCTATATAACTTGAACATTAATGCTAGCATCTAAAATAATTTAATGTTTTTTCTTTAAAAAATGGCAGCAAAGCTGTGGTAGCTTGTCCACACCTAGACTCAACCTCATGCGAGTGGAGAAACACCCAGGAGTTCAGTGCTGCACCACAATACTGGCTTGAGATCAGCGTTACTAATCTCAGGACTAATGACGTTGCACAGAAGATTGAAGAAATAGAAACAATGAAATTGGGTGAGAAATGTGCATTTTTGATAGATGTCTTTGTCTTGTCTTTGTTTTTTATATTTTCTGAATATGTAGGATTTGTTAAGGATTTTACTTAAGCTGCTTTTTTTTTTTTTGGCAACACCTACCAATGTTTTTGTTTTGCCAGCAAGCCTTTTTTCAACCCCAATGGCTTCAATTAAATTAGAATATATAATATTGTTTTGCGTCTTTGATCGGTTTAAAAGAAAAAAAAAGTAACTATCTTTGCACCACCTTAAATGTATGTACTGTTGTGAGGCCTTTTTGGTTTCAGGTCATCTTTATATGGATTTAAAGGTGTAAGTAGTGAATTGGTGAGGGAAGGGTAAGCCAGAGAGAAGAGAAGGATTGATGGATGGACAAATAGAGTGAGAGAAAGTCAGGAAGAGTGTGAGAACGATCGCAAGGGGTTGACTGATACTCTTTGTGGTCAAGCAGGAATTTATTGCATCTGGCTGCATCCGGTTTATAATACGGAGGAGGAGGACAAAAGCCTATTCTTTGCAGGGCCCTTATCGTCATAGGTAGTACCTGCACTGTTAATATTACACCATCCTTCTTTCCCCAACCCATCCCCATCCCTCTTCTTCTTTTCTTATTTGTTCCTTTTGGCTCTTAGTCTCTCGTGGAGTGAGCATGTTTTCAGTCGATGTTCAACTACAAGTAGAATTTATATACATTTTTTCTCGAATTCATTATTGTTTGTATTAATATTATTTTGTTTAGTAGGGTCAATGAAGTTTGATCTTATTAAAACAAGACTTGTTAACTCGGCCGAATGTTGTGACTGTTGTATGCAACAGTGTATATTTTAGATCCTTGGGTGAACATTCTAAACACTTGATTAGTTTTCAAACTTTCTTACTCTTACTCCTGCCCCTGCAAAGCTGTATTTTTCTCTCTATTCTCTGTCTCACATTGCTGTCTTGCCATCTAGTACCCATTTTCTTTTTTTTTTTTCCTGAATCTACATCTTTCAATTTTGTTTGTCCCACATTTCTCTATTTGTCTTTTCACTTTTATCTTTAAAAGCATTTTTGCATCCATTGCTGTTTGTCGGACTCTTAAGCTTATGGCAATTGTTTGTCAGATTAAGAGTCACATTAAGGGCTATGGAAAAATTTATGCTTAAGATTAAAGTAAAGACAGAATCCCACTTTTACTTTCATGTGTTACTGTTTGTGTATTTAATGTATTTAACCTGCTAAATCCTACAGGATATCATAATCCTTATCTGAGCGGGGAGGTAGCTCAGTGTGTAGACCAAGCATTTTCTAATCTAAAAGTCCTGGGATTGAGTCCTGGTCAGGCTGCCTTGTTTGGTTTCGTCAGCATAATATGACCGGCTGAGACAACTCTGAGTATACCAGCATTGTATGTATGGAAGCAAATAAATGAGTGGCGAATAGCCTTGGGCCATGTTCTTACAGTAGTATAGTTACTAACAATGAATGTTAGGAAACCAACCAACTAAATCATAAATTTATCTTATCGAGTGGTTTATTTTTATATTTGTAGTGCAACCGTCTCCTGTGAGTGACCTGAAGATCAAGCCTTTACCGGAAAGAGTTGGGTGGCTGAAACTCACCTGGTCTCATAACAAACCACTCAGAGACATAGTATTCAGAGTCCGACACAGAGCAAGAGGCGAGGAGCGTTTTGCAGTAAGTCAGATTCATTAGTTCATTAGTTGTGAATTTAGTGATGCCAATTTTCTATAAATTTCCTGAATTTCAGTTTTAAAAAGTTGACAGCTTAGAGTCAGTAAAAGTCTATCAAGGGGTTATGTATTCTGGTTCTTTAAGCTATGCTGCTTTACTCGAAAGGTTCACTAAAAGATAATGATCCAGTTGGCATCACATGGAATTGTTTATTACAAGTACAACTATTTATTTGATCAATCTTTTAAACAGAGAACTGAAATGAAATGTTTGTTCTGCAATTTAATGGAGTTTAATATAATTTGTGTATTTGCCTAAGTGACTTGCAATTCAGTTCAATTTGCAAGTAAAAATGAAAAGATCAATGTCGCCTCCTTTACCTCCATTAGAATACATGTATTTATGTAAATCGAGCACTTAAAATGTATTTTACAAATTTGAATCTAAGCTTTTTTTTTTAGAAGGCCATATTAAAATTAGAAATTATCTTTGATCTATTTTTATAAGTAATGTAGTTTTGAGAATAAAAAGAAAATTTAAAAAAATAATGACTCGTATTGGCTGAACATAATTGTCAATTCAAATGTCAAATGATCATGATCATTTTAAAAACTTTTTTTCCCTTCAGCCCCTTGAGAATGTGACAAGGAATGGAATAACAACTGTATCAACAGGAGGGGAATCAACTCTTTCCTTAGAGACTGGTGTCTACAGACCAATGACCACTCATGAATTCGCTTTGGACTGCTATCCCATTGGAGACTACTCTGGTTTTTGGAGCGAAAGTAGAACAATAGAAATTACAACGCCGCAAACTGGTATGTGAAAAGTCATAGTCTTGTCAGTTTTTGTATGCTTTTAGAAAGGCCAGATTTCTCAAGAGTTAGAGGGTAGGTCTTCTGATTGGAAGATTTTAAACCCACATTTGGTAAAAATTGTATGCGCCCGATTTTGCCCCCTACTGGTTAGGTTGACGTCTGTATAATATGACTTGCTGAGACACAAGTCCAGATCTCCCCTCCCTGTCTCGTGCATTGCAGCTCATTTTTTGCCATAGATCAATCTTGGGACCCATCCATTAGTTTATTTTAGTTTAAGCCTTTGTATTCCTTGTGGAACTTAGGGCTACAGCAACTCCTTTTTACCAAATTGGATTCTGGCTCAATCGTTTTATTTCTGCCTCAGCGCTACATCACCAAGTCTGCTTCGGACATTCGACTTTGCGTTTATCTTGGGGGTTCTACTCCAGGGTTAGCCTTGTAATGTTGGATACAGGCTTTCAAAGTGTGTGGCCAATCCAGCCCCATTTACGCTTTTTTATCTTTGTCTCCATGGGGGTTTGCTTTGTTCTGTCCTACAGTTCTTTGTTTGAGACAACTTAGGAAAAAAAAAAGAAAAATAATGAAAAGGATGTTTCTGAGGCATCTATTAATAAATGTTTGCAGTTTATAGATGGTCTTGGTCACCGGCCACATTCCTGAGCCACAGAGTAAGACCGACTTCATGTTGGTATTGAAGATTAGGATCTTGTTTCGAACAGACAAGGCCGTAGACCTCCAGATTGGTCTTAGGGTATTGAAGGCGTATCTGGCTTTCTTTATTCGGCATCTAATGCCCTCGTCTGTCCCCCCGCCTATACTTTAAACTCTACCAAGATAGACAAACTTCTCAACCTCTTTGATGTTTCCGTGATGCAGCCGCAGTGGATTTAACTGTCTGTTATTGAATGCATTGTATGGCCTCATTTTTCCGATGTTTATTTTAGTCCAGTCTTCCCAGCTTCTGCTGCCACACGATTTAGCTTCTCTTGTGCGTCATGTTACTTTTGTGAGAGAAGACTGATGTTGTCTGCAAAGTCCAGATCCTCCAGCTGCTTCACGAAGTTCCATTGGATACCTGTTCTTTGGCTTGTTGTAAACTTTTCATAACCTAGTCAACCACCATAAGGGCCTGCAATAGTGAAAATGTTTAGTAGACTTCTTTACACAATTTCTTGATGCTAGCTTGTCCATACAAATGTATGTTTTTTCTGCATATCCTTCTGCATGTAAACTTTGTTCTCTTTTCTTGTGTTTCAGCTCCTCTACTAGGGCCACAGATCAGAGAGGGAAGTTATGAGTCTGGTCCTTGCAGGAGTAATCAAAGACATGTCACTGTGCTCTGGAGTGTATGTAAACTGTCACATTTTGAAGTGTTCATGCTTTAACTGCCTATTTGAACTATCCTTGAAATTTTGAATATTGGATTTCAAAAGATTTCATTAATGTGCCTTATTTTTTTAAATTATGCAATTGAAGTTTTAATAAAAGATGTGAAAAAATTAACCGAAATTACAATCATAAGCCTGTAAACATTTTGAGTTCACAGGCAATATTTATCAGTTCTCCTGGCCAAAGTTTAATATTTCTTTTATTCCCTTTATTAACTTATTTTAAGACTTTCAAAACCATAATTTATGTTACATTAAGTAATTGATATTGAATTTAGAATTTAAAATCAGCATTTCAGGAAGAGGGAGCTTAGCTCTCACTCTCTCTATCCCTAGCTCTATAGAAATATATCAACATTTTGGGATATATTGCATATTTTAAGACTTTCAAAACCATAATTTATGTTACATTAAGTAATTGATATTGAATTTAGAATTTAAAATCAGCATTTCAGGAAGAGGGAGCTTAGCTCTCTCTCTCTATCCCTAGCTCTATAGAAATTTATCAACATTTTGGGATATATTGGAATAACATAGGGAGCTTAGCTCTCACTCTCTCTATCCCTAGCTCTATAGAAATATATCAACATTTTGGGATATATTGCAAGAACATATATTGATGTTCTCAATGTAGAAAAGAATCTCCCTTAGGTGATGAACATATTTTTTTGACTGTTTTATTAAAGCCACAGCAGGTTAATATTGAACAGTCCATCTTAAATATATATGCTAAAATAGCAGGTTTGCACAGAAGTCTTAATGAACACTCCATATGTATCCGTGTATGATCAGGATGTGAAAGAAGGGGCACAGAATGGGATTATCACTACTGTGTCGATACACAGCACCAAGACTGGTCCACATCTTTGGGAAGGACCAATTGATCGCTACGCTGCCAGGATAGTGCTTGGGTGTGAGAAATATTCTCTACACCTCTTTGCCCACAATGAGGCCGGCTCGTCGCAAATGCCATCGGAAATACTCATTCCACCAGCGGAGGCTACAGGTGGGTTTAAAAACTCCCTTGTTTGAAATTAACCTTTTGCTTTTATGATGTACCCATAAACAGCTCACTTGTTAGAAATTAATCACTTGAATGCCCCGGTTAATTAAAAAAAAAAATAATGTTCCCATATCTAGAGAGTAGCTGTCTGTGAATTTGATATATCTTTTTAGTCAAACTCAAATGAATTATGTTCTGAAAGTGGCAGAGTCAAAGATGATTTGAACCAATGAATCGAAGTAGACAAACATTTGGTATTTGCTGTAATGGACATACACGTTTGCCTCAGAAATAGGAGTAAATTTGACCCTACAGCACTTGGGTGGTTTGTCAAAGTGTAAAAGTATAATTTTAATAAATACAATAATATATATAATATAATAAAGGATAATTTTGACTCAAACAAGAACACTTACCTGGGTGTTGCACATTTTGAGAACGCCCTATTCTGTTCATCACAATTTTTGTACAATAATTTTATAACTGCATACATGCACACTTGCCCTAAGATAAAGACTAAGAACATTCCTTCAAATAAATTTTATGTGATTGAGATGATAAAAACTAAGAACATTTATGTCATTGAGATAACCCAAGTTGAAATTTATTGCCCGTTATCTACTTTTGTCTTAACTAGATTTAGTTTTGCTTTACATTTAGCATAGGCTTCCCGTGATGGATTATAAACATTAAAAACTTATAGAACAAGTATCATTTTTCAGTTGAAATCAATGTCATGGTTATTTCCCTATTTAAGTGCATTGCTACAAAATCAGGTAAATAATATTCACCTAAGAAGCAACGCCCCAGTAACAAGAAAAACAACAGGTTCTTAGATGGATTAGGCTCTAAGACAAATTTTTGAATAGGCAGCAATAAATGTAAGAAAAAATGTCATTTTATTCAGAGAAAGAGAAAGAGAGTGTGTGTGTTTTTGTGCAATTGATGAGTTGCAATGGATATCAGGTTTGTCATTTGTGATTGAGTCTTACGGTTGGTTTGAGAGTATATTCAGTGGAATAATGTGTTGAAGGTTTCCAAAAGTATTCTTCTCCTATTCTTCTTCACTTAAATACACTGTGGTGTTAAACCATCCCTGTGCATGGGGAGGGGGAAAAAGGTTTAGTTGTAACAACTCTTCGTTGAATCCTTTACCTCCCTTTCCCTTACTGTAAACATTACAGGCATCAATACTTAGCATGAGAAAATGATGGCGTTTCAATGACTTTTTGATCTGACAACATATAGCATTTGCTTGTCACCCATTCTCTTGCTTTTCCGCTGCCTCTTCCCCGTCCTTTTCTTTTTTTCAGCCTAATAACTCACAGGCATATAACTCATTTTCTTCATAACTTAATGATTTTTAATTATGTTCCCTGTGGATTCAGTTAAGTAGTGTGGGCTCAAATCCCAAACCTGCACTTAAGGTTGTTAATCTTTCACTCTGGCCCCCTAAGTTCTCATCCTCTTTTCATTATTGGTGTCTTTTCCAGAGGTTCCTGTGATACTACAGGAAAGTTTCTCGGTAGAGATGACCAGGGAAGGCAACGTCACCAATGAAATTCAGGCTGTCTGGCAACACTCCCCGGCAGCAGAGGGCTCTTCTCCTGGCAGCTTCACTATCTTTTGGTGCTTAAGAAAGTGGCCATCAAAACAATGCAAGGTCTTAAAAATAATGATTTTATTGGGTGAAGTTGTGACATGAAATACATTTTAATGTTGCTTTTGTAAGATTCAATGGCAACTGCAACTGTGTTATTCTATCCTTTTAATCCTAATTATTTCACTTTTTATTACGCTACAGAGTTTTAAATGTTTTAGATTTTGGAATCAATACAGAATATGGCACTCTTTTCTTATTGTAGAAAAAAAGTAACAAATAAAGTAGCTATTACTAGACTATTTGATAGCTAGTTTGAAGTTTTTATGTGTCTTTTTTAAAAAGTCCACTGTGTTGTTGATTTTAGATTGACAACATTAGCTAAATGTTTATAGTTAGTCAAGTGGCTGAACTACCTATATATATATATGTGTGTGTTAATATTAACAATCAATTTCTTTGTCTGAAGGGTCCATTATCATGGCAGTTGGTTCCATCCAGCTCCTCGTTTTGGCCCATCACAGCAAACATAACGGATGCTACTGATTACCTGTATGGAATTTCGGTGACAGATGAAGACACTCAATTTTCATCTGAGATCTTTTGGACAGACTGCTTATATGACAAGGATGCATGTAAGTCATTGTATCGTTTTCATAGATACATTTTTTTTTCCTGTTTAATTTGGATAACTGTTGCTGCAAAATTTTTTTTCTGTGATATCCACTACAAAAGAATATACAGTGACTGGGTAAGCAAGGAAAACACTTGTTTTAAACAAATTTAAACTTTGTGCTCAATAATCTCTTCCTTTAACTTCTCATTAACTACTTCATTAAGAAAATTACTTTTGCTGAAACTGTGTTACATTATGATTTTTCTTTTAGCATCATGTTGCTTTTCATTGTTTCTTTAGTTGCTGTTTTTATTTTTTATTTTATTTTAACCAGAGCTGAGAGAAATGCTGCGCACAAAAAGAAGTAAACAATTTTTAAATCAACAATATCACCTCTTAGACTTAAAATTTGACTTCCAAAATATGGGTTGAAACCTACCAGTCCCACTATCTTTATCTGCCTTTATCCCTAATCATCCTCCCCCACTCCAGCAATTGTTCCAGCTCCAAGCAACGTCGAACTGGAGCCTGATAGTGAAGGCATTAAAGTGCGCTGGCTTCCTGTGCCTTGCTCGTATAACTCACTCATCAAAGTCAATGAATACATTGTCAAGTGGCAAAAAACCGACATTGGTAAAACACATTTTTTTTTTTTAGTCTTTCACTCATTTCTTCTGGTATTCTAATATCGCTCAGAAACTCTTACATTAAACAAGTTTTTTTAAAACCAACCAAAAAATATAACCAGCCATGATGAACAGTTTGTTGTATAAACTTATGAGAGGAACAAAAAATGTTCTTAACATGTTTAGTAGTTTAGATCTCCTAAAAAACACATGTTTAACCATTTAGAACTTTTAAACATTTTATTGTATAAACTTATGAGAGGAACAAAAAATGTTCTTAACATGTTTAGTAGTTTAGATCTCCTAAAAAACACATGTTTAACCATTTAGAACTTTTAAACACATTTTTATCAGTTTAGAACTCAGGGTTGTTAACAAGCTGTTTTGTTATTTTATGATAGCTATTGGCCATATCGCCACACTTGAATAATAGAAAGTCATTTTGGAAATAATTTACGCTTGCCAAGGCGACAATTTTAGGAAAAAGCTTTCAAAACATTTAAAAACATGGGTAAAATCTGCTTCTTATTTAAATTTCATTTCCTCTCTTTGTAATTATCTTAAACAAAGATTTATTCTACTGCTTTTTTGTGTTTCTTAACTTATAGCCAGTCTAAACATGATAAACTGAAAACAAGATGACGCAAGAAGAGCCTACACATAAAATACCTACCTTGCAATACTTGTTTTTTTTTTGTATTTTTTATTAATTCAATGTTTGTTTTATGTCAAATATATCAAAACATTTTTCAATACATTAACTTGATATTTCACAAGACATTCTTTTTATGTAGAAAGATTGCTGCATGACATTTTAAAATACTTTCTGATTGCCTTTTTTCCACCCTTTTAAGTCGTTTGTTTAATGCAAAATTTATCAAACCTTTCTCAATACATTAACTTGAACTCTAAAGCATGCTTTTTATCTATAAAGATTGCTGCATGATCTTGTAAAATTTTTTCTTGCCTTTACCAGCTGAAGAAGCCAAGGCACATGCCGTGCCCAGATCAACATCTTTCTACAAAATCGAACAGCTTCAGGCTGAGACTCCGTACCTGGTCACCGTTCAGAGCAAATCCTTTGACCAGTTGGGAAAAGAGGCTGACTGGGTGAAGGCCATTCCTCTTAAGAAAAGTAATAATTTTATTTACATTGTAGCATCTTTTGTAGAAGTACTCAGCTTGTCTTCCAGATTTTCAGCAATTTAAATCCCGCTACATGTGAGCCTGGGGGGGGGCACGGTGGTCCAGGGGTTGCGTTCCCTACTGGTTGGGTCGGTGTCAGTATAATGTGACCGACTGAGACAGGAGTCATGGTATCCCCGCCCTGTCTCGTGTGTGGCAGCACATAAAATTGTCAGACATCCGTCTTGGGGCCCATCTACAATATAGCCTATGGACGTTAAACCAACCCAACCAACCAACATGTGAGCTTGATGTAAAGAGGGCTATAATGGAACATAAGAATATATACCATTGTAAATCAGCTAATGTTGATCCATTCAATAGATATGCGGTATTGATAAAACCTTTTCAGAAACAATTGCAGTCAATAGTTACATTGTAATGAGCATGATGCTAAACTCTTTTTGATACATCATGAAGTGTACAAATTATATGTCTCAATCATCTTTTAATAAACATTCACCACAGCCATAAGATGAATATTTCGTTTCATGATAATATATATAATACATATATACATATTCTCTTAAAGCTTAAATTAAGTGTGTACGTCTTAATCCTGAAAGAAAAGACATTTGTGAATGTAAACATTTTTCGTTGCTGTAGATAATTATGATAAAATCTGTGAAAATAGTAGGAACTTATAAGGCCTGTTTTCTAACAATTTGGTTTATCGGAGGGACAAACAAATTCCTTTTTTTTTTTTTTTTATTTCTCACTCTTCTAGCTTTATTTATAGGAGGGGGGAGGGGGTTAAATTGTGTAATTCAGTGACATTCTTGTTGTGCTAAAAAAAATTTTTTTTTTCTCGCTTCCTCTTTTCAGCCTCAAGTAAATCATATGTAGGACTGGCTATTGGGTTAGCTATAGTGGTTCTATTCATAGCAGTTTTTTCCCTGGTCATGTGAGTAATCTTTTTTAATGAATTTGCACCCATTATACATAAATAAAATGTTTTTGGTGTAGCAGCCTGTGAAAAGCTCAGCATGAGAACAATTATTTGTTTTTAGATTTGAAGCAAATAGACTGTTTTTCTCAGTTCTTGTGTCAATGTGTTTGAAATCTTTTTTCTTTCAACTTGAAGAACAAAAAGAGAGAGAGATTTAAAAAATTCTTAAAGTCTGCTTAACAACATTAACGTAAGTTTCAAGATCATTTAGCACTATGGAGTGTAGTTTCCTTATTTTTCTGGCCTTTTACTAGGACATTTACACATATAATGTCAATCGATTGAAAGTAAATGCGTATTTTGTAAAGCTTTCATTGGGCATTTTTTTAATAGGATATTAAGTGCTATACAAATGTACTTATTGTTGTTGTTGTTATTATTATTATTATTATTATTATTATTATTATTATTATTATTATTATTATTATTCACTTTGAATGTTGGAAATCTTAGCAGACTGGGTAAATAAACGTCACAAGGGGATTATGAAATTATACATCTCTTAATACCCATCACAAAGATATAAAAAAGGATTACACATGTTTAAGAAACAAAATTAGAAATTGGTGAATTAATGATTAGGAAAAACCTATAATAATGAGATTATGCCATTCAAAATTTTAGGTCAACATGCTCTTTAATAAGGCCCGTTTGTTGTACTTTTATCCTTTTCATTCATATTTTTTATGTTTTCTATATTTAGATACTGCTACTGTAAACACAAGAAAGCAGATGAAAAGGCTCAACAAATAGTAGAGTTGGTAAGTTCATTTCTCTGAAGAGTATATATAGAACATTTCCTTGGAAGACTTAAATTTTTTACCATATTGAAGTATTACATCTCCGGTTAAGCCAGCCCTACACAGATTTTTTAAAAGAAATTCTTCATACTCATAGATTACCTGATATAATACTGGATTAATCTGTACATTACTACATTACTAAGAGGATATTCACAAAAGTAATATCGCCATCTTTGTTGCCATATTATCAGCACTTAGTTTAATCAAATGAATGTGAAGATTTACAAGTCTAGGAAAAAAAGATAAATCAGTTTACATTGCAAATGTAGGCCTCATTTATTTATGGAAAGTCATAATGGTTTTAACATTTACACTGTTCCTCTCTTGATAATGATAGGAATATGAAAACCCCAATCAGTCGCATTTCACTGTAGGTTTATTGTTTTTGCGCCATGTTGTTTTCTCTAGGCTTAATTGAATTCTTGCTTTGTTTTGAATAATAGGAAAAAGAGAAGCTTCTGCAGCAGAAAAAGAGAAAACAACTTTAAATGTTTTTATACATTGCCTCTGTATGAGGATAGCAGTAAGTCAAACACTAAGCGCGCCCATAACTCAGTGTAGCACAGTTCAATGGTGCCACCATACAAATATATTGGCCTTAGGCTTTATTTGACACTGTTTATCAAGTCTGCAGGATTTGCTAAAAAACTCAAGTTTATTTAGTATTTATTTTGTCTCCTAATTACAATATATATTTTTTTATTCAAAACTACTCTAGGCATGTTATAACCTGTGGGATTTAGAAATACAGTGCATGCTGCTTGTATTGAACTCCGAAAAGCTGATTTTCTGCTTGTATTGATCCTAGAGCCCAAGCTTTCTTTGTCTTTGTTATTTTCCAATGCATCTTTGGATGTTTCGATCCTAATTTTAGTGCCCCAGTAACATGATCTGATAAGTAGTGGACTGTATAATGAAACATAACCCCAAGAATCAGTGTTATTTTTTAGAGAGAATTTCAGAAAATGATTATTAATTGTCTAAACGAGGGTCTATTCCTTGATCAGGCAGCCTTGTTTTCTACTGGGTGGATCGGTGAGAGTATAATGTGATCAACAAAGTTCTGGGTGCAATCATGAGTTATAAACTTGGAGAGAACTTCAGTGTTTCCGATCAGAGAATACTCTCATTCTCTTTTGCAGGGATGTAAAAAGTTAGCCATACAAAAAAAATACAATGAATGAATTACATAATATTTTTAAAGAGTATCAGCTTAGAATCTGAGATTTAATTTTTTTTGTGTTTGTGCACTTTCTTTACAGATGGGACCATCTGAGGTACAAGTGAACACTTCTGTTCTGCCTACTGAAAAGGTGATTGGCATTGCTCTCTGTCAAAGTTTTCACTATAATTATTCATTTAAGTAATCATGAAATATATATTTCAAAGTTTCAATTAATATAAATGATTTTCTTATTCACTCCTAATGCAAAAACAAGTACCATAGTCCCCATATTTAAAGAGAACTATTGGAATAACGAGGGGTTTGATAAACACTGTTTTTCTCTCTATTTGCGCTTTATAATTTGTTTTGGAAATAACCAGAGCCTAAATTAGATAACCCTGCTTATAATGAGAAGTTC
This sequence comes from Elysia chlorotica, assembly GCA_003991915.1. NCBI lineage: Eukaryota > Metazoa > Mollusca > Gastropoda > Plakobranchidae > Elysia > Elysia chlorotica. The sequence goes on along the minus strand of RQTK01000212.1, from coordinate 393,093 downwards.
AAGGAAAGATCTGCTCTAAACCAATTCCCAAACATAACAAATAAAATTGAGAAAGGTCCCAAATAATAAACATCTCATTCTGGCACCTCAAACCTACACGTTCATGTCCAAGTCCAGTCACTCTCTCCACACCTTCCCCTTGCCTTCACTGACAACCCGACCTTCCCCTCCCTACAGGCACTCAAGGTAAACCTTGTTCTTTTATCAAAGTTCACAAAGCTGCATAGTTCAATGCTAGACAGTGGAACAGCCAAGCCTATTCCTAGTACTACTAGTAGTACTCCTTAGAACACTTTAAAAATCTTGGTTAAATAATGAAGTCACAATTTTGTACTTTCAATAAACTCTTCTTTATGTCTTATTTTGGGAATAAGATAAGATAAACTTTATCGATCCTCAAGGGAAATTTGTTCTGGATTAACAGTACATCGAGAAAACAGTACAACATTATATATATATATATGTATGTATCTCTCTCTCTCTTTCTCTCTCTCTCTCTTTCTCCCTCCCTCCTTCTCTCTCTCTCTCTTTAACACCTTTTTTTTTTAAATCCATGATTCTGCAGCAACAGAAATGCCTTAGAGCGTATTTGTTTCTTACTGCAATTTTCTTTTAGTTTCCCAAGGACAAATGTTACTTAAAATATCCATCACATTTTCTCAAGGAAGAAAAGATTTTTAAAATGAAAGCATACTTAATCATTCATTAAACCAGGAATTATGGACAATACTTTTAAGGCATTGGGTAAAAACTTAAAAATCAATTTGTCATAATTTAAGCTTTTGCCTTTTTTTTTGTTTCTTCAATTGTTGTTTCATGTTATATTTTTCTATTGTATAAACTTACAGAGCGGAAGAAAAAACATGTCAGGAGGTGTCACTGTTGATATAGCAAGCGCAAACCTGACTTCTTGCAGCACTGATGAGGAAGAACCAGGCACTCCAGTGTATGATAACTCAGGTGCAAACCTCATTGGCTCCCCTTGCTCGCGGCTGCACAACGTTGCACAGTGGTTGAAATTTTTTAAGCTTAAGAAAAACGCAGTTATTGAGAGTCCTGGCGTGACCTTCAGCAACCTCAGCATGAATGACCAGGCTCCTCTTGAGGAAAGCCCAACTTCAGACCCAGGGGGTGTACAGGCTTTTCACGCCCTTGACAATCTTGCACAAGATCAGGGTGCACTAGTGCAAGGTCTGAGCATAAACAATGGTGGCACTCCTCAGGGGTCATTGCTGCAAGGTCCTAACATGCACAATGGAAACATTTCACGGGGTGATCTGCCACAATCTCCAAACATGGACAATGAAGAGACACGGTCAATAGCTGGAGAGCCACATGAAGTCCGTCAAGAGAATAGCCAAGGACATTCCAATAGCACTGCGGAGCCAAACGTTGGCCTCTACTCAACCGTGGATAACACCATGGCACTGTCAGAGCTAGCTGCACCTTTCCAGGATGTTCCTGACTCGGGGGATCAAAGGGGTGATTCCGTCACCACATATATTCAGTTGGATTTTGAATGCTCTAACAATCATAGTGATCTTCAAAATGGGTTGTTAACCAGATCAAGGGAAAATCTGGGCCTTGCCAACAATGATATTTTAGCCATGAGAGTAGAACAAAAAAGCTTTCAGTTCAATGGGGACTCAAATTCCTCACCTTGGTCTGATAATAAAACTGACGTGAAAAAGAGTGGTGCAGCTGTTTTAGGTATTAACACAACTGTGGAAGGAACAGGTGCAACTTCATCGCATAAAGGTCCTGAATCATATGTTCGTCAAAATGATGTGAAGAATCAGGATTTTGGAGACAACAGTTGCTTCCTGGACAGTTTTCATTATGACGATGAAAGCTTTGACGCCAGCGACCAAACAATGGATTTGCCAGGAGACTGTCTAGAGCGCATTCTCTCTGGTCAATTTGAAATGGAAAAGGCTGTTCCATCTCAACATCAGCAATTGGATAATTCAACATCAGCTGCTGATCAGTCAAGCCAAGCTGGTACAACAGTGGATTGCGTTGCTCTGAATCACATGGCCTCTACTTCTGTCTCAGATCCTAATTCTGGGAAAGATGACATATTGAACCCTCTCACAAACCTTCCATCTTCTGTTCTCAATCATTCGCTTGACATCTGCAGTACATCTCCATCTGTCATTGGCCCAGCCCTTTCAGTGTTAGTCCCAGGCACATCTGTTGATACAAATTTGATTTCGACCAGTGCATTGACATCACACCCACCATCAGATCCACCTTGCGTGTCTGACACACGTCCACCAATCACCGACTCCCCATACTTGCCAAACACAAACTTACACAGCATGAATCCAACACATGTTACCAACACTGCATCTACCTTTGATCCGTCTAAATTACATTCACAAGGAACTGATCCTCCTTATTTTCCCAATAGTGCTTCAGCAGACAATAATCCATATGATTCTAAAGCAGCCCATGATTCATATACTCCCAACAATAGCGGACCAATAGCCATTGATCCATATGTTACAAATATGTCATCGACAACTGATCTGCTAGATGACTCTAATTCACAACAACCAAGTAGACCCTTAGCATCAGCACTCAATGATCCTCCTTATATTCCTCACACATCACCTACTGACTCTAATTCACAACAACCAAGTAGACCCTTAGCATCATCACTCAATGATCCTCCTTATATTCCTCACACATCACCTCCCGACTCTAATTCACAACAACCAAGTAGACCCTTTGCATCAGCACTCAATGATCCTCCTTATATTCCTCACACATCACCTACCGACTCTAATTCACAACAACCAAGTAGACCCTTTGCATCACCACTCAATGATCCTCCTTACATTCCCCACACATCACCTTCAGTCAGCTATTCACAAGATCTAATTAGATCTGTTACGTCCCAACTCAATGATTCCCCTTATGTTCCAAACTCATCATAGCCTTTCAATAACGAGAAGTAAGATCTGAGATTTCTCCGTCATTTAATGTCCCTGCTATCTTAAACAACTTGCCATCAGTCGGTAATACTCAAACTAATTCTCGTCTATCGCCATCATTTGTTGATCCTCCTTATCTTTCGAACACAACACCCAATTAATCTTTTTGTCATTTTGAATTTTTTTGCGACATGGATGGGGGATGGAATGATGGACAATTTTAAGTTTTAATGCCTAAGAAAATTTTAACTACTAGGAAGATTTGTATCCAACCCAAATTCTAAATATCCTTCCAATTTTCTACAGTATGGGTTAATTGATTTCTGTAAATTGTCTTTTTTGTTTTTGTGTGCGTGTTTCTTTTAAAATAATCAATGTGAAGATACACTGTTTTATAAACATGCCACTTGCCAGCAATAATCATTTTGGATGCTACCAAATGATCATTATCTTTAAATGACTATAAATGCATCCTAACCAACGCATATATGTTTGTAGCCATGGAACTTATTCCATGAATTATTATGATTAAAAGCCATATACATGTTATTTTGTGTAGCCATCATATCATCTTGTAAACGGTTATACAGTGCAAAGAATTTTACATGCTCAAGATTAAGTTTGATCACAGCAAGTCTTGTATGTGAAGTATATAATGTTATGTATATATACACTATATTTTCATCATGTGAAGTATACACATATTGTGAATTTTAATGTAGTGCAATTTCAGACTCCATGATGTTTGAGCTGATCAAGGTTGCGAAGTATTTCTTTGTCTATCCATTATATCCATGGATTTAATTTAATGATGCTTCTCTAAGTTCTTGCTTTTTTAATGAATTTAAAGTATGAGGAGGTAAGTAGTTTTAGCACGATATAGTTTGTTACTCAGTGCAATTCAAAGGGCTGCATAAATAGATTTCTATATGTGTGGATATACAAAATGTATTTTATTTTAAGAATAGGTGAAAGATGAAACATGCTTTATAAAAGCTTTCTGCATATCTTTGAATCCAGTCTCTGTTTAGGGCAAAAAGTAACAAAAGGTTCTATGACTTTCTTCGTGTGTTCTTTTACTGCCTTGTTTACATGAGTGACGTGCTTGCACTGAGGCTTTATAAAGGCACTTGGCCATCATTCCATAAGAATTGACTACCTTTTCATGATTAAAGCATTATACATGTATATATAAAATAAACTGCATGTTAGTATTATGCAATATGCCTTGTTCACTGATGCAATTGAACTTGTTGGCTTCTGTGACCTAACTACAGAGCATGGTTCAGCCTTGTTTACCAGCCCCGTCCTCATGAACTACCGAATTATTCAGGAGTGCTCTCTGCAAGCAATAAAATATAGTGCTAACTTTGGACGCTAAGCAACAATAACACTTACCTCTCTGCAAGCAATTAGTACCAGCTACATGTGTCATAAGGGTAGCCAGCCAGTATGTGTGTCTGAATGGGGATGGACTTCATTCTGTAGCAATGTCTGCCTCTCGGGGCTTACTGGCACAGGAGAGATCTGCTCTTTTCTCTGTCGTCTGCTGCTTGGTTTGCCACAGTCTGTTTTATCGTTGATATTTAAATGATATTCTATGTATTTTTTAAAGCATTGTGCTTCTTTGTAATCTTACACTTACTCTCAGTGAATTTTTTCTTCTTTTTTACTAATGAAATATTATTTGTGCTTTTAATTATACCCTTGGGTGCTTTGTATCTAGCCATTGAATACTGTTGAGCCAAAAAGGTTCTGTAGTTTTACTTAACTGGGTTTATTTTAGTTTATTCTGCTTCACATTGTACAGGGGATATAACATATCATTGTTACATATTGTTACTCTATTATATTCTTATTATTCCTAAACTGTTCATTTATTTCACCATAAGTTATAATCTAGTCATTTTGTAAATTCTAATATGAATATGAAAATTTAGTAAGCTTGTGACCATTACATTAGAGTTTTTTTAACACTGTTGCCTTCATCAGATGTTTGGTAGCTGTTGTAGGTATTTTGGTATTCAATAGTTTCAAATGTTTCTTGTGAACGCAGAATGCAAACATTTTTCGCCTTATAAAATCCCTGCTTGAATTACTTTTCTTTAATTGAAATAAAGACCCCACAGATGTGTGAAGTCGATTGGGTGACATTCTTTCCACAGTAGAAGTGTGACAAGCCATGCTAACTGGCGTTCTTTGTACATAATTATGTAGGTTGATGACCTCTTCTACACATAACACTCGGCAAAAAGTCGATTTCTAGATCTAAATGTGAAGGATTAGTAAAAAGTGTTTTGGTGTGTACAGGGTGGCTAGCATTTGTCTTCCTCTATACTGGTTTAGTGATTTGGGTTCTGGATCTAAGTGTGTAGGCTGAGTAAAAAGTGTAAAAGCCCAGGAAAAGATCAAGTCCGAATATTTTATTTCTCTATGTTGATTGATCCTTCAACTTCAGTTTGTGTTGTTTTATGTATTTTTCAATTTTTTTCAAGGATTTTTTAAACCTTTAAAGACTCAGGAAGAAAAACAACCTCTCTCTCTCTATCTCTGGGTTTAATGTCTCATAGAGATTCCCACTTGAGTTTGTAGCAGTGAGCAGGGTGGTAAGTGGTGGGTTTTTTCTTCACTGTGCACTCAGTCAAGTCTTAGATAAATGAGAACTAGTAAAAACTTGCAATTTACACACACCACCCCAATCAGGTCCCACCACTCCTGGATTTAGAAAGCAAGATCCAGCGCGGCATTGTAGGGATCGACAGCAAGAAACATTCACATTTTGGTGTAACCGTAAGCGATTTTCATACAGGTGCATGTCTTGTTGTTTTTATCTTTTCATACAGGTGCATGTCTTGTTGTTTTTATCTTTTCAATTTTCCTTTTATCACTATGTAATACATGTATAGAGGATTTATAAATGTACAAGTTACCGCTTTCTAGATAGTTTTTCTTTAAAATATAAATCTGCTTTGTATAAATACATGAACATGTGTAAAATGAATTTTCCTCATTATGCTCGATCATAATAATGTGCTAGTGTATAATTATGATGATTAGTTTGTTTAGATGGTTTCACAAGTTTCATTATTGAATACTGCTGAGAATGAGGTGCCATATACTTACCAATACTATAATATTTATAATCAGAGCGTGGAACTATTATTGAAAGCAATATATTAGAAGTGCAGCAGATTGTAAGAAGAAACTACTGAAATACTCATTAGTGTTTTGTACAGACCAAGGTTATAATTAGAGTGTAGAACTATCATTGAATTTGAAGCCAAGTGCAGCAGGCTGTAAGGAGCAACCACTGAACTACTCTTTGGTATTTTGTACAGACCTATGTTTATAATAAGAGCGTAGAACTATTATTGAGACCAACATTTTAAGTGCAGCCAGTTAAACAAAGCAACTACTGAAATACTTATTGGTATTTTGTATAGACTATGTATAGAAGGAGTAAGACTAAGAGATGAAAATGAACGTTTTTTCCCCTACTTTGTTAATGTTGTTGTTGTTAATTTTTTTTTCTTTTTCTTGATTTACATTTGAACAATTTTTAATTTTATATGTGCAGCTTGTTATGCTTTAAGTTTAACTTGTTTTTGACCATTTCATCCAATATTTAGGGAAATGTGCTTAAGACTATGGATTTTTTGTTTAAGAGGACATGTTAAATGCATATAATTATTTTATTTGATTTCAATCAATTTTTATACAATTTATGTTAACTTTGACAGTTAATGGACAGGTTTTTTGTTTCGTCATGTGGTTATTTTGTTCACATTTCTATAATCTCACTTCACCAAGATTTTCAAATAAAAACATAAAATATTGCCAAGTTTGCTAAAAAACTGCAAAAGAATGTTTCAAAAAGTGGATTTTTCTTATCACAAGACTGATGCAATGTCACTAGTAACAATCGACTTAGATGTTTGCAAAATTTGGTGGTAAAATATAAGTACATGTAGTATTGTATGTATAATAATGAATTAAACTATGTATATGAGGTTTATCTGCATTTTATTTTTGTTGCTATCATAGTTTTATTTTAACATTGGGTAACATACACTGCCGTAATGATTAAATTTATTTTGCAATAGTGTTCAATTTGTCCTTGCAATTATACACATTTTTCGGCTCTTTGGTATATTTTACACACGTTTTTTTAAAACAAATCAAGGCTTTGTTTTCTTTGTTTCTAATTTTTTGAGGGTCACGTTTTTTTTTTTGTTCATAAATTACAGCCCCTCCCTAATAAAAAATGAAGTGTTTTGTAAAAAATGGTTGTTTTACAAACTCACTGCATTTCTTTTGTTCAAAACTTTTCCATATTATGCACGTTTTACCAAAAACCTTTCAAAAATTGTTCTTTCATGATTTAATGTATTTTGTACAGTCAGTTCACTTCACTAAGTGACATTTACAGACTTGAGCATAAGTGCTTAACAGGTTATAAACTTATTTAAATATGTTGCCTGCAGCTTTTTCAAATGTACTTTTTTTCGGGGATTTTTGGTTTTACAAAAATATGTCTTCATGTGAGTATGAATGTATAATATATCTAAATGCTAGTAACTTTTAAATAAAACTTTACCAAAATGTTCTTTCTTTCCTTCATTTGTATTTGTTTAAAAAGTTTTCGTGAATATTATTATTTTATACTACATCTTGTTTTTTGGTGCATTATTGTTGTGTTGTTCATTACCAGTACTATTTTACAAGATTACACTTGAGTGTTGTTTCAGAACCTTGGTGATGTGTAATACTTGAATAAATCATGTCCAGAAAGATAAAAGTTTTAAAGTATACGAATGAAAGAAAAAGAAACTAGCAAGATATAACTTCTTCAGTTTACTTTTGTATTTTTTTTTTAGCTTAATTCAATTATTTTTCTGCAATTTTGATTCAACAAGACCATAAAAGAATATTTTATGTTGTCAAACCAGTACAAAATATACAGACAAGGCTTGTGATTTTACACATAACTTAAACTTGTGATGCTTGCTCTTGAGATAGTCTTCACCAGTGAAGTGTTAGATTTTGCTTCATTATTTCGTCTTTTAATAGATCTTCATGGATCTACTGCATTAACCCTGAAAAAGTAAAGTGTAGTTATGATGTCGTTTGCCAGTTTATTTACATACAAATATGACAAAAATGGCGGCTAGCTTTGACAGCAGTAACACCTCGGAGATTAATTTACAGTGTAAAATTAATCGACCTACAACACTTTGAGTGTTATAATGAGCGTAGAAACCAAGATTTAAAAGGCAGGGAAATCATCATACCAATGATAAACGATTCAATAGTATAGTCTTTTTAAAACATTTATTGCTTGCAAATTAATTTGTCAACATAAAAAAACATTTTATATACATGTACATGCATTGTTGATCAAATGAAAGTTACAATAGACATATAAATATTTTTTCATAGCGAAGTGTGTACTTGTACTTATTTTAACAGGTGATGTGATCTACAAAATTTTCATAATGATCAATACACATGTTAATTAGGATTGATGGAAATCAATTTTGAAATGAAAACAGTTGTTTAAAATAGCTTAAGGCGTTTGCACTGTTACTGAAATGCCAACTTTGCGTCAGTCACACTTAAAAACGTTAAAATGGAAGGAACTGAAGACATTATCAATCCACCTCCATGCGCGACACAGCTTTCGAGATTCGTTTACACATTTCCTTTATCTGATCATTGTCTTTGTATTCCGATGCGATCACAGAGTTGACAAGGGCAATTGTTTGAACATCATTAGCAGCCTTGATCCATACCCGCCCATTCACTCCAACACTTATTTCAAATTGGAAGCGATTGCCGAGGCTTTTGAGCAGTGTGCACTCAGGATTCAGCAACCTGAAAATGTATCACAGTACACTCACAGTTACGATTTATGCATGCATGCTTAGATTTAGGTTCACATATATATTGGATTGACAGTTACAGTTAGTGTTTTATTCTTCAGTGCTCAAGAGATTTTTTTAAATAATTCCTTTCCCTTACGAGCTTCAATAAAGCAGTAGCGACAATTTTGTGACTGTACAGTTTGTCAAATTTAAATCTGAAATAGATGAGCCATTAGAATTATCTACCTACGATATACAAATCTGTGAATGGGGACAAAATGATATCTCGAGGCAAAGACATCAAGACAAATCAGCTAGCCATGGGACTCAGAAAATATCATGCAGTTGATCTCTGAATAGTGCACATGGCAGGGCAAAATGCAATGCAATGACAATAGTTTTCAAAGCCCTATTTGTTTTTCTTACCACTAAACCAATAAAAAGATAGACTTTGATACTTGAAGAAACTACAGATTAAATGAGCCTAGAATTATACACACTTAATGGTCCAATGATTGATAAAATAAAACAAAAGTTTTAAAATGCACCAAAATTTACGGTGAGTTTTAATCGAAATTAAAAACCACTGTAAATGCATGCGCAGTTGGCCCACCCTGGAAATACTTTTCATTCTGATTTCCATAGTGCACGAAAAAAGGCCTGTATTCAGCTTGGCTACTTGACCGACAGTTGGACCACCATCTTGAATAATGCTAGATTGAATTTTTCAACTGTGTCTTAAACTATGCATAATAGATAGTTTTTTTTTTAAAAGACAAAATGTTTTTTTTATTCACTTCTAACTTCCCATAATGACTTTCTATCTATAGAAAGTTACAAAATGCATCCCATTGAGTCTGACTGCCCCTTCTATGTTCTTAAACTCTTAGCTTGGCCTAGATCAAAAGTTGTGAATACAGACAAATCTAGCAAAATTATTGCATGACCCACGAGCTTTAATGATTGGTAGCCAAGTCAGGTATTGTTTACTCCGTTTTGACATCTTGGCCAAGATCATTCCTGTGTTTACAAGATCATTTGACAACCGATGCAAATCCGCTCATATATATATATATATATATTTTTTTTTTTTTCATAATTTAAAAAAAAATTAAAAACTAGGATTGATAGTCACTGTTTCTTACACTGCGTATTAACGCTTCCAAAATATAAACACTAGAAAAGGAAAATATTTCAACATTTTTTCTAAATTTTGAATATAATTATAAAAAAATTAAATGACTGTACTTTGAAGTTGCTGGCTCCTGCTCTCTTCAGACAATATGTAGTGGTCACAAGTAGCTCTACATTGTGTATGAAAATTATGCCTCAAAAGGGAGGCAACAAATCCCATGTTATACCTCGAATCAGTTTTGTGGTCATACCACATTATTCAGGAGGAAGTGTTGATAGAGATACAAAACAAAAGTGTTGTAAAAATAAACTTGTATTTCCAAATGTAAAATTCTGTTCTTAGTGGACATTTTATGACTGTATCAATTTAAGTCGCACAACTTCCTTAAGTCACAAATATAAACAGAATAAAGAAAAACAACATATTTTCCTAATAATTAAATACTGGGCAGCATTTTATGACGGAGAATAATTTGATGAGGAGAAGAACAAAAACTCACTTTCTCGCCAGGTTTAATGATGTGTGGAAAAGAAAACCTCCATTGCGGATAACACCCATACCATTGCTGCGCCCATAACCATCAATACAAACTATTTCAGGCTCCATATCTTTGTTGGCCACCAAAAGTTTTGCATAAACTATATCCCCAACCTGAAAGTATAAACAGTAAAAAGTATAAAACACAATACAAAAAAAAAAAAAATCTACAATAAAATAATAATATCAAATTGATAGCCTGTCTAGCAGTGTTCTGTCCATTATCATCTTGGTTGAGCCATTTTTCATACACATACTAATATGTGGGTATGGGGAGGACAGAATTAAAAATTCTAGATTTAGCACTCTTAGGTAACGTGAAAAAAATTGTTTCCCCTTCTCTCTCTTTATATCCTAAAAATGTTCAGTTCATTATTATTGATGCCTTAACATAAAATATTTTGCGAAAAATGAGGCAGGCCTTAACAATAATCATAATTCATGTCTGACAGAAAGGTAAAACCACTTGTCTCATTTGCCATATATATTGAAATTTGTGTTAACTTCAAAGTTACATTATTATTGCAATTATAGTATTCTTTGAGATTATTGCATAATGTAGTAAAAATTTGCATTAAAAAATTAATACACGCTGCATGATATAAACTGACACAGTTTTCTAGTAAGAAGCATAGGAATAAATATTAACATAGGAATTTAAACAATGGAATACTCTAGCCAAAAAAAGCAATATTTTTTATGTGTCAATTAGGAAGGTGATTCACCATGACTTATGAAACTTGTTTGGGAGACGTGAGCATTAATGTTGGTATTAGCTGATCAAGCGACAGAGCCCGCAATCGAGTGAGCAATGCAGCACAGGGAAATTCTAGTTATTATAAGAGAAAATATAGAGCGGAAACAGAAAAATGTTACTATAAAATGACACTATGACATTTTTTGTTGTTGATCGTGACTTGTGTCCTGAAACAAAAGCCAATAACTTTAGGTGAAACAGCATTTCTAATTGCACATTTAAAAGAAAGAAAAATTATGCTTATGCATCCATCTCTTACATCCATCCCATGTACTATTCGAAAGATAAAAGGAAGTATACATAGAATAGCTCAGTCCAAATTGTCACAATATTTTTTTCGGAAATGTAAATAAAAAATAGTAGCTAGAGAGATCTAATATTAAAACCAATAAATATCACTACATACCTTCACATCCGGCCTGTTCCTCTTTGTTGATCCCTCGAATGACAAATATGACAAACTTGCCTGCTCACTGCTGCCAATGTCAACCCTAAAAATATCCCCTACTTTCTGGTTGACGATGCCAATCACAGAATCACCCTTTGCTGGGATATACTGAAAAGGAAAAGAAATTAATCATTAGTTCCCAAGCAATATGAAATACATTCCCCCCCCACCCCCCAGAAAGTTGTGATTGAAAAAGGCATGAGTTGCAGCCAAAAATGGCAGAGGCTGCAAAAAAGTTGCAGCATAATTTTAGCTTTTAAGAATCAATCAACCCCGGCTCTACCTGGCGCCTAATTTAAGGGTATAGTTCTCCCAATCGAGCGCTGCTGCGCGCCAACATAAAGGATAGCTCTCCGATCCCAGCTCAACGGAGCGCCCATTATTAGTGGGTGACTTCAGACATCATCTTGTCACAGTAAATCTTGTCTCATTCACTTAGGACTCAATACTTCTATACTCAAAATATCAACCAATGAAAAGGTGCGACTTTTCCAGTCTTGTGGGCTTCATCAGTCTTATGAGCAGGCTTTGAAGCATGGTGAAGCTGGTTTCTTGGTATGTTTCCCTATTACGAGATTCTTCCTTGATGTAGCTGACCAGTGAAGGGTATCTGTGGGTATTGATACTGCTACATTATTTGAACGGTGAGTCTTTGAGCTATTTTATGATTTGAGAATACTACTCTTTGTCCCGCTAAGGGAGCAGGGGAGATGTAAGAAAATAAGTTGGGCCCCTGCTCAGTTCTGGGTGAAGGGGAGATGAAAACAATTTGCAGTTTGTGATCACACATCGCATCTACTCTCTCTGATTTGACCAGGGTGTATGACATCTAATCTCCCCCACTGCAAATCATAAGATCTTGCCACATATGGATTTTGAAGGTTGGACAATTACAAAAACAGATGAAAAGAAACTGTGTTCTTTTGAATTGAAATGCACAGAAAAATACTTAGAGCTCCATGGACAGTTGAGTTGTTGTTATTGAGTTGGTTTAACGTTCAACATCAGCACTATATAGGATATTTTGTGGGCGAGCCCCAAGACTAACGTCTGACAATTTTATGTGCTGCCACACACGAGACAAGGCGGGGATACCATGTCCCAGCCGGTCACAGTAAACTGACACAGACCCAACCAGCAGGGAGCGCAATAGCCAGGGCTCGAATTCGAACCTTTTGTGTCAGAAGCCGATGTTCTACCCCAGGACAACAGAGCCCCCCGTTCCATGGACAGTACACAGACAAAATGACAACATAAGTAAAGTACTTAGATCATACCAAATTTGCTTTTGCGTACCATCAAAGAAAGGAAACTGAAATACTTTGGGCACATGAAAAGACATGAGTTTGGAAAGATATATTCTATAAGCAAAGCTAGGGACAAAGTGAAGACAGGGTAGACCTACAAAAATGTGTATGGATGACATCAGCGACTGGCTACAAAGGAGGCCCTGCGTGGCAAGAGGGATTGCTCAAGACAGAGAGCTCTTCAGGCAGATTGTACAAGAGGCTACGTCAGCCACTACCGACAAGCCAGTGTGATGATGAATATACTTCTGCTGACTAAAACATTTGGGTTGCGACAAAGTCGAATATTACAATAATTATTACCTAAGTCTCGTCACTAAACAGTTGCAAAAGTAAACAATCAAGATAAATGTAAGTAAAAAAAAAAGAAGAGGAAGAGGGGAGAAAAAGAGAAGGACAAAGAGAGGCAGAGATAGAATGAGAGAGTGTGTGTGTAAAAAGTCAAAAGTCAGGCATACGAAAATTTTTGGTCAGTTTAGCATGGAAAGATTGCTTTGGAGGGGGCAGGACTTGAGCAGGATGGTGGGGTAGGAACTATCTATGAAGAAGAATTCACTTCATTACTATTACAGTATTGTAGTGGTTTTAATATGAATCAATTAGGCAGAGGTTAAATTAAGTGGATCAAACTAGATTGAAAATGTAGTCTATGGGACACAAAGGTGTGAGAATATGTAATAGTAGACCTACTACTTCATTAAAAACGTATAAAAATTAAGAGAAAGACAAATAGAGACAGAAACAAAGACAAACAGACAGACATGGCGATTCTCACTAATTGAGGAAAACTAACTGATAGTTAGGTTGTCTTTGCTAGTTGAGGCAGACTTAATAAATTTTGTATTAATTAGAAAATCGAGAGTTTCTGTGCACATGCCACATTTTTTGTCTAGATTATCGTGTCATCCTCATTCCTATCCCCCTTTTATTTGATCATTGCCTTTCTTTAGAACTAATATCATGGATGTTTTCATTTTTTTCTAGCGAGATTAAGACAGTGAAACTGGTCCTTTTAAGGAGTACCTGTATGCACTGGTTTGATACCTCTCCAAAGAAATTCCTTTTACGATTGAAAGGCTCATATAATTTAATATATATACGACATGATTTGATAAGGCTACAGACTTTCTACAGCCGTCTGGTTCAGGGTTATTTTTTTTTATATTGGAGATATAGGACATTATTATATTTTTCATAAAGGTTTCAAAATGTTACTAAAAATTGTGAAAAATTACAAAAAGCTGCAAAGTCAACAAAACTTGCAAGTTTTTTCTGCGGGAACAGGGATATGTGAAGATGTTGAAATCTGAATAATTCTGTAAAATTCAATTAGAAAAAAATAATAATGATAAAAACATGAAAAGATTTAGTGTTTCAAAACTAAAAAAAAAAAAAAAAAAAGTGAAAATAACAGAAATGCAGGCATTAAGCCAACTCCACATAAATCAAATACTGGTACGCTGAATCTAAAATTTAAATTCATTGAGTTCCCTTCCTGTCTGAAGCCTAACATATCAGATGAGCGAACAACTATACCCACTAGATTTTGTTCAAATCAAATTTTTGTTATCAGATTATCAAATAAAGTTGAGATCTTTCCTAATTTTAAGTTAACTTGGTGTAAAGAAAGATTATTACCGGTCTATGTAGAATAACTGCGATAGACATTGTTTATAGCATAATTATTTAGACAGAAACACTACTTAGATGACATAGTGCATGATAGCAAAATTTGTACAAGTTCACTATATATATAGATCTAGTGCGTATAGACTCAGCCAAACACTACACACTACAGTAGGTCTACTCTTTCTTTTAGCCTTTCCCTTCACTCGTCTGTCTCAAATTCGATTTCCAACAATTCTAATTGGATTTCAAATCTAGATAAAGGTAATTTGGTATTATTATTATTATTATTATTATTATTATTATTATTATTATTATTATTATTATTATTATTGTTATTATTTTTATTTTTGTCGTCATTACAATTACTAATATTAGGATTATAATTATTATTATTATTATTATTATTACTAATATTAGGACTTGGCCTCCTCGATGTGTATAATCGCAGTCCTGAGTTTTTTTTTTAATGAAGTGTGTGCTCGCCACGCAGTTCATTGTAGGGAAGTTTGGCTTTCTCAATGCGCAGAAAAATTTATAACATCAGAATGGACCTTCTTTGTTGTTTTACTGCAGCGTCACTGGACTCGCTCTGGTTCACTCACTGCAATATACAGCATGTCATCCCTTGATTGTTGTGTTCGTTTAAAGTCCAACAGCAACAGCACATAGGCTATATTGTTGACGGGCCCCAAGACGGATGTCTGACAATTTTAAGTGCTGCCACACACGAGACAGGGCGGGGATACTATGACTCCCATCTCAGCCGATCACATTATACTGACACCGACCCAACCAGTAGGGAATGCAACAGCCAGGATTCGAACTCGGGACCTTTTGCGTCAGAAGCCGATGCTCTACCCCTGGACCACCGCGCCCCCTATGTCATCCCTTGAAGTGAATCAAGTATTTAATAATTTTTTTTAAATACCATAGCCAAATTATTGTCTGCTAACCTTTCAGCAATTATTAAATCTTTATGAAAGACATGCAGCACAGCCAACAAAAATGATAAAATGCGTAGTGCAGTTTGGCTATCTGAACCGTTACGCGAACTGCATCGGCCTTTTAAATTAATTTAAAAGCCTAGCCAACCTACCCTTTTATGGTGGCAGTCAACCCAATAAACCCCTGGTTTACGAAACCGCAATATTCCTGGTCGAAGGACTTTTATTTCTGCTTCTTCCTCTTTAAGTCCTGGACCTAAAAGGATCTTTTTATGTTCATCGTTAGGCTGTAATTGTAGCAGGCTGAAAGTATCTCCAGGAATCACAACATTGCCTATGGGGGCAGCCATTTTGAACAAGGGAAATTACTCAGTACTGATTACTCAAGCGAGGGTTACTAAGCCTAAGCAACTTTGGCTTAGCACTAGCAGGTAACCTAAAAAGACTTCCTAAGAATCAGAAAAGCGTTGTTATGGTGTTGATATGAAAACAAGCTTTTTTAATAGGGTAAATCACGAGTTGATGCTGTTGTTGCTTTATTTTTTTATTATCATACGGCACCTCTAAAATATGTATGAGAAATCGCACCGCATCTGAAACTCTTCCGTTCACATTAAATATATTAAATGTCAACGAAGATGATCTCATACATGCGGTTGAAATATACTAGCGTAATTTTGTTGAAACTAAAAAGTTGACCAACATTCAGTTGTTGTGTTTGTTGTTGTTATTTTTTAGCAACATGTTAGGAAAATCGTTGAATTTTTAATACTTCATACGAAATCCCTTGTAAGCTTTCAGCCGTTCATTTGCGGGTTGTGGCATTTGCAAAGTACATTACGATGAATATTACAAAAGTGGATTGAAAGCATTTATAATTTCATTCGGCCAGAGTATAAACCAATCCATCCTCTATCGGTCTTTTGACCATTTAATGGACCGTGTCGGTGTTTTTTTCTCTGGAATATTACGAGGGAAATGGTTTCTACCTTAATAAAAGAACGACACGATAACGGCATTTCTTAGCCTACATGTGTTAGATGAGATCTCGCAGGTAGTCAAGCCAGGCATAACGATTCTATGTTTTGTTCCCGTTGGGGCAGTGACCGGATATCACGCTCTGGTGTTTTGTCGACAAACAGGAATTCGGGAGACACACAAAGAGAGCTTCACTTTTCCAGATAAAAGTTCATTAGCACAGACTGACTATGGGGTTATGTGAATTGGCAAACCTTTGGGCTCCTAAAAGGGAAATACATTTTTTGAGTTGGCAACAAAAATTGTCAGATTTTGTCCTCTTCTGGTTGGGTCAGTGTCTGTATGTTGCAAGTTGTATCCAAACAAAGTCTCTGTGTGGCAGCACATACAGTTATTAGAAGCCATTTTTGGAACCCATCCCAATATGGGATCCTCCGTGTGGACCTACGAGATTTTAAGCTATGAGGCAGTTTCTCCCACACAAGAAAAATAAGCACAGAATACAAGGCATATCTCCACAAAACATTTCTTCTGTAAGGGAATCCTACTAGCCAAGTCATTAATGCTCTGACCTGGCGAGCTGGAGCTGTGCGTTTCGAATCTTAGCTGATGAGACCGTACAGGAAACATATGGGGATTATAAAATCATTTAATTATCCTCTTTGATTATGGGCTTGGGACATTTACACTCAACGCATTTTGTTCAGATACCGCAATAGTGATTGGTGTATATTTCATACTCTAGCAGTAGTACAATGTATGATTTATTGCTTCCGGTAGACCTACCTCTTTTAGCTTATGTCGAATTCATAAATTCTGCGTTCTTCGCTAGCGGTGTCATTTGTATAAATATGGACTTTGTACCATTATTGTAAAGGTCGGACATTAAGATTGACCTTTAGCGATTTTTAACATCTTTTTTTGCTAAGAAAAGGGGGAAAATGATATGAACAATTAATTTGATATAATTTAATGAACCATAGTAAATTCCATGTTTTGCCAGTAGATGCGGAAAGCTCAAAACAAATTAAATTAGGATGAAACGCGAATAGCAACGCCTGTAGACTCAGACTGGTTGTTCTTTTAATAACCCCTTTACAGTAAATGGTCGGATTCGCTGTCCTTTGTTTGCAATGATACATTAGTAGTCCGATTGAGATTAAGGGTGAAATTAATAATATCTATGCTTGCCTAGTATAATCTTTACTTATAAAAGACAGAATCACGTCATCCAAACTATTGATATTGACATGTTCAAACCACGTGTAATCCAAAAAAAAATTATGATTGCTCCAACTACACTATTGTTATTGCAATAAAAACGTAAAAAGTTTAATTTTTGTGAACACATTTTCTTTGGCTAAACTAATGTAACATATTTTTTCTAACATTTTGCACAAAAAGAATGCGTAATATCCCCCCCCCCTTTTTGTAAAAATCAGATATATATTACTAGTTTTAGAGATACACAATTGATGTTTTTTAAATAGTGTTCCTTTTACTCTGTACATAGTTTATAACAAACAGCTCTATTGAAAAACGTGTCCTGCACAGAGTATAAATTTATGTGGTATTTGGCATTTAAATTCCGAATCCAAAAAGGCATAAAGCTTAAAGCTGTGTTGGAATCCTGGCCATAGGTAGCTGGTGTGTTGAGTTCACTGTTCGCGGTTGTGTGTCATAGGGCCTACGCAGCGGGGAAAGAAAGAAACGTCGACCAAAGCGTAGCAGATAGGCCTAACACGCTGTCAGTGTGGATATATCGATATAAATATCGACGACTATACTGTAGCTAAATCAATTCTCGTCGTTTAGGATTTCCCAACTAGTAGGAGAGAGAGAGAGAGAGAGAGAGAGAGAGAGAGAGAGAGAGAGAGGGAGGGAGAGACAGAGACAGAGACAGAAAGAAAGAAAGAGAGATCCGCTCTCTCCATATAGAGAGTGGTAGAGCGCTAGTAGTTCAACTAACTAATGCTATGAAGCGAGTGCGGAAGATCCACGGTTCGAATCTTAGTATGTATTTCCGACCAAATGGCATTGGAACCTGTGTAGTACAAGAAGAACATTTTATTTTTTTTCACAACTGAGCTGTTGCTTCAGTCTTCACATAATAAGGCTATTTGGAAAGTATAAGGGATGCAAAACGTATCAAATAATTATTATATTTCATGAGTGTTATCTCCAGTGCCAGATTTAAGGCGGGCCCCCAACTATCCCCGATTTTAAAATGCTTTGTAAATGTATGCATCCTAGAATAACAATTATGGAGTGACCCTCACATTAGTTGGGAACAGCCCCCCACCCTTCCCCCTGTAACAAAAGTCCGGAACTGGGTATCACTACTTTGAGTGACATGGGCATAAACTAAGTTGCAAAAGATTTGTTATTACGTGCTCGAGACTTATGAAGTGACAACTATAATGAGATAAATTCATTAAAAAAAAACCCAACTGAAAACAAGAACAAAACAACAACTGGCAACTCAGAAATCGCCATATAAAATAGTTGTAACTCAATAGTGAGACGTATTACTCGCCGTATAGGATCCCCCAGGGGAACCTAGGAGACGTTAAACCCGGAGAGAGGGAGATAATTCTCTTCCTCCCTCTATAGAGAACTTTTCAGTGAGACGTATTGAAATAGAGAGACTCTCATTTCGATGCCCACGAGTAGACTTGAAGCGCCAATGTTCTCTGTAATCAAAATGAAATAATGCTAAATATGAAAGAAAAAAGAACACGTGCTAAAACAACAACAAGATCAACAACAACAAAACGACAAAAAATCCCCACAAAAACAAACAACAGCGCTGCACATGTAGGCCTATACATATTAGGCTAATGAGCGCGAAAACATCGAAATTATAGGTTTCGATATATGGTACTCGATTAAACCCACTACACAGTAGACTGTCACAAACAGTGGCTAGGCCTGTACTAATTTCCACTGTGAACTTGCGAAGAAACATTGTAAACATTGCAGTAATTTTTTTTACGTCGGATCAATTTTGCGCATTCTGGCTTTTTCAAGTGATATTATCAGACTTGACAAAACACAACATTTAAGGGAAAGTTTAGAAATACTAAATTTTGAAATAAGGACGTTTTTAAAGCTAAGTAGGCTACTCGATTCAATGTGAAAAGAGTGAAGAAGATCAAGCGCGCGCACTCAATATGGCGACCACGTTCGAAAACGTGCGTTTAGCCGCCTATGATGAACAAGGGAAGATCAAAGACAGTCCTGATGTTTCATTCAAATTGGATATTTCAGAAAACAGCGGCTGTCTTACAGTCAACTTTGTCAATGGTAAGTTATTCTGCCTAGTATTGTTATAGATTTAGATAGAGAACATGGATTCATGTCGTCCCATTCATCATTTCATGTCATATCTACATAGATCTATCTATCTAGAGAATCTAGATATCTAGATCTTGATCTAGAATCTAATCTATATATGTAGATATAGATCTAGATTAGGCCTAGAGATCTAGATCTATAATATGTCGATCAATCAATCATCTTGATCTAATCTGGATTCTAGATCTAGATCTAGAGTTCTTGTTCTAGGTGCTCGATTTGTCACCCTGTTAAGATACGATTTCGACCAATGTTGCAAAATTGAAAAATAGAACGTTGCTAACTTAAAGGCAATCCTGCCGTTTTCACTGAATTTAATTGCATAGTATTGAGCAAACACCACAGAAATGTGCAAAGAGGAAATGAAAACTGCGGGAGGGGGGACAGAGGGATTGGAAGAAAATATAAGCAAGCTAAAGTCAGACCTTGCTCTACAGTGGTAGTAGTAGTAGTATGAAAACGAGTCTAATGACGACTGGACTGGGATCAGGAGTAGAGGAAGAGTGTACGTGCTGAAAGAAAGATTGGAATGCCTTTTGTCTAGATTAAGGCGAGGTACCGATACCTAAAATGACAGTGATGATTAGGCTGACATAGAGTCCTCTGAATAGACTTCTCAAAATTCTATTCTCTCTGTTCTATTCTTGTTGGGGTGTCTTTCTCTCTCTTCTTTTTATTCTCTTTCTACTACTTCTACACTAATTTTCATTTCTCTTTCTCTTTGTCCCTTATGTCTACCTGTATATCTGTTTCTCCCTTAAATTAGTGTTAGAGTCTCCTATCTTTGTATGCCTATCTATTAACCTCCCCTCTCTTACATTTTTCTCTTTCTTTTGTTTTAAATGTCATCATAATTCACAATTTTCATCATTGCCATGGACCTGTATCAGTTGCAGTCTTTGGAAAATATTATAATCAATAGACTGATCAGAAAAAGTAAATCTAGTCGTATTTATAAAACTATGAAAATAAGTAATCTTGAAGCTCAACTTAATCAAACTTTAAATGTTTCAATGTACATGTGCATGTATTTTTGGATAAGTTATTAATGTAGGCTGTATCTAATTTTACAGTAATTTATAATCAACATTAACTTTACGTCTTAAAATGAATTTTGTCTTTCTTCAGATAATGCACAACCTAAGCCAATCAAAATTGGAAAAGACACAGAGCTTGCTCGTGTGGGAAACTGTTGTTTGGTCATTAGTAATGACTCTGCCTCATTCCTTCTCACATTCCCATCAATACATAGTAAGTTTATCAAGAAATTTATTTTTAGCATGACAGAAACTAAATAGCTAATGTAGATAGTAATATATTGTACACGCATCATAAAAGTTTATCAGTTACTTTTTTTTTAGCTTTCAACAAACTCCAAAGATCTGTCACAGATATTATAACTGAATAATGTCATTTAATTATTATTCTCCCTCTGAATTAACCCATTCAGTACTTTTTTCCCATAGTTATAAAAAAGTGCGTTATAAGTTTTCGCTTATAATTCAAATTTGTCAAAACCTTTTTTTTTTTCGACCCCCTTGCTGAAGTTTGTGTGTCTAACTTGTATCATGTATTGAGAAGTCGTTTTACAATAATTGCCTTTCTTTTCCCTTACTTGTAACCAAGTGATGAGAGTATTCAGACAAAAGGTTACAAAGTTAAAGGAGGGTTTGCAGTCAGTGTTCACAGAGAGAACGGAAGAGGCATCTGCAGTCCAGTACTTCCAGGTTGGTCATACCTCTCTAGATACTTGTTATTGGTCATTGTATTACACCCTTGAGACAATTTTTCAAAATATTTGGCTCTGTGAGATAGTATTATCTTTCACAATTAGCATATTATTTGCATAAGCTAAATGTCATACAGTCATGGGGTTTATTTAATTCCACTTTGCAGTATTGTTTAAAATTATATCAGATCATAAATTGTCATGATTTATGCATTCCAATAGCCCACTAAAATGTTTAAAATATCTTTTGTTGTGAGATATGTTATTCAACTTGGTATTTGTACCTTCCACAGTTTTATGGGTACTTATCGCAGCAGCAAAACATGATGCAAGATTACATCCGAACTTCAACGTACCAAAGAGCGATGTTGGCAAATCTCACAGATTTTCATGACAAGGTAATAGCAAAATGGCTTGTTGATGGTGACAAAAAAAAAGTCATGCTGTTTGCATAAAACTCATTATAGTCAAGAATCTCCAACAAAAACCAACTTCCTGTTACAATGGAATTTATGAAACTCTGAATCTGAATAGTTATTTCTTTGCTTCCTTTGATCTTATCGTACAATATTTGGCATCCTTAGATTGCTTCATTCTGAGTTTTTTTTTTTATTTGCAGATTAACCTTTGTGATGTTGCGTTGGACATTTTTTTTTTCATTAACAATTGAACAAAAGAAAGAGACATTGAAAAATATGTGAGAGGTGTTCTCAAATTTTTATTCAATATTTGGATTGTCAATGTGTTAATGTGCATGCCTATTTAATTTAGTGATTCTTTTTCTCTCCCCAGATTGTTCTTGACGTTGGTGCAGGCTCGGGTATTCTCTCGTTTCTCTCCCCAGATTGTTCTTGACGTTGGTGCAGGCTCGGGTATTCTCTCGTTTTTTGCCATTCAGGCAGGTGCTAAGAAAGTTTATGCCATTGAAGCCAGTAGTATGGCTCAACATTGTGAGGTAAGTTTTTGTTTGAATATATTCATAATATTGTATTGTACTTGTATATCAGTTTTTAATGCTTTTTGTGCAGTTAATAGATAGCAGTCTATAATATTATAAATCTAGAGTTGTGTGTTTTTATGACAGTATGATCAAATTTAAAGCGTTGCAATAGTCCCGCTTACTATTGTGTCTTTTTTGTGTGTGTGCATACTTTATGTACTGAATGTTTGACAGACAATCCACATATAATAAAAATTTAACTGTGATATTATAACCGTACACATTGATCTTTTAAACCACTGTACTTTTAATCAACCTTTCTTTGCATCTACACATTGATCTTTTAAACCACTGTATATAAACCACTTTACTTTTAATCAACCTTTTTTTGCACTTTTCCCACTCATAGAGATACAGGAGCCACCACTGCTACTAGTATAATGTATTAACTGCCTTAGGACATCATGGGCACAATATAGCCGTTGCCTTTCTGACATGTCGTGAAAACAAACTTAATCACTCACTCAACCCACCTGCATATATGGCCTTCTCTTGTTTCAGATGCTGGTTAGGCAGAACAATCTGAGTGATCGCATTATTGTTATCCCAGGAAAGGTGGAGGAGGTGGAAGTACCAGAGAAGGTGGACACCATCATCTCAGAACCTATGGGTTACATGTTGTTTAACGAGAGGATGCTGGAGTCGTATCTCCATGCAAAGAAATGGATGAAGCCAGATGGTAAGCATAAACACAATGGATAGGAAAGGAAATTTGATTTAAATGTGATTGTCAGCTAGTGATATAACTATGTTATGGTGTTACTTTTGTCTTTTCCTAATTTATGTCCCACAAGCTCTACAACCGTAACTCAATAACCAGCCATTTCATTGAATTTCAGGTCGTATGTTTCCAACACAGGGGGATTTGCACATAGCACCATTCACAGATGAAGCACTGTATATGGAGCAGTACCAAAAAGCAAATTTTTGGTGAGTTTAACTGATGCACTGATCTGCCCTTTGTTCCTCAAATCTTAGTGGATTATAGTTTTAGTGAATCATAAAGGTTCATTCAGAGAAGTTTATTCTATAACATAATATTTAGACTACCATTCTTTTTTCCACATGTATAAAAAGAAATGAAATTATTCAACTTTCAGTGTGCATTTTTAAGTTGTTAAATGAACGGAGATATGAATCTTTTGTTGGTGGTGAATCTTGTTCTCCACCTGTTCATTTGAACAAGGATCATATTCTTGAATTAAAAAAAAACACAGCTAACAACATCAGTGATGGGAGTTCAAATTTTCCCAAATGCCGAGAGACCTTGTGTGAGTATTACATTAATTCGTGTGGTAAACTCATCTCCTAATCAATTTTGCTTTCCCAGGTATCAGGAGTCATTTCATGGGGTTAACCTTACATCTCTTAGATCAGCAGCAGTCTTGGAGTATTTCAAGCAACCCATTGTCGTAAGTGAATGAACTTGAGTTCAGTAGATATAATATGATGTCACTTGTGCACCATCTAATTAGTTTTTATTTTGAATTTCAATGCTAACCAGAATAACTTGTACTTGTAGTTTGGGCTTGGAATATAGTTGGATGTTGATTATTATATAATATTTATAATGGTGATGGTCAGATGTTAGAGGTATACATAGTCTCTCCCTCCAAGTGCTCCAACTGATATGTTTTTGTTTCCATAAAATGTCTTTGCTATTAAACATGAACCAACAGACATGGTTCTAGGAGCTTTATGGTATTTATCTCATATTTTTTAAACATTTAGGTTAATCTTGGCTTTGCCTTAAAGAACAAAAAGAAGCATTAGAGATTATAGAACAAAAGCTGAGAACTGAGGTTTGTATCTTTCATCAAATAAAAGTTATGGTTGTTGTATGCGGTGGCTTGTGTGGTAATTTTCTAGGGTTCTGTCTTGTATCATAAATACATTTCTTTCTTACTGCTAAAACACATTTCGCTTTATCTTTATCCACAGGATACATTTGACATGAGGATATGCCTGGCAAAATCCAACAAATACATTATTGACTTTCAAACTGCGGATGAAACAGATTTGCATGTTATGGATATTCCTCTCACATTTACAATGATGCAGTCGGGAATGGTTCATGGACTTGCTTTCTGGTTTGATTGTGGATTTTTAGGCTCAGAGTAAGACCACTTAAGTATTTTATACTTACAAACTTATTCAAAGGTCAATATGTAGCTTAGCATTTTTTTTTTATACATTCACGTCCCTGGAAACAAAAAACAACCCTATAATACACAAGCAGACCTGCCGACATAACCTTTTGGGCATAATTTTTTATGCCAAAGTGTGGCAAATTACACCTTACGTTTTTTTTTTTTAACATTAAATCACTTGTGGGTGTGTTTCACCCAAGGACCCTTAAAGAGGTCAATTGTTTGAACCAAAATAAAGCCCAAGTATCATTTCGTTCTCATGAAACATGTACACATACGCTAGTTAAACAATATTTCGTTTTAGAATGTAATGAGGAATTAACTTTTAAGACATTCTCAAGGGCTGGCATGTAGCACTGACAGGCATTCAATGTTTCACACTTGGTCTAATAGATCATCTGATATAATTATCTAGATCTAGATTTTCTACTCTAGAGTAAAGTTTGATCGTTGAGGCACAAATCCATTACTGTAGAGTTAATTTAAAAATCATAGATTTATCAGGGTCTCTATGGTTATCTTTATAATTTATCTTTGGCTCTCAATGACATACAATTATAACAGGGTTTGTAAAAAGAAAGTTTCCTTTCTTATACTTGTTCCTCATGGTATCTCAAGATTTTTTTCGTCATTACATTTTTCTATTAAAAAAAAAAGAACTTTTACAATTTGCGCACCCATAAACCGTATTTAATTAGTTTTACTAAATTCATTATCTACATTCCTCTAGACCTCTTTGGACTTGTAGACGTGTGATTATCCCCAGTTATAGCGATTGAGATAATACTTTTCATTTTTTTCCCTTTCTGTCTTTGTATAAGGGGACATTAGACTTCCAAAATTCCGCCAAGTCATTTAAAGTGGTTTTGGTTGGGGGTCGTAGTGCCAAAGGGAAATTCAAGGGCTCCAGTTTAATGCCTTTTTTAAACTGCCTGAAAATGTGCCAATATTATGTCCTCGCTCTGTGTCTGTCAGATAAGGGTCTCTGGATCCTCCCGCACTGAAGACTAGTTGCTGATGGTCATCGTTAAGAAACCATCATCAGCTGTGGCAAATATAAACCGTGTTATATTTGTTGGATTTAGTTATGGACCAATGGGTTACACAATTCTTTTTGACGTAGGCCAAATCTTTTGACAAAGGGTTGACCTTCACTGTTTGAGTTGAACAATAGTCAATATATTCCTATGTAAAACAACTAATTCTTTTCACAAGAAGCACAGGATGCACATTGTAACTCAAAGTAATAGAAACATAATTATACTGAAACTCAAGTGTAATACAAAGTCATTAGAAATAATCTGTCAATTATTTGTTTTATCGTATTGCAGTTACCCAGTGTGGCTGAGCACAGCGCCTACTGAACCGTTGACCCATTGGTACCAGGTACGGTGTCTCGTCCAAACCCCAGTCTTGGTGAAACAAGGACAGACACTCACAGGCAAAGTAAAGCTGATAAGCAACACTCGGTAAGTCTTTCTATCTTTCCTTGTCTCTAACAAAAAAGAAAAGAATAGATATAAAGCTAGTTAACTGGTGTTTTTTTTTTTAGTTAGAGCATTGCTTTTAATAAGTAAGTTCAAAAATTTACAATTCCCTTTTCTCTTTTTTTCATGTCTTTCAATAATTTTTGCTTTCCGAAAGTGATTAATCTATTTTCAGATATTTGAGAAAAATAGAAATGAAAGAAGCAGCATGTTCAAGTACATTTTATATATAGAAATATGTTTTTATTAATTGAATAAGTTAAAGGTAAAACCAACTGCTTGTAAGTTTCCTTGAAGATCAATTAGAGAAATAAGTTCAGAGTGTAACTGTATTTAAAAAAAATTGTTTTACTCTTTCTTGCACAGGCAAAGCTATGATGTTGACATTGAGCTAAACATCCCAGGGACCACAAACAAATCTATCAACTGTCTGGACTTGAAGAACCCATTTTTCCGTTATACTGGAGCCGCTCCAGCTCCACCTCCTGGGTCAGGCCAGGCGTCAGCCACAGACGCATACTGGAACAACTTGATGGCAGGAGGGGACTGTAAGCTTGCATGGACTTGTCTCAAATTCAATATTTTTTGTGCAGGTTTTGTTTTAAAGTGAATATGTCATGTGTTAACTTTGTTTCTTCTATATACTTGTATCATGCATAACAAGTCTACAATTATGGAAAAAAAATGGCGAAAAGTACTATCTAAGCTGGTCTAAAATTGAAATACTTAACATGCCATTTTTAATACAGTTTGGATCTCATGAATACAGACCCATTCTGATTAAATGACACTGTTCTCATACTGCAGTTTTAACACTTCCATATCATAATTATTTTGGTTTAAGTGTGGTTTATGCTTCTCCTAACTCCAGTTATGGATGTTGTAATGTGAATTTTTATTAACCTGACAGTGTTTGATCTTGATCTAAAACTGTCTTAGCAAGGCTCTTGTACCTTGCTAGTTTCCATATAAAGCTTAAATTGGATACTTTTTAAATAAATTCTAAGACAGGGATATAGCGCTCTAGCATTTGTTCCCCTTTGTTCTTGAATGTTGCCTTTTTTTTAATATTGACTCACCATGTTTAGGCTTTCATACACATTTTGCCTGCTTTGGTTCTAAGCTTGTGGTCAACTTGAATGTGAGTATAAACTTATGTTCCAGCACAACAGCAGCAGGCGGGGTATGTGAATGGCTTTGTGAACGGCATTGTCGACATGAACCAAGTGTTGGTACAGCAGCAGCAAGTGGTGCAACAGCAGCAGGGAGTTGTGCAAGGGAACCTTATCGCCATGTGTGAGTATAAGCAAATTGCTATTTCCATACATGTTGGTGAAGGTGTGTCCATCAGACAATCCTCAGTGCTGGTATGCGCGGAAAAATAGAGGAGAGATTGATAATTGCAAGGTACACACAAAAAATAATCAATGTTAGGTACCGTGCAGCTATGAGGCAACCAAATTGAATCTGGCACATGTAATAAATTTGTTAACCATAGTATGTCACATAGCATCAAATGCCAAAAAAAAAAAATTATATAAATCATATTTAGCACCATAGATGTTTTTCATTTGGAAATGAAAGAGTCGATATTAAATATTTTTTTTAAATTATGCTTAGTGGTAGCTCGCTCAGAGCTTGCTTTTGCAAACTGCACCCGATTCACTCTGGTTGCATCACAGATTTTTGTGTGTGTGCCTTGCAATTATTAATGAAACTACTTCAACATTGGCATTTACACACATAGTCACTGTGATGTATTTCTTGGGAGGAAATGTTGAGGCCTTTTTTTTTCTTCCTTATTTTTCTAAAATGTTCTGCTCATTGAATTGTATATTTGATTGAGGGTAATTATGCCTCATGGAAATAATGTCTGGGTTGGACTTGCCTGAGATATCAGAATTCTGTTACGGTTATTTAAATGAGAATATGGTAGAAAGTAGGCCCTCTCAACTTAACTTCCCTAGAAATCCTTCTCATTTTATTGATTAAAAAGCCTTTGATGTTTTTGTGAAGGATTGTGATGTCTATATGTCATGTAAAATATTGGAGCATGTTATAAAGTCTTGAAAGACAGTGAAAGAATAAACGTAAGAATGTCACATGAGCATAGCCGTCATTGTATTTTCATGTACAGTTGTTTATCTATTAATAAGTGCACACTTTCAAAGATAGCATGTGGCAGTGCTATTTCTCATTATCTTGCCGCAAAGTGGTCTTTTGCCATGAAAAGTCACGCTAGCATTATGCCTGCAGCATTGATGAGCTAAATTTTGTATGAACAGATTCTTTTTTGACAATTTAGAGTGAGTTTTGAAACATGAGGAAAGGAAAAAAAATATAGTTTCCCTTCACACTTAAGAGGCTGCTGCTGTGCATTCCAATAAATTTACAATCGTCTCTTTTTTTCGGCTCTCCAGCCCAGGCGGCTCCTATAAATCCTGGTAGTATTCCTAGTGTGGGCACGAATGCCAATGCTCACCGCACATCCATTGGTGCTGGTATCAGCCCCATCAGCTTCTCTCAGTCTCAGGTACCGCACTGCTCATTACACTCTGTGTATTGTGTACACATGTTGTAACCCTTTTGTTCCTTTCTATTATTCTATTAGTTACTTTTCATTTCCCTAAATTTCACAGCCTCCCGATCTCTGTCTTCTCTCTTTTTTTCTTTTTCTTTCTTTTTTTTCTTTTCTTTTTTTTTTTTAAGTTCAAAGTGTTTAATTGATGTACCATTGGCTATTTTATTTTTTATTTTCAACAAATGATAATGGCCACCTTGTTAGATATCAACTTTTCTGAGCTCAGTTCCCCAGCCCCTGAAAGTAAACAAAAAATGTTTATACTGTGCATATTGATTGATGAATGTGATTCTTTAAAAAAGAATGCATCTTCTTGAAATATTATATATTACCCATCTTTGTTGTGATTAGTTTAAAAACACTGTAGTGTTATTCCCCATTGAAAATTGAAAATTTATTAGTCTAACTGACTTGTTATCTGTTAGGTTGGATGCATGCTACTATTATGTTAGGTCGTTGTTAAATCAACATGTCCAACTTGCTTTTCCTATCTAGTAGCATCTCTTTTGCTTTTGTTAGTGATAAAGAATTTCATCCTGCAATTATTTGAATCATTAGGTGAATTTTTGAATTTTTAAGTACCACGGGTCATTTAAAGCTAACAATAATTATTTTTTAATTGTGTAATGAGAATTTTTGTGATTGTGTTTTGCAGTGTCCCTTTTCAGTAAGGCTAGAAGACAATGCTTTATTTATTTACCACCTGCAGACTCACTTCCTAGTGACTATTCATTTATTCTTCTGACTATTCCTGACTAGGAGTCTCAAAAAGTCACTTTTAAAACAAACAGCGCTCACTATTCTTTTGTTAGTTGATTTTTTTAGCAAGTTATTCAAGATATATCTGTGAAAATTTTCTGTCATCTCACATGATATATTATTCAACTCGTTATGAAGATTGGTAATAATACCTGTAACAGTCAAAACAGCAGAGGAGAATTTTTTTTTTCAACTGTGATTGTGCACAAAGTGCAATAACATTATGAATTGGTTTTCTGCACACTCACTCTTTCTCAGATGTCTCTTTTATTGTCTCAACAAAACATGTTTCTCTTTACAAGATGAGAGAACCTGCAAAGGAATGTGAACAGCATGAGCATTTTCAACTAAATACCTTGGCTGTGAATCTTTTCTTTTCTTTTCTTCGGAGTGTACATCCCTCTGTATCTTTATACTTTTGAAATAGAAATGATCGTCCTATTTAGTAAAAAAGAAATGAAGAGAGATGGTTTATTTTGCTTGTCTTAGGCCATTAAATAGTCAATAGTATATATAAACCCATAGTTTGTCTCAAGCAGATTAATAATCATAGATAATATATTGCATTCATATCATGCACTTCCATGAACTAACATACTCACTGGGCTTAACAATTTCCATTATCACAGATACAAAAGAAAAAATAACCATATAATGTTGACACAATACAATATCACATTCAAAAGTCACAAGGAATCGCTAGAGATATTTACAACATTCACAGGTTCAATTTCAATCATCAAAAAGGTAAACTCTAGCATGCGTTTATGTTTTTGGGAAGGTTGTTCCAAAAATTAGGACGGAGATAGTAAAACTTTGGCTGACCTGTTTATTTATAACTTCTATTTGGTACAACAAGGTTGGTTTTATCAGCTGAAGATTCCACTCAATATGAATATTTTAAGTTTCCTTTTGTTCCAGTTAATTAGTCTCTTTTTTGTCTTTGTCAGAAAAGCATCCTTTACTTACACAGTAGTTATAATTTCAGTGCTAACCTAGAAACAAGTGAAAAATTTTCTGCGTTGGCTGAACTCTTCAACACCAGCATATATACTGGGTTTTTTTTTTATTGTCATGGAAGCCTAAACATGTTGCATGATGTCACTGTATTTGACATATGAGTTTAAACAGGGGTCATGTCAGAAACATGAGATAGTGATTGTATACGTGTATTTAAAAGAAAAAAAAAACACCTTCAAATCGGCATATTGGTCTGTAGACATATACATGTACTAGAGTTTTACTAAAGCTACTCTAGCCATTGTTCATCTTTAGAATTCGGTAGTTTCTTTAGTTAAAGGGTATACGTGTATTTAAAAGAAAAAAAAAACACCTTCAAATCGGCATATTGGTCTGTAGACATATACATGTACTAGAGTTTTACTAAAGCTACTCTAGCCATTGTTCATCTTTAGAATTCGGTAGTTTCTTTAGTTAAAGGGTATAGAATACATTAATGAAATAGAGCAGATACTATAAATGTCCATTTTTTTTTCTTTGATAACTTCGAACAGATTCATTTTGCACTGCCTCATTTTGCAGTCTCTCTTACCCCTAGCCTTGAGCAGTGAAAGCTTTTGTATCTCTTTTTTTCCCCTGTTCTTCTTTTTAGGTAAACTAACATGAAAAAGACGAAAATTTTCATAATTTTCCATACTTGGCCTTGGGGAAAAAGTAGGTCTTTGGATTTACTAATTAAATCTGCTCTTGAGAAAAGAAGTAATTATCATTAAAACTAATACCCTGCAATTTTTGTCTATCAATCCCTAACCTGTAATAATTTCCTGTCTGATAAAACATTCTGCTAATTTTGGGGAAAAGGCGTCTTATCTTGGGAAACCACAGATGTTTATATGTTATGCCTTTTTTTGTGTGTTTTTTTGGATGTTGTTAACTAGGGTTAAGTTAATGCTGAATTTTGATCTTAATTCTTATGTTTTCTTTTTCTGCAGAATGTTATCTCAGGCTCCAATCAGTTCCCAGTCAGCAATCAGTTCATGATTGGAGACTATGTGATGCCAGGCAACCTGATTATCCAGACGCCATCCAAACCGGAAACATCCTGATCATCTCACAGCATTGGTGTTATGTACTACTCCCCTCCCAACTTTCTAGTTTCCATGAAACTGCAGCCTGGCTGATCATGTGGGAAATGTTGAAAACATGACAGCTTTAGTTATACATGTAGATTGTAGTCAATGTTTATGCCTCTTTGTAACTTTTCCCCCCCATTTTACTGCTGTTCTTTTGTTACATTGTAAACTTTTCATTGTAATTTTTATTGGTTTTGTTCTTGGAAGTTAGTTTATGAATAAAATGCCCCTATTTTAGATACACCTGGAAGCTGGGTATATAGTATTTGAAAAATAAATATGGTAATTCATTTTTCTTTCTGTACTGATATGAGGCAACTTAATTTTTTTTCAAATTGATTACAAATAGGACCAATTTTGCAATGACTCTTGTTTAGCAAATGTTCAGTTCTACCTGTATCTTAGTAAAAAGGTGTTGTGTTGTATATATGTATTGTCATTATGCATAATGTATGTAATTTGGAATCTACAATGGACACTGCATATGTCAGTGCTTCTTAATTCGAGATATTCATTTAGCTTAATAATTTTTCCTTGGACCTCTTTCATATATTTTACTTACAGTAATACTAAAAGGCTGTCTGTTTCAACCCTGCACACAACGGGTAACTGACGCTCTTGAGTCACTGAAAAATTAAAATGTGGCAAGAAAAGTGATGGTAACTACCTCATTTGCCTAAGTAATCAAGATCGCAACTCTTGGTTCCCCGATGCTCCGTCATGTAGCATGGGACCAAAAAAAAAATGCCCCCTGGAGATTGACATTGCTGTGTTAACTGTTTTAGTATTGCCCAATTTGAGTTGACTACCAGCAGTGCTTTAATTTGTAACTATTTGAACAGTCAATGCTTTTGAAAAAAGGGTTGCCATAATTGGCTGTAAAGTGTTTTCTCCTACTTTTTTCCCCCCGACTAAAAAGGTTTTGTTTCAATTTTTACGGTACATGAATAATGAGGGGGCGAGAATCAGTTTTGTGATTAAAACAACAAATTTAAATTGGAATGCGATTTTATGTAATATAAACAGATTCAAAATCAGCTCCAACTAACTTTGCACCAAGCTGATACAAGGATGAATAAAATTTAAACAGAAAGCCCACTGTCATGCGACTTTAGATAACATATTGGTGCAATTCTAATGAAAGCTTATAAACATGTTTTCTTTATTTTTAATGTACTTGCTTTAATAATCAAATTGTTCTTAAGCTGTTAAGTTTGAACTAATTTTTATCAGAGTTAAAGGTAACAACCCAATATATAAAATCTGTACTTCTTTTACTATGTTTTTTTTTCCACCTAATTTTTCTGTAAGACCAAGTGTGAGCATTTCCTTGACTTGTCATACTGAATGCAAATAAAGGTTTTGTATTTTGAATAAGTTTTGGTCTCTTGTATCTAACTATAAACCAATCAAGACAAAATAAGATTACTTTTGAACTTTTGATATTTCCATTCCTAAAAGTTTTAGTTTGTTGAATTTCTTCCAATTTTTTTTTTCTAAATCAGTGTTGTAATTTGTATATAAATTATTGTGTATACTTTGCTTGGCAATCATAATTTTTCTAAAAATGGAACTCAAAAGTGTTTCAAACAAGAAATTGTTCAAAACTATATAAAATAACCAATGAAGTTAGACGGATCTTTGTTTTTCTTTCAATTTACCTACTTTCTCTCAATGTGTCAGCTTTCTATTCTTATTATGCAACTATTGGATAAT
Organism: Elysia chlorotica; assembly: GCA_003991915.1. NCBI lineage: Eukaryota > Metazoa > Mollusca > Gastropoda > Plakobranchidae > Elysia > Elysia chlorotica. The sequence continues at coordinate 359,683 of RQTK01000212.1, read as the reverse complement.
GTAAACGGTTTAGCTGTTCTTTTTTTTAAAAATTCTAAATTAAAAAAAAATCTTTGATGTTACTAAAAGTATTCTAAAGATAGAACTTGACTGTAAGAGGTAATTTTGTTAGCTGACTGGTCAGTGGTTAGCAAATAGTAAAGACATTACCTAATTATTTTAAACTTAAAGTAACTTGCACTAGTTGTACTTGTAGACTTCTAGTGGCAAGAGTTGTTAGTTGTGTGACACAGACAGGATTAAAACTGAGCCTGAAGTTGCAGTGTTTTGTTTACTCTTTGTTATGTGTCTGTTCTCATATAAATTGATTATTTATTTACACTTTGTGTTCTCAGAAATTAATTAAAAGATGTGAATTTATGAAGATATTTTTACTGAACCGTTATTAAATTATTACTTTGAATTTGGGTAAAATTAAGTAAATCCTCAAAGATGAAATTTGCAACACCTTTAGTTTTCAAATAGAGAGAAAAATTATGAATTTTTAAACCCCTTGTGATTTCCAACAGTGCCCAATACTCAAGATGTCCATGACATTACATCTAAACAAAGTTCGGTTTTGCATTACTAAACTAGATCTAGATTTAACACCACCCGGTTAACACAATGAGAGAGAAGAGGGGTTCTGCCCTTTTTACCACCTTTGTGAATTTCAATTAAGCATTAAGCATCAAAGGAAAGGTATTTTTGATGCCATAGTCATTGAAAATTGAGATATGATTTACATGTACATGTAGGTGAAAATCAAACGAACCCGTAATGCTTGCGTGTCAAGGCTAGTTAAGACTGAGGTGGAATAAAACTAAACAACACTGATTTTGTGCATGGGAGAGAGGAGGTGTGGGAGGAACCAATCAATATGCCAAATAAACATGACCATTCATTGCCCTTCCCCTCCCAATGTATGCGAAAACCATGTGCACACTGTACCAAGGCTTCTCTGATCACTCTCAGGAACCAAGAGTCGTGATGCAATACTACGTCTAGCCCTGTCAGGCAGTCTAGCCACACTCCATAGAATTAGAATGTAACATTTTTCTACCCTTGCCCCTCCCTCACCTTTCTCTGTCTCTCTGTGTGAATCTGCACCTTCTCTTCATGACATTTTTGTGGTTTTCCCCATTTTCTAGTTCTGTTGCTCTAGTTACAAACTTTCTCACTCGAGTGCCAATTTTAGGATTTAATTTTTATGTTGTTTTGTTTAACTCTCATTGTTAAAACAATTTTCAATGCCCACAATTTCTTGTGCTGTGTGACAAATCTACTATTACTAATCTAAAACTGAGTTCTAGTTTTTCTACCATTTCTACTTATTGCCAAATCAAATGAATTTTCCATAGTGTGTTGCAGTTACGTTGAGAGAAAGAGAGAGACAGGCACACATGGCTATGTCGGGCGGATGAAAGCCGGTAGTGTCCCGTCATCGCCTGCCAGACAGTAATGGCGAAAGAGTTCAAACAATGATTTTACACCCCTTAGACACTTGTGCTGGCTAGCTCTATCTCTCTGCGCAAACTTAGCTACTGAAGGGAGTATCGGCATGGAACCTTAAGCGGCTGATCATTCAGCATGCACACATACACATCCACACGCAATCAATTTTTGCATGTCGAACATGCTTGTTTATGATCGCTTTACAAATTGGACACGAACTTGGCCTTTACATGTGCAATGCGCTACGCCCGAGTTTTCATAGCTCTGTATTCGCTAAAGTTTATGGAAATCTCAACCACTACTTGAAGCTAGTACTTCGTTACATCCAAGGTTTTCGTTAAATCACTCCGTTAGGCCCATGGTCCATTTATAGCCTTCATATACTGGGAAAAGCCGACCCTAAGATAGTTTGATGTAGCTATATGCGAGGTCCACCGTATTGCAATTCACATTACAATTGGTATACATTTTTGTTAAAATGATGTCCAAAAATGTATTGACTTCAGAATGAAGTGTTCAAAAAATGCTTGTTGCGTGGTGATGTCATATTGTCATCTCAGTTGTAAAATGTTGCATGTCATCTCTAAAATACTAAAGATATGTTAAACAAAGTTGGATGTGTATATGAAATTATGATTATGAATATATTTTAATGAGTGTAGAGAGATCAATGTCTGGTATTATATGGAAATTTACAAATTGAACTTAAGTTTATAGTGTTAGTGTTTGCTGATTGAGGAAAAATGTATATTCCAAAGGCTGATTAAATTTAAATAAATAAAAAAAGCAACAAAAAGAGTTATAGATAACATAACCTTAACATAAATAGAAAATAATTCAAAAGTACTGGATAGTACTCAGCATGAGGTTTTAATGATTTAGTGTAAAAATAAAGAAAAATCTATGTACAAAGAGTTTAGGGCGGCTTATGGTCTTTGATATGGATGTGAGGTTGCTGCAGCCTTGATGTTGGTCTTGATGGCACTCGGCATTCTCCCCATGGCTGCTCCAGGCACTGGAAAATGCACAAATGAAAAAAAAAAGTTTTCCATGATCATTATTTTGGTATCCATTTTATAAACTCCAATTTTTGGTATTTTAATTAAGATAAAAAAAACTTTTGTGATTTTTTTTTTTTTTACCCCCCTGGCACACAGTAAGAGTTGAGATAAAGGAATAGAATTCAAATAAAACTATTAATATTTATTAACAAACTACACCCTTCAACATTGTTTTGGATACAAAGCTTGTTGAAGCCATATGTATATCAATCACTGACTTTGAAAGGATACGCTATGACTCTCTCTGTTTCTTTCATTCTCTCCTCTTCTCTCAGCCTCTCACTCTCTCTCTTTACTTTCCCTCTCTTCATTCTATCTCTCTCTTTTCTCTCCACCCCATCACTATCTCACTATTCTTTCTTTCCTCCACTATCTCTTTGACCCCCTTTATCTTTCAGTCTTTCTTTCTCCTAACTCTATCTCTATTTTTTTTCTTTCCTGCTTTCTCACTTTTATTCCTTTCTTTCTCCATCTCTCTGATCTCCATTCCTCTCTCTCTAATTTATCTAAGATCGTTAGGAGATGTGTACACTGCTGTAGAAGTGTGGTAATGCTGTTACGCCATTTGATCAAAATCAAACAAATCTTTCCCATCGCCAAATCCCAGCACATATTACTTTTATTAGTCTATAGGCAGGGAAATCCAAGAGTTTGACATGCAAGTGTGAATAGCTAGCTGTTCTAGACTGAGAACCATAGTTTTTGCACTGACTAGAAAGATAAGAGTTGGGAGGTGGCAAAAGGGTAGAGCGTGCACTTGTTGGGTCGCTGTCAGTTTTGTATATCCCTTTTTAGAAACCTTTTTTTTTTTTAGAAACTAGGACTTTTAAACTAAGAAAGAAATTCATTTTCTCTTAACAATGAATACTTTCCTTTTCAAACCAATGCGTTCTTAAGACTGATGTGACGACCAAGAGTGCCTTTATCTCAGTATTTTAATTATATCAAATAGCAAAATGACCCATAGTTAAACTGTAACAAAATAAAAAGAACTCAGGGAACCTATGTACTGAAAATTAACCACAGATTTACTATTATTTGAGGACTAATCACTTGTCTACAAACTCCTAGGCTAATTTTCTTCACCTCATGTTAGAACCCCCACCATTTAAGAACCCTCTTTTCATGTCTCCCGAAGTATGGTTTCTTAGGCGGAGACCACTGATATCAAAATCGGGCAGTTAATCAAAATTAAGTCACTTTGATCATGTTGAGAACTAGACTCACTTTGCAACTTGTGTGGGTGTTGCTGTTGCATCTGAGGTTGCATCTGTCCCATCGGAGGACCAGCCAACATAGGACTCTGTTGCTCAGGCCTCAGCAGGCGGTGACCTTTAGTGATGGCTCCAATCAGCAGGTTTGTGTCCTGTTGTGATGAGGTCTGTGGGAGGGCATTCTTCAGACCTAACAAAACAAACAAACAAAAAAAATGAGATGATCCAGCACAAAAAATGCTCCTAGCTATGTATTAGGATGAAAAACATTTTTTTTTTCAAAGCGCCTTTCCAATCAGGACAAGATTACAGTACCTTTGGGTTTGAATAGAAAACATTTAACATCATGAATGAAATCCTTATCACCAGCAGTTAAATGAGCTTTAGGATTAAACCTTTTATATTCACTATATACATGTCAATATCGTTTATGTATAAACTAATAAAGGACTAATATTGAATATTCTTATTCTTTACCTTTTATTTGATTGTTTTAGTGAACCAGATTGACATTTTTAAACAGACATCATTAGGAAGACGTTATAAAGCTATTTTGTTCTCTATAGAGCAATGTCACATAGGTTTCCCTGGAGAGTCGTCCTACACGGCAGCGGACCCCAAGACAGACGTCTGACAATTTTGTGTGCTGCCACAGGTTGAACATCCGACAAAGAAATTTATTGTTATAATGCTAGCTTTCTTCACTTTATCTCATAAATCAGGGGTAGAATGCACAAACAGGGCATAGCTTATGTCTCGTAACAATATAAGAATAAGAATGTTTACGCCGAAGTGTAAGCTGCGACATATTTGTGCGTTCTACCCCAGGCGTTTAGCCATGGACATACTCAATTCTTTTTCTCTCTCATCACTAGCACTGGGTACGCTGATTGTGTCCAAAAGGTTGGCAGTTATCTTGTTCAACATGGTGAGTTGTTTCTGAATAAAAAGACAAACAAGTATAAATTACATTACTATATAACATTATTGACAATGCCATTCAAACTTAAGATGGCAAAAAATCGATCGAATTGCAAGCCAAGATACAAGCTTTAAATCAAGAAGCTAATATTGGAGAAAAAAAATATAACAACTAATAAGAATGTGACACTCTCTCTCGGATCACCATTTATTTGATTGGGTTAACACCCAACTCCCTATTTAGGTTTGAGCCAATATAATTAAAATATATAAACGTCAATCTATGACAGACTAAAAATACAGCCTTAAGTTCACACCTTACTGAACATTAGAACAAAAATGCTAGAAATATAAGAAAAATAATAGTATATAAACATATGTTTCAAATTATGCTTACTAGAATAACAATGTTGATTGTTTGTTATTGTTACACACAGTTACTTTGCACTAGTTCAAGGAAAATGTGGAAATATTTAATGTACAAAGAAACCTACCAAGTAAACAAAATTGTTTGAGCAACATGATTTTGAGAATTATGATCTGACTTCATTATACTCGACTGTGTACTTCACCTACTGCTTATTAGTTACAAGGCTTGTTCAATAACTTGCCTCTTATATTGTCAAATGAAACCTTGTTTCAATTTCAACACCATAAAAAACAACCAAAGAACCTTGTTACAATGAACTTTTGACACCTTTGAGAGCACAGTGATCTATATCATAATTTTCCAGATGCCACTATGCTTGTACCTGAGTGGCATCTTGAGTGATGGAGGATGCTTTCACTGAGAGCATCTGAACTCGTTCTTCCACCTCAGGATCTGGCTTGGTACGCAGATAGTCTGGTACAACCTCATGGCTGAAAGCCATAACTCGGCCTTCTGTCAGTTTCTGCATGGACGAAAAATAAAAACAAGGTTAGTGTAGTCCTACAACCTGAGAATTTAATCATGTTAAGAAGAATTATCTTTCTTCACATTCAAGGTTAAAAAACTTTTGGGCGGACTAGTAGAAATAAAAAATAATTATATACATATGAAATAGAATGTATACATGAAACCTTTTCTGCTGTACTTAGAGAATGGCTCAGTATTAATGATCATGTGGAATGATACTTTTGATAGTGGAATCTACTTGAAGATGTTAAAATTTCATCAATCAAATTATGGCAAAATAAGCTTAGTCCTACAAAGGATTAAAAAAATATGGGCACTTTTAGAAATAGTCGTAGAAACATGAGGAGTCTTCAACACTGAAGTTTCACCTTGGAAAAAAAAAATTAAAAAAAGGAAAAAATTACCTCCAGGTGTAAATCTCTGTCCGGGGATAATACTCTTGGAAAAAGAACATAATTCCGCAACAAAGGCATCTTGGATGTTTTCAACAGACGCTTCACAGAGTTCAGTTGAGAAGATAACACCCCAAAATGTTCCATCATGTTTGGCCTAATAGAGATGAGAGTCCATTAATTACACACAAAGTTAATTCATTGAGCTAACCAAGCAAAAGCCAGTGATTTTCCTAAGAAAAAATAAACAAAGAACATCCCTAGATATTAAGCACCCAAACAGTATGATCATGTCACTGCAGTGGTCTCCACTTACAAACCCGCCCTCCCTGCAAAACATTTTTTTCCCTCTTCAACTGATGCAGTACCAACCCTCTCTTGACCTCGCTAAAAGTCCAAGAACTTGTTTTAACTGAGCCGGATATCATTTTCAAGCTAAAACATTTTAGTGACAGAGCGTAGTAATCATTTCTAATGCATTGTACTGATAGAAGTGGCATGTACATCTGAATACATGCGATTAGATGAGGCGGAAGATAAACTTACTCGAGCATGTGGATCTTTGCACACAGTACTAGGCTAGGCTAGAGCCATGAAAAAGATAAGAGAAATCTGCCTCCTGTCATCTCTTTATCGTGCCGACTCACAGCGCTCTTTAGCCTACAGTCAGGTAACTTACGTAGCCCTTCCCCCTACAAGTAGAGCTTGCCCCTGAATGAAAATCATAGGTGTGCAGCAGTTGTTGGTTTATGCGATTGTGAGTAGGCTTACAATCGCTGAGGAGTAAGAGTGACTTGACCATTCAGCCGACTACTAACTTTTTGTTTAAATCTCGCCCACAATTGCTCTGGGCTGCACAACACACGACTCTGAAAGGGTGCTCTCTCTCTCTTTGTTTTTTTTTTCCTTCTCTACTCCCCATCTCTTCTTCCCTCTATATCTCTCTGTAATTTCTCTCATCCTCTCTTTCCTTTTACCGTTAGATTTACTTGTAGGATTAGAACATTTAAGAATTATTTAGGGTTCATAAAAAAAATTTTTTTTTTAAACGTGCAAAATTTATGGTCTAGCTGTCAAGTAATGTAGACATGAGAATGTAATTGCGAAATATTAAGATTATCAGATCAATACCTAACAAATAATGATTTTTTTTCTCTTCAAATAGTACGCACGGATAATATTATATCCTGTATGACTGGATCAATCAGCAAAAACTGACGACCATCTATCTTTGACACTGCTTGAGAAAAATTATGACGCAGGACAAATCAAAGGAGTAAAATCACCATGTTATATGCTGATACTCGTTCTCCAGTTTGTATATAAAGCCTGCGATGCTCTGTTTGAGCTCTCTCACTTTGTATATCAAGTCATCTAAGGACATGTCAAGCTGCTTCTCTTCTTTCTGAAATAAAAAAAACAACAAGAACACATACATATAATATATTCACTTGAGAAGATTAACAAACCTCTATAGATAGATATGGCATTAAAGGTAACATGGCACTTGCTGTTTAGTCAGTGATTCTCCAGACCATATGAGGGCAGACACTGCATATTGAATTTAAAGCAGCCAAGGATGCATTTGTTTCTAGTTTGCTCTAGTTTAGACCTAGCCCCTTTGAAGCTTTTGGTAGCTTACAACGCGTCATTTACAACAATATAACTATTATAAGAAATAAGAAAAAGAAGGCTTACGGCGGGTCGTAAGCTACTATTGTATTCAGGCGCCGAGAGCACTAGAAGTAGTAAGAGAAGTAAAGGTCTAGATCTATGCTCTATGAGCAGCCAAGGCAATCCTGTATCCCAAGGTAGATGTTGATCCACTCGAGACAAAAGATACTCCAAGACTGACTAAATCTACAGCCCCTGAAACACAACTCACATCACACTTTCACCACACTACCACGACGTTGTGCCTCTAGAATCTAATCTAGATCTAAATAATTATCATACCTTTGGGTTACAATGCAAACTTCTAAAAAGGCCTAGAGTACCCCGGTACTTACTGTCTGTGGTGCTTGCATCTTGAATAGCTTACTGCTATTGGAGTGTATATTATTTATTATCTTTCTATTTATGTTTAAACTTTTGATCTAGATCTAGATCCTAAAAAAACTCTCTACCAGTTCCTAGAGAACATGAAATTGAAGTGACTTTGAACTGTATATTATAGGCCTAAAGGCCTACTCTGTCTAATATCTACTTGCACTATCAGTGCCCAGTGGTTGCTCGATACTGATGTGGCCTAGCCTACTCGACTCCCAACTACTGACTCCTGAGCCAGGCAGTGAGCTACTTCAATGGCAGTGAGTACATGAATGTAAACTTCCGGTTACAGCCTACGGCATGCGCAAAGACTTTTTTACTCGATGACCTAGTTAGCTCTGAAGTGGAGAAATGAAAAACTCAGCGGCCATGTTTTCCCAGTGTGTTTGAGTATTTTAGCAAGTCTCAAAGTTTCATCTGCTATTTTTCCTGAAGATACTACTTAAATTCACTCTTCATTTCTAGGTAAGTGTTCTTTTTAAGTTGCTTATCCCTACTATTTGTTGACAGTCCTAAAGTTCAGCTTATTTCTGCTATTATTGGTCGTTGATTGGTGAATATTTTTTAGATCTATCCTCATTGGTGGGAAAGTTCAGCGAAGGCGATTGGATTGGGCATGGATTGGGCCAATCTTCTATTCATTTTCCCAGCTAAGCCCTCGTCTTATGAATTAGAAAACTGGCATTGCAATTTTAAGTCTAATTTTTTTAAATTAGATCTACTCGCCAGTGGTTAATAATCGCCCAGTATTTTTATGCCGAATCTACAATTGACATTGTCCGAGATCCAGCCATGATTTAAAAAAATAGATAAAAATGAACATCCCCCTTTTTTAGACTAAAACAAAATAAAATGCATCAATTACAGTTCTATCTAATATAGACTCAAGTAATCTTACACCAATCACCTTTTTTTTTTACATCTAATCAGACGTCCCCATGAATAAGCTGGGGAATTGGACTTTCATCAGCACAAAAATATCTAGAAAGTATTCCTGATAATTCCAGCCTATACACCCTCCACACTACTCCTCTTTATTCCAAGACTCTCTCTCTCTCTCTCTCTCTCTCTCTCTCTCTCTCTCTCTCTCTCATCTTTATTGTGACCTCCCTTTTCTCCCTTTCAATCACTCTCCCACCCCTAAGGTCCACCTCACCTTTCTTTTTTTTTTTTCTTCACAAGGGGGAAAAATAATAAAGGATTTATAATATAAAAAATAAGGTGTTTAAAATTTGGTAAATAAATGAAACTTTTATTTCTTTGAAAAACTAAAATTTTGTGAACTTTTCCGGGCCTATAGACGCTTGAGGCAATTGTGAACGTAGGCTGTAAGTCTACTTCTAAAAGCCCCTGAATGTTTAAAAGTGTTATTTTATAAATCTCTTGGGAAAGAAACTTTAATTATTTTTAATAGCGAGTGTGTCATATAAAGTAAAACTGTTGTCCCTGTGTGGTGTGCCCAAACCTCTTCTTTCCTCTTGAATACTGGACTTGGGATTAATAGGCAAGAGATAGATTTTAGAAATTCCATAATTTGGTACAGTCTTAGAACTCACAAACACTATTAGGAATACAACTTACAAGTCTAAGATTAAAAAAAAATTATCTGATGGAAAAAAATGTTTCCTATTTATTTTTTATTTCTAAGTTTATTAGCCTAATACAGTAATAGCATATTATTGGGAATGGGCAAAGGCTGTCAGGGGTAGTTGACACCTATGTGAAAGATGTGGGGAGGAGGAAGAAGGCAGGAAAGTTTCTAAGAGAGGTGCAGACCCTGTTGTGGAAGACCAAAGAAAGTAATTTATTTTATCTTTATTTTGTTGTGTCAACTTAAAGAACAGGTTGGTCTGTACAGGGAAGAAAACCATCATGTCCAATGATCCGGCCTACAACTTGCAAGGGACAGTTTCAGAGCAGGCGCAGCAGATGCTCACAAAATTTTGGCCCCAAGTCTATGAAAACATAAAAAATCTGAATGCAGTAAGTGATCGGTGTGTTTAAATAAGTGCTGTTCTTACAATTTTATCCTTCTTCATTAATTTTTAAATGTTGATTACTAAGAACATACAATTCATACTCATTAACACCAGTATTCATACAACAACAACAAAAAGATTTACAGTTTTATATTTATAATTATAAAGAGTTTGAAAAGAAATATTATGTATATATTATTTTTAATAATATATTTAAGTTTATAAAAGATGTTATGTTTTACCAAACTTTTTTGTTGTTTCTTCATTAGCAAAATGACTACAAAACACAGGAGCTTCCACTTGCAAGAATTAAGAAAATCATGAAGCTGGATGAGGATGTCAAGGTAAGACATATGTAGCACTGTCTCTCTTGTGCGTCTAAGTACTCTGTTCTTTTTTTTTTTCTTTACACCTCTCTCTGTCTCCCTCATCATCTCCATATTGAAAAAAAAAAGATGTATAAGTTATGTTCCATATATTATTCAACTTCAACCAAAGCAATACTCTTTTTTTCTTTTTTTTTTTTTTCAAATAAAAAATACTCATATGTACTTTGACAAATTTGATTGCAACCTCATTTTGAACTTCTTGTTTGATCAAGCTTGGAGAACTTGAGCACAAAATATGTATCAAGTTAGTGTAAGGCATGACTTAAATGTTACAATAGGAGCAAATTCACTACTTACTAATTTATCAGCAGCTAAAATTTCATTTTAATCTCTGGTTAATAATCACGACCATCTTTCTTCTACAGATGATCAGTGCAGAAGCACCGGTGTTATTTGCTAAGGCTGCTGAAATATTTGTCAGTGAGCTTTCCCTGCGAGCATGGTTTCATACGGAAGAAAATAAAAGGAGGACATTGCAGGTATGAACAATCAATCAAAAGTGATTTGTAAGCAATACTTTGAAAACAAAAACATAATCTTAGAAGGGTGAGCTTTACAGAATGATTTTAGTATAGAGAGAAAAGTTGATTTATTTTGCAATAAGGTATACACATCTTTTTAATTTTCAAGCCCTGCTAGTTTTCCTGAAAACAGGATTATTCTCTCACGCTGAACAACAAGAATTTTAAAAAAATCAGCATCCTTCATTTAAATACCACAGCTGTTAATTTTTTTTATAATAGTCATCAACCTTCAACAATGAGTAGAAAATTTGGAAAAACTTAGTACACTTTATTGAGCGTTGAAGTATTTCTTAATTTGATGACATTGGAGTTGCTCTAAAAATTACCAATTCTTCTCATTTCTTGCTCTCCTTGAATTGTTCTAAATTCGACCAACAATTTATTTCAGCGCAATGATATAGCCACAGCTATTTCCAAGTTTGATCAGTTTGATTTCCTCATAGACATTGTTCCACGCGAAGAGCTGAAACCAGCAAGACGTCAGGTATGGTTATAAATATTGAAGCTAATATTTTACTTCTGTCTCTAGGCACTTCCGATCTTATGATTTTCTGAAAGCCTTTACTTTTTTTTTGCTTAAAAGTAAAATCTTTATTTTATAGAAAAGGACAACTCAGTCTATGCTGCCTGGACTTGAAAGGTATCAAAAGTTTATGAAATGTGAAATTTTGTTTTAGATTTCTTTTCCAATTATTTTGTGGTTTCATTGCGAAGACTGTTTTATAATGCGTTTTTTAATCATTAAAATTACTTTTAATGTCTTTTAGGTGGGGTACATGTCACAGATTATGGAGTTTCGTAGAAGCACATACAGCCCTCCCAAAGAGCATCTATTTTCTTTTCGAAAAATGTGCTTGTCTTGTGAAATATGGCAGCAAGTTTTGGGAAACTTAAGTGTTGTAATTTGATGGAAAGGAATAGTACAGGTATTTTTTCATGGGCATCAAACTTTTAGTATGGATTAGGGGAAATATCAATCGTGAACACGTTCTAAGCTTGTCGTGGAAAGGGAAGATTGTTTTGTCTTGAACGTGTACTTTTTTTTGGATATTTTCATATCGTGTTTGTGCTTCTGCAAAACTTCATATTGTGTTGTATAGGTACACTTTATCTGTGGTCTGTGGTGTTTGAAACCATGAGGAAAAAAAACACAACACCAAAATAAAACGTTAAAATGATCTCAAAGTCATTACATTGTAAGTGGTTGAGAAACTTCTAAGAACTACGAAAACAACTTTTTTTTTCCTCTACCTTCTAGGATGAACTAGGAAGAACTGGAACTTCCTTGTCAGATCAAATCCAGTTCTATCTTCAGTTAGGCCAGCAGCAGCAACAGCAGTCACAACAACAAGCGCAGCAGCATCAGGCAGCTCAGGTAAGTGAAGAATCAGGCGATCAAATTTATACTACAGAGTTTACGTTGATATTGGTGTTTTTTTATTATTACTATCTTATCTTTATATCTCATAATCACAGGTATTTGGCCTGAGCAAAACAAAAAATGGACGAAATGGAAATCTAAATGATCTCTATTATCATTATTTTGTTTTGTGTAACAACTTTTCATTAGATTCATGTTTACGCTTCTTTAGGCTTTTCCCTTTCTTTTAAACCCTGCCTATTCGATCCATGTATAATATAACTTAGAATATTTTTTTTCTAAGATCCAAGTAACACAGACAAGCACTGCCATTCCTCAATTGCAGCAAACAACGGTGTCACAGGCAGCTGCCGCTACCCCAGTATCACAAACTGCAACTGTGCAAGTACCAGGTAGTGTTGCTTGTTTTGAAAAGTAGGAAAGGGTGCTCTCTTTATCGCTTGCTAAGCAAATCGCTCCTTCTATTTCTCTCTCTCTTAAACTATGGAAAACGAACAACAATCACAAATCAGCTATGATAGTTAACTGTCACTCTTGTATTTCAATTGTCTTTGATCTTGTTCAATATTTTTATCTAAAAAAAGGTTAAAAATATTTTGTATTATGTCAAGAGCTTGTTTCTTGTATTATAACAAGCATCAAAACTTTTATTACTGTAATATTTTTTTTAATATGTTTCTTTTATTGTGTCGCTGATACAATTTTGAGACTTTAAATTTACGTTGTTATTATTCATGATATAACATTAAATGCATTGCTCAGCTTAAGGTTGAAAATTTACTATAATTTGCATGTTTAACTTCTCTTTTTATAGGTGGGCAAATAATCCAACAACCTTTTCAGCTACAGGTAAGAAATAGAGATATTATTATAAACTGTCTTAAAAGAATACAATGAATCTTTCTTGAAGAATATCAAGCTTATTCAAATATTTGCCTCTAAAACCTATTCTATGCATGCATTATACTTCTAATCATATATCAAATTTGACATTTTCCCTTTGGAGGCTTAATTTCACTCTTTGAAGAAGCAAGGTAATGGGAAAATTTCCTCTGAAGATATAACTTATTGTGTTTGAGTATTTACTAGTGCTAGTGAGTAGTAGGTTCATATAAAATAAAATTAACCTTCAATAGCATAAGCGAAAACCCAGTCTTTGAAATGGTCAGAATATTGTAACCCATGCTTATTTCACTGTTTTGTTTTTTGTTTTTCGTGTAAATTTGTCAATTTATTTATACCCCAAATGAAAAAAAAGCGGCAAGTTTTATGGAAACATTTGGCACTTGTGCAAAATACATTGCTTTCTCTAGCTTTTAGTTGTTTTTTTTGTTCTTATTTCTCTTTGAGTATATTGTTTACTAGTCATATCTGGCCCAAAGATTTTGTTTTTCAAGCATCATTATTCATATTTTTCAAATTATCAAATCTGTTCACAAATTTTTCTATTTCCAGCAATCTCAACCACAAGTTATACAGCTACCTCAGCAAGTCACTCAACCAATTACTACATCCACTCAAGCCACAGTTCTGCAGCAACTTCAACAACAGCAGCAACAACAGCAACAAGATCAACTACAACAGGTGCAGGCGCAGGCTGAAGCACAGCAGCAGGTGGCCACTCAAGTCTACCAGCAAGTGATGACAGCAAATGGACAAGTACAGAATATTCCGGTAGGTTATCTTTAGCTATAAGTGCAGCAATTTTTGTTACGCATAACTCATAAATCAAAATTGCAAAAGATTTTTTTGCCTATTTTGTCAGGTAGGGAGAGAGCAAGGAGTTAGATAGAACAGAATAGAATTCAATTAAGATAGGTACCCTTATTATTTTGAAAGGCTGCCGTGAAAATTTGATCACAGCAGTTAATAAATTTATATCATATTTGTCTTTGAACTGTATGTATATAAAATATGCAGTTATTTTTAGTATTGCATAACTAAATATGAAAAAATAATTGATGAATATAATGCTAAAACTTTACAATGAGAAATATTTTCTAATTCTCTTTTTTCAATCCAAACTTTAGATCCAGCTCACCCCACAACAGCTGCAGAGTCTGCAGTTGCAGTTCCAGAATAAGCAGGCAGTGTCTACAGCTCAGCAAGTTGTTCAGCTGGATAACCAGACTTTGCAGCTCGCCCAACCACAGGTATGCCAACTATCACAGTGTACTGGGTAAAACACTGTTTACTAGATTAGATTTAATATGTCAAGGGATATGTTTTACTTGCAATTTTTTTTTAACTGGTGTTTGATTCAATTTTTTTTTAACTGGTGTTTGATTCAATTTTTTCTCTTGTAGTTGTATTGCGTTTAGCAATTAAATGCAAATTTTTTTGAAAATTGTAATATAAATTAACCCTGTAAATCATTTTCAAAATACCATCAAGTCTTAGGTACTATGTGCCAATATTTTGTTTATCTTTCATTTAGATGTACCAGTTGCAGCAGGGAGGCCAGCCACAAATATTCATCCAGTCAGGGGAAGAGCAGCATGATGGTGCAGGGGACTCATAGCCATACGATAACTCTTACCTCTTCCTCTTTGCAATGCTTGAAATTGTTTTTTTTATGTTATCAGCGTCATTTTAGTGCTGGTATACCATCACACAGTGTTTGGCAGGTTGGCTTTTAATCTATTCTATTTTTGGTTTACTAAGTCCATCAGAGTAATGAGAGAGAAAACAAGCTTATCCTTACGCCTGTGTATGTTCATGCTGTGAAAATGTACAAAAGAATACTTAACATACAATGACATTTTCTTTGTTCTTTTTCAAATAAGCAAATACTGAATAGTCAACGCTGTTAAGAATTTGGGTACAGTGCAACTCTAATACAATGAACTTGGACTCATAGAACACCCAACATTAAATGTACATATAAAAATCCCCAATATATTCTCTTCTTGTAATAAATTAGTAAACAACCTTTTTTTAAGCTCTAAAAGTTGCATGAAAAACTCATGGTTTAAATTAAAATTAGACCACCAACGACCTCTCAGCTTGCCTTTAAAGAATATCAGTGCTACCACAAGCCATGACTGACATCATGAAGTGTTGTTTATTTAAAATTAGACCACCAATGACTTCTCAGCTTGCCTCAAAAGAACAAAAACGCTACCGCAAGTTGTTTATATTCAGAGAAGTGGGTCACGGAAATGACGAGTGATGTGGGAAGGGGGGAGAGCAGAGACAGCCAATGGTCAACGGTCGAGCATGACAATAGAGAAAAGAGATAAAGCCATCAGTTTGAAACTGGGTATGTTTGTGTGAGGCAAATGGAAAGTTGTAGGTAGAGAAGTGGGGAGTGTGATTGTCTCAACACCATGAAGATTAGCAGCACTGAACCATACGTAGTTTAAAAGTTTTTAAGTTTTTTTCTAATTTTTTTTTTTTTTTAGTTTTTAACCTTGCATTCAACGAACAACTAAAAATGAACGAGCGAGTTTGTCGGATCCGAGTAGTACTGTATTATTTTAAGCACTTGAGATCCCAGTGCTCTTTTTTGTTTTGTTTCTTTGTGAGTGATGGTATATCTGCTTGTTTCAAAACTGCTTTTATTTTTATTGTATCATGCTTCTGCATGTTTTATAAAATGTATTGGGGATTTGGGAAGGGGGAGCGCAGCCTATTGTATATTTGCACTTTCAGCAAAGTGATGAAAACAATAAAATGTATATATTGTACATATGGGCTTGAGAGTTTTGTTTTGTTTAAGTTCAAGAATGTTGATATTGTTGCGATTCCAAGCCAGACGATCTCATTCAGAATGTTGCATGCTACATTATTTTAAGGTTTAACATAACAATATCAAACATGCAGCCAAGCCGAGATCCAACATTGCCGCCTTTGTTGAAGGCAATTTGTACAACATCACTTTGCTCTCCAAAGCCAATTGACCATGCTCAAAATCTCATGTAATTTTTTAAAACCAGGGAACAAAAATGTAAGATATGAGCAAAAATAAGTTAGTTTTTTTTTTTAAATAAAGAAACAGAAAGTGAAAGAGAAAAGGAAGTAGAGGTACACAAGAGGAAAATATTGAGGGTAGTTGCTACGGCTCTGTGTTCCACAAGGAATCAAGAGGCTTAAACTAAAATAAAACTAATATATTGGCATGTACAGGTTGCATTAAAAAAATCAATAGATAACAATACTCAGATCTTACTTAAAAGAATTTATTAGATGTACACATATTTATTATGATTTTAAAATTCAATACTTGATTCTCAATACAAGGAAAGAATTGAATTTATTATTATATTTACATCTCCAATATCTCCTTTTTAATTTAAAAAAAATGGCATGTGTATTGAGTTTATAAACAAGACTAATAACATATGACAACATAAAAAGTTGAAGCATTTGCACTTTTGCATGGATTTAAGAATAGGTCTAAAATACATGATCATATTGTGAAACAAATACTTGTAATTATTATTTTACTTTGTCATCCCCACAATTTTTCGATTGAAAACAGCACATATAGCTGATTATTCTAGTGCCACAGACATCCATCATTAAGTACTGCACATATTATTTAAAAAGTTAAATCTTCACATCTCTGGCTTCAGACCAAAATATCACAGATATAAAAAAGAATGTTAAATAACAACTATTGAAACACTACAAATATTTTAAGTTCAAGAATAAATATAGACACAGGGGTAACTGAAAATGTGCGGAAATAATAAATGATAAAGCAGTCACCAACTTGATCTAATGGACAAAAAACTCAACAAGGGTTACAAATATAGCTGATACTCTTTTAGTTGAACGAAGGCTATCTTATTACCAATCGGTGTAACATTATAACATCTTTTACAACTCTTGGTAAGGGCAAAAATATGGTTTTATTTTGCAAATCTGGTGCCAGAACTAATCGAACCTTCCAGATACATAAGTCTCTCAAGCTCGGAGACCTACTTATGCTGTTTCTGTACTGGGCACTAATGTTTTTACGTTGATACAAGAGAGCAGCTGTGTCTTGACGCACAACGCACCCAGCACATTGCAACAAATCCAACATGTCCTGGTCTCCCCGCATGGCTGATATGTTGACAGGACAAGAAATTGCTGGAAAAGTGAAAAGGAAAAAAAAAAAGCATTTTGAGTTCAAAGACAAAAAATGACAAAATGTTAAAAAGCTTGGTCAAGTCTGAATTCTTTAGATTAACTTCTGTGGGTGTGAATTTCAATTGCCTATTTGAGATATGTTGTGAGTTGTGTAGATAACTGTCATGAAATTGAATAGGTATGTTTAAATATCATTTAACAAAACAAAATAATAATATTCACATAAGTTTTATCAGCAAACTTTACTTCCTGTCAAGCAATATTTATACTTCTAAGTTCTATATAGACACACAGATGTACTTTTCATATTATATGATTCTCTAGCTCATCAGAACCCTTTTGATAATTTATCAGGATCATCCTTTCTCCTTCTATGGACCAATCTCGATACCTTATCAACTTTGACTGTCTTTTTCTCTCATAAAACTTACATAATACATGTATAATATTAAAAACAAAGGAAATTATGAATTTTTTTAATAGACGAAAATTGCTAAATTTGAATGAATGTGAAATTTCCCCAACACGGACCCTCAACAACATGAATGGCATAATTGTTATGACAATAACAATGTCTTAACTATTCAAGTATTGTTGTATCAATACAATCAATTTAGAACAGATACTGCAGGACATAAATGGGAATTAAATTTTCGCCCATAATTATTTATCTCAAGCCTGGTTTATCTCTATGGGGACTACCATTGTGCTGTGTGTTCTTCTGAATCTGATGCCAAATGTTTCATCTTGAGCCTTGACATATTATGCAGCTGATCTACCTAAGACTAAGAGGGAAAGGATTTTCAAAGCCTCTTTTTTGACAAGAATATCCGACTTTGAACACCCCCCCCCCCCTAAAAAAAAAACAACAACAAGCAAACAAAACAAAAACAACATCGATATTAAAAAAAAAACAAAGAGTGATAAAAAAACACCAAAATAAGACAAACTTTGTCTCATATGAAGGCTCAGGTTATGGTGATGAAAATTAAATAACAACCAAGAGTGATAATAAAATTATCATGCTGTTTCTTTCACTCTATACGCTGAGAGAAAGAATTGATAATCACCTGGAGCATCTCTTAGAGCATTGTGGAAAAAAAAAATTTCATGTTTGTAAAACAAACAAAAAAACAGCAGCACATCCATACCTGGGAGATGTAGAAAGTTGACACTAGCTCCAGATTTCAGCAATCTATAAACAACCTGTATGTGGCCATAGTACACAGCATAATGAAGAGGTGTTGCTCCATGAATGTTGCAAGACTCAATATGGGTGCCATGATCAAGTAAAACCTGAAAGATGAGCTTGGCAATAAAATCAGAATCAACACAGTGATCTCTAAATAAGAAACCAGGTGCAAAACATTCTAAACCCAATTTCTTAACTGAATTCATCGATCTTTAAAAAGTATAAACCATACCACTCTTTAATTTTTTTTAAATCGTCCAATTAAGGCAATTAAAATACCTATGCCGTCATGGGTAAAAAAACCCACTATCTGTTTGAAACATAACTTTCTTTATTTATTTCCCACAGAAAACAAGTTGTCACTACTCATCAACTCCTTCGCATATTCTCTTGAATTCCCATTAAAATCCAATCCATCTTATAACCTTAGCTAAGGGCAGTCAATATTTTTAATGACATGGCCAAAGACTCTCCAAGACTCAGATTCACATACAAACTTACTTGACATATGTCAATGAATCCTTTAGCACATGCCATGTGCAGTGCCGTTTCTCCCTCAGCTGTTTTCTGGGCATGTGAAGCTCCGAAAGACAAGAGCATTTTCACTATTTCTGGGTGTCCATAGCTAGCTGCCATGTGGAGAGAGGACCAGCTATCTTTGCTCAAACGGTTGACTTCGGCTTTCCCCAGTGTCAATAGAGATCTACAAGCCGTTTTGTACCCCAAGCATGTAGCCACATGGAGAGGGGAGTACCCATCCATCTCAATTTCGTCTGCAAGAGCTCCATGATCTATCAACCACTGAAAAGGAAATACATGAGTTCTTTGGGGTTAAGATATCATTAAAAAATCTCACTTGACATATTTTTTTCTGCAAAACTTGTTCTTTTAAATAGTTTATGGGTATGGTTTTGCATCTGAAGGAAAGAAAAACATGTTGCAATAATGTATGAGGAAAACAATCCAAAAAAGTTTGTATTATGTCCCAGGTATAACTATTTTTTAGAGGCTTACCTTTAAAAAAAATAGAAAACAATTATAACAAGTAAAGATATTAAAAAGTTAAAAAAATAATTTGTAAACAAAATTGCAACATAATCTGGAACAATAAATCATTCTTTTGATATAAATTGGATTGTATCATTGTATGGTTCACAAGTGGTAAATATTTATCTGCTGTAAAAAAAAAATTAACAATTAAGGTGGGATTCATATATGAGAAAGTTTCATGAAATTATGTACAACACTAAAAAAGAGATACAATCATGAAATCATTTATTATTTACTCAAATGCTTTAAAAACAATTTAATTGTTCACGTGCAATTCTAAGTAGAAGCGCACACACATATTTAAATGTAAACTTACTATCTTCAATAATATTCAATATTTCCAACATTCCCAATTAAATCAAAGATATACATGTAATAGCAAAGCTTATAAATATATTGTATCTAATAATTAGGAATTAAGTGCAGAGTCTTTTCTCCTGTTCTCAAACTCTCAAAATATTCCACAATTTGTACTTTGTATTTCAAAAGAAAGAAAGTAAAAAAAAATTATTGGTTTCAGATTATCGCAGGTACAATGACAGCAACACTACAGTTTAGGTAATGAGATTTCATACAGAGTTGTGCTACTTTTTGGGAAGGCAAGAGTTCTATTAGACAATCAAAAACATTTTCAAAACCTCTGTGGTGTGATTTTTTCTGTCTTCCAAAATATCATTTTTTTCTAATTTCTGCATTACTGTTATGTACACATGAATGCACTTTATGATTTAAATTTTTGCAGGGTTGAACATCACTCACAACTGGCGCTGTAGCTACATAGTTCTTTGTGAAACCAAACATTCCTAATAATTTTAATAAGAGGTCAAGATAAACGCTATATTTGTTCCACCAACTAGCTTAATTTTATAAGCAGAACAATATTCTTGTATGAATACATGTTTTTTTGTTTTGTTAGAGTGTTATTATTTTTCTATGTTCTATGTTGTGTATATATAAATGAGATTTTAATGTGTAAAAGCGCCATGAGCCGAGTTTTTTTTTTATTATTGACGCTTTGTAAATCATCTCTATTATTATTATTATTATTATTATTATTATTATTATTATTATCATTATTATTATTATTATATACCTCAATTGAGTGGCCATGACCTTGTTGAGATGCAAAGTGCATAACAGTCCGCTTGTGAGCATCCAGCTGGTTAATGTCGGCCCCGTAGCGCACTAGAACCTCCATAGCACCTAGATGCCCATTCTCTGCGCAGATATGCACAGGACGTTTTGCACACACAGAACTCTCCTCATTGGGATCAGCTCCAGCAGCTAGCAGCTCAAGCATTATGTCCTTATCACCTTTATCTGATGCCTGACATATGTAGTTTCCTTTTTTTATATCAAAATCTTGGTCTGGAACACTGAGTAAGGACTGAACCCACATCTTGTTGCAGGTTTGTATTGCCAGCGATAGTTGGCCTCCTTTTGACCAAGAAGGTACAGCATCTTTGGACATTTGATGCTGGTTTTGGCAACAGTAACACCTCTCCATAATTTTAGACTAAACAATTCAATAAATTGAATAATTGTTTGATCATCATTCATGCTAAAAATATAATCCACATTCATCATAGCACTTAAAAAAACATGGCATTTTGTAAAAAAAAGTCGTCAAAACTAAAATTAAAGAAAAAACTATACCATGGTGCCTATTTAAAAAAATGGTTGGGAACAGTTGCATTAAGGTAAAAAAAAATCTGTGTTCAAAATGAATATTTTTCTTTTCTGTAAAATCCAATTTCACACATAAAAATAAACAAAAGTGGAAAAAATTTCTCAAGATTGACTTTTGTCGACATTTAAAAAAAGTTAATTTGTTATATTCAATGATGCATATAAAATAAGTGGACTTGAATTTTTGTATTCAATGGTAACATGATATTATTTCTAATTTGGCATAATTAACTATTTAAATCTTTCACTACTCTGAAAAAAAAAAAATACAAGACAGCAATATCATTGTTCCTCTATGCAATGCATATTTTTTAGTTATTAATCATGCAGTCTGATTTATCAGTCATGTTATTCTAAAAACATCTATAGGAATTCTTACTTAAAATCACTCAATAATCTTGGGCTTTTTTCCACTTTACTGTAACAATTTATATATTAGAATTATGTCTATCTCGACACAATATATATTTCTAGTTTATTACAGTTCAGTTATCAATCAATCAATGAAATTAAGTGATGGTTAGATGATTTTTCAAAGAATAGTCATGGTGTGTTTTGGGGAAACAAGTTGTCAATGGATCTTGTCAAAGGAAATCTTGTCTAAGTGCTATTGTTTACATTAAATGAGTAAAGAAATTCTGGGAACAAGCTTGTATTTTTTTTAGATAGATGTTCACCATTGTATTTGTGTACTAGCCTATACACAGCGTTAAATGACCATAATTCAGAAATATAAGTGCATAGCAAAATTCGGATGTATAAAAATGACATGTAGTGTGTATAGACTCAGCTATGTATTTCACACCACACTATCACATAATTTAAAAGGGGTTATTTACCTAATAGAAGATAAGTTGCTTTTTTTTTTTTTTTTACTTTCGGACCAACATTTAAAAAAAAGGAGCCATTAAAAACGGAGTGGGTACTCGCCAAGTTCGACTATTTGATGTGCAGAAAAATTTCTTTGATCAAGGTCAATGGACTTGCTCTGAGTCACTCACTGCAATGCACTGAATGCGTCTTAAACCCAGTGAGAGGGCACTTCGACTAGAGCAGGCAGGATGTTGTCCCTTGAAGTGAATCAAGTTTTGACTAGTTGGGATTATAAGTTTTTTAATATGATAGCCAATTATTTCTCACAAACCTTTCAGCCATTTAATAAACCTTCGTGCTGACATGCAGCGCAGCCAACATAAATTGGAAATTACGTAGTGGGGAAGTTCAGCTTTCTTAACGCAAATTGCGTAGTGTCTACCAACGGCCTAAAAAAATTATCATTTGAAGCTTGATTACTTCTCGTATTCTGTGAGATAGAGTGAAACATCTTAACTGTAAATATGTGTCCTATTACTGATAAATTTTCTACAAATGTTCTCGTAATTCCTTAATTCGTGTTGAGTACCTAAATGTCAATAAGAATAACATCCTTTCAATTGCATACAGGTGGGGGTCCGATAGTAGCTGTTAACAAAAATATAGCAATCATTTATCGATTGTAATACAACCGTACCTAAATCTAGATATATTCTAGAGCACCAAAAGGGTATTTTGGAAAATCGAGCCAGCTGTAATAAAAAAAAAAAAAAAAAAAAAAAGAATCGCATCATATTACGGTGGCTGGGTCCAGTGTGTGGTCATCTAGTATGATTGTTTATTTTCTTTTAAAAAAAAATGTGCATAGCCTCCCTTTGCAAGGTCATGGATGTATGGAGGATGGAGGTTCCTTTTAGCTTCACGAACTCGCACCCCTTTTCACTTGCGGTTACAGAGAGAACGTATGCCGGCTAGTGATTGGTTGTTATTTTCATCACCTACAGGTTACAGGTCACTTTAGGTTCACGTCCAGTGCGGGTGTTGCAAAATAATGTAAACAACTTGCTGCATCCTTCTTCGTCCAACTACCGGTACTTTTTCTAGACCTATCTAACTAGATTTATAGAACCAATAGCCTATTACTCTGTAGTAGCCTACAACTGATTCTCTCTCTCTCTCTCTCTCTCCCGAAGCCGAGAAATCGGGCCACTCATTATGTTTGTTTACATTCGCAACAACCACTCCGGAAGTGAACCCTAGACCTATGCATATTGTTATATTTCAGCTAATCACTGGCCGGCATACGTTCTCTCTGTAACCGCAAGTCCCCTTTTCTGCGAGGCGCGCTGTGCATGGAGAGGGAATAGCGGTGACAGGAGTTGGAAAAAAGTAACCGCCACCGGAGCGATCATCATTTTTATCTGTTCTTTAAAGTCCCAGGAAAAAGGCAAGATCACCTGTTTACATCAGATTAGAGACAAATGAACCGTAAAATAGCTTTAAAATGTTTTAGTTATTTTTGTATAAGACTAGGAAGACACAACAAAAAATTGTATATTGTAATAATGCAATTACAACCAGTAATACCACCCTTAGAGCATTTTTTCGCTTCCATTGGTCCGCACATAATTTAGGTGAGAGGTTGTAAAGATTTCTCCTGCATTCAACTATTAAAATTAGTCAATAACTTTGTGCTTAATTTATGACAAACCGTTTTTCTCTCACCCTCACTTTCCCATCAACAGGGAATACACGTAGTAGGATATTATTAGGAAGAAGAAAAAAATGGCACAAAAATTTAAATCTGCGATGATGCATTTTTACAAGCGTTGGTGTGCAGCTGTTACTATTTAAATAACGACAAAAAAATCAAACCAACACAATTGCAGAACATAAATAAACATGAAAAACATTTACTTTTTTATTGGGAAATCAACATCAACATAAGATTAAATTTACTTTGTTGATTTAGCAACCTAACAAAATATTTTTTAAGATAGAGAAATAGATACTTAGGGATAATTATTATTCAATGATATTGACGAACAGTGCAATATTTTGGTCCTTTTTAATAGAAAAATGATCATGAAAATAACTATGGGTGTTAGGAGCATCACATATAGTTATGTTATTTGAACTGCTTCGCAACCAGACGATTCAAAACAACAGCAACTGTTGAGAGAAAATAATAGTTGTTGTAGCAGCAGCAGCAGCAGTAGTAGTAGTACTAGTAGTAGTTGTAGCAGATTATTGACGAAGCCAAAAGGCGAAACGTATAAATGTATTTTTTCTATAATTTCTAGTTGTGTTTGATTTATTGTGTCCCTCAGTTGCTAAGTTGTGCGTATTCTTCTCTTTATTATTAGCAGTAGTAGTAGTAGTAGTAGTAGTAGTAGTAGTAGTAGTAGTAGTAGTAGTAGTAGTAGTAGTAGTAGTAGTAGTAGTAGTAGTAGTAGTAGTAGTAGTAGTAGTAGTAGTAGTAGTAGTAGTAGTAGTAGTAGTAGTAGTAGTAGTAGTAGTAGTAGTAGTAGTAGTAGTAGCAGCAGTATTAATAGTAGTAATAGTAGCAGCAGGGCATACACAATATATTATGGTACATGTAATGGTAATAACTGCACTTGTAGTAATAGTAGGCCTACATGAGCCGCCGTTCATTACGATGATCATCCTACCCGCCCTCTTCCCTTGCTCATAGTTGTTTTTCTTTGTTTGTTTGTTGTTGCTTTTTTTTTTTTTTTAGTATCGTCTATGTTAAAAAAAAATGTAGGTCTAGGATAACCAAACAGTTATTTTGCTCTTTTGAAGCATTTCAAGCACCAATGACATTTTTAATGTAGTCTTTTGTGTGTGTGGTGTTTTTTGTGGGTTTTTTTGTTTGTTTGTTGAAGCTTTCGTTTTCTCGCCCGTTTTCTTCGTTGTTGCTTTTATTTCTATCATACTTTCTTTAAAGTACACGCACTAGCAGGGGAGTCTTTAGAGCAAACAGATGTTCAGAGCAAGTAACCGAATTTACCGAAAAGAAGAATAGGTGTTGTCTTAGGCCTACATTAATTTTAGTCTCCACATTGTCTCTATTACTTGTTTTTAGTAGATTGAAAACGACAGAGTAACTTCCCTTGCACGAGTCCGCTAAGAAATTCCTCATCGCGAACGAAAAAAAGATTGTCCAATCATTATTACTGTAGTAAATGTGTTCAGTTTTATGACCAATAGCTGTCCACTTTACAAGACCCCTTCCTCTCATTTGCATGAACAACCTCGCCGCGGAGAGCACTGCGCGAATCTTTTCTTGCTTCTATTCGGCATTTGACGTCATGTCGGTGGAGAAACTTCCCAGGTGTCTGTGCGTCGACAGGCAAATTTACAATACATGGACGACGGCCGCCATTCAGGTCGGCAAATGTCTGGTATTGCTCTGTCCAAAAAAGGCTTTTTCGGGTGATTTTGGCTAGCCTGATGCCCCCTACTCCTGCTCAAATCAAAGATAAGCTGATCAATGCTCTTGACGAAGATAAAAATGTAAGTTTTGAATTAGATTGGGGTTGAAATAAATTAAAATAACTAAGTTGAACCCAGTAGCAGTTTCTCTTTGCAGAGCAATGGCTAGATCTAGATCTAGAGATCTTGAGGGACTTTATCAAGTAAATGAGAAAAGGACTGACAGTGGTTTTGACTTTGCGTGTACATTAAATAGCATTTTTGAACTCAGCTTCTTATCTTAAAAAATAAAAGACCCATCCAGGGCTAGAATATTTTTGAATTATTGCATTACATACTAATTATTAGATTCTTAAAGGATCTGGATTTAAGTTGAATCCTGAATGTCACATGGGATGGAGAAAGAGGGATTCTTGTCTTCAGACCCGTCAAGATCCTATACACCCGCTATTTTGTAAAATAGAATCTATGCCACTATTATTAGTATTAAGTTACATCTAAAACCTAGAGATATATAATCTATGGGGATGGGCCACTTTCCCCAAATAGTTACTAAAATAGAATTTGATCTTGGATGGATTGTAAAGGTTGCACATTAGATCACTTGCCTGTAGGCTGTGCACAGTTCTAGATTCTACTTCTAAAATCTAAGGATGGTGATGGTGTATGTCTAAAATTTCTTAAAACCAACCTATACTTTTTACCTCCTCAAGTTATTTTATAGATTTTTTTCCTTAAATTGTCTAGATCTAAATTCTATATTTTGAAATGGAGGAGGGAGGGTCATGTTACCTTTAGAAGTCCACTCTATACCTAGATTTCTCTAGTCTATATATGCATAGAAGTTTAATATAAAATTGTATGTCTACCATGATCAGTTGGAAAGATGATCTAGGCTTGAGATTCTGTTCTTGACTTTTATGACAACCCTTAATCATTCAATAGGCCTACTGGGAAGGACTTAACATAAGCCCACACATTTATGGGAATTTTAGAAAGGAAATTATTTATAAGAGCAAGGAACAGCATCATTGTTTGCTACACTACCCATTTAAAAGCCCTCTACAATATTTTTGTCTTAAAAACTCATTGAGATGTAGGCCTATATTTTTAGACCTAGAAATTTAGATCATTTATATTGTAAAATCTGTCTTAGCCGTATATAATTAGATCTATATCTGAACACTTCACCCTTATTATAGATAATTTTTTGAAAGCTGTCCACAGGGTTCGTCTCCTTGAAATCTTTCTCTAGGTCTAGCTCTACTCTAATCCAGTCTAGATATTGGATTGTGTGATATGAGACATTAGAAACAGTTGAGTTCTATTATTTACTAGGGAATCATTATAATGATAATGAATTAGATGTAATGTCTTATGTTTAAAAATTATTAAAAAGTCGCTTGAGAAATGGCAAAGTGCAGGTGTCTCTTTTATGCTTTAACTCAGTAAACATATTATGGTACATTACCGATATATGTGGGTTCAGTGGATGGTTTTGCAGGTCTATTGTTGCTGTAATAAATTTTTCGCTATAAAGTTAGTATCTCAATTGGTTGTTGTTGGGACTTTGGTTCTTAATTGATACCTCTCTTTTTTGGATTCTGCTTTGTATTGCAGATAATAATCGTCATTATGAACCCCATCTAAATATTCACCAGCTGTTCTCTGTTGTGCTATATTGTTACCTATTACGGACATTTATGCCGAAGAAAGGATGGCACATTCTTTCTACCCATAGATCGAAGAAGAAAGTATTTGCATTTAAAAAAATTTTTTTTTCACAACAGGTCATCGATGAGAAAGCGGTGGAAGAGGTCATTGGACTTCTGGAGGCTAGTGTCATCACCAAAGAGATTTTGGAGGTTGGTCTTATGTTTTTTGTAGATATAATTAACTGGATATATAAATTATATATTTGTCATTTGTAATACTTCTTGGTAAGTTTTTTTTTTTAAAACAGCAAACACCACTGTTTTTATAAAAGACGCCTTTTTAATAAGTAGATTACTCTGCTACAGTTATTGATGTTTTTATTTTATACCTAAATAGTTTGAAAGAGCTTTTATTAGTAAGGCAGAGAAAGAGCAAAGCAATCTCGATTTTAGCCATGAGGCTCAGCTATACCTCTCATTGACTGTATGGCCCACTTTATTATATGTTGAGATCCTTTTCAGGTTAGATGCTGTTTAAATTGTTGACTTGATTGTTCTCAGTCTGTTTTTTTTTTAAATAGGAACTCTTCCTTCTCTCTCTCTCTCTCTCTCTCTGGATTTAACTTCGTCCTTATAGGTTTTACTCAGGAATCCTATTTTTGCAGTCGGTTCAGATTACTACAGTACACATCAGTCTCAAACTAGCTTTTTATTTTTTATAGTTCGTTGGATGCAAGGTTCGTGGAAGACAGACTTTCCCTTTAACTCTGCTTTTCTACACTTTTTCTCTTTGGTCATGCTTGGCGGTCGATCGTCCACTGCTATTCCGTTCCTTCCACCTTACTGTTTGCAATTCCTTTTTTTTTTCTGTTTTTTTTTTTTGTTGTCTTTTACTGTAACTAGACTACAATCTTGATTGTCAGTCCTCGCTTACGGGAGAAGTGCTTAAGCGATGAGTTGGCAGGTCATTGTTTTTTTTAACTTGTTTGTGAATGTCTGGTATCAGGTATGCAACTCTCTTAGCCAGATTCATTGGATCCGGGGGTGGGTGTGTGATTGGTTTGTTGGATCGAATGTAGCTGAATGAAGACAAGGAAGAAAAATCAGGGATTTTTATGTTTGATAAATGTAAGGGTGTTCTTTGGGTCCAAGTTAGTTGTATTCAAGTTCTACTGTAGAACCTTTTTTATGTTATGGTGCCTCTTGGGTTAATAATCTCTCTCTCTCTCTTCCTCACTCACCAACCTGTGCCATTTGTATGTGTACTTCATAAACTTTTAGCTTTATTTATTAGTGTGTGAAAGCAAAAGAGATTTATCCTACCAGAAAACGACAGTTTTTTTTTTTTTTTTTTTGACCCTTAGAAATTTGCAGAGTAAGTGGTGTTAGAACAATATTAGATATTTAACTCTAATTCAGTTTTGTATTATTTTGTACATTTATTTAATTTAGCAAACCAGACTTGGAAGAGATATCAACCTTGTGCGCAAAAACAGTAAAAATCCGGCTATAGCCAAGAGGGCTAAGAACTTAGTAAAATCATGGCAAAAATTGATAGAGGATCCAGGCTCCCCGCGAGTAAATGGTCAACACCCTCATGCCCGAGTCAGCCCTGGATTGTCACCAGCCCCTGTCCGCAACCTGACCCCAAAGGCATGTCTCCAGTCCCCGGCTCTCCTGCAGGCCAAACAGTTACAGGCATCTCGCTTGGCTGGCACCCTAAGCCCAGCAACCTCGGCAGCAGCCAAGCTCAGCCATGCCAGAGCCACACCCAAGACAGGGAAGTTGAAGCACTCGGGGAAGGTTGCCTCTCCTGCCTTGAGGGGTCAGCCCCCGACCGAGGATTCCAACATGAGCTGGGCAGCTTCCTCTCCCTCAAATTTGAGTGAGTCTAGTCAGGACCGCTTGCTCGGTGACAGAGAGAATCAAGAAGCAAAGGGATCAAAAAACTGTCTGCCTGGCACCAGCAAGCGGAACTTTAGATTTGATACAAAACCAGTTGATCATTCCACAGGTGTTACTTCAAAGTCAGAAAACAGAGTGTCTGATTTGAGAGATGTATCAAAAACAAATGTTGCAAATCGTAAACGGACACGTTCTAGTGTTTTGGAAGAACCAAACGATTCATTATCTTCAGAATTACCACCTTCTAAACAATCACGTCTTGTTTCACCTTCTCAAAGTCTTTCAGCTTCCCATAAAAACAATGTGATAAATGGTTCGGTTATCAGAAAGCAAGGGCATGCATCCAAGCCAGTGGGTGCTGGTGATGGCCACCCCTCTGATTCTACTGCTGTTGTCTCGTCAACCTTATTTTCAGCTGCCAAGGGCAGCAATTCCTATGATCAGGCTGACAGCCTTCTCAGCCAAAGGTTACAACCTCCCTCGCTTCGGCAAGATTCTGTAGACTCTCGAGCCTCAAGCAAGGCAGGCAAAGTAAAGACCACCGAGCAACTGATTGAAGACATGCAGAAAAAAGCTGCTACATCCGTGGATATGAATGTTATTGCTCAAATTCGGACTAATTTGCAGCAGAAAGAGGCAGATGCTCTGAGGGCTGCAGCAGCCCCAGCAGGCAACGATCGGGGCGGTAAGAAGCGAGGTAGGAAGAAAAAAAATGCTAATGCCAGTGAGCAGCTTGAACTGCCAGGATCAGATGCAGCATCAGACACTCGTAAACTAGCTCAGGCCAAGAGTGAATATATTAAGCGTTTCCTGCAGACTTCTGTGACTCCTACCCCTGGAGAGGATGCCTTCGAACATAACCGTCAAGAGTCTCTGGACGAAACTCACCACCCAATCCGGCTAGGAGACTGTGGCAATTCGTTTGTCCAACCTGGGTATGATACAGGCTTTCCATCATACCCCAGCCGACAGGACAAGCCAGACTCAGGGCCATCAGCTAGTCCGCCCGATGCTAGAGATATACTAGAGGGGCCAGCGGGTCTATTACGTGATGGTGGTATTGGGTCTGTTGAGAATATGTCTGAACGGCAACTTCTGGCATGTCTTCCTCCCATTGACCCTGAGAGCATTGACTGGACTCTCCATGACTACGCTGCTCCAGAGCCGAAACCTGCAACAACAGAAAGAGTGGCAGAACTGCACCACTCCTCACTGCCGAGCGTCAATGGGACCTATGACAAGGAGGGGGTTTTCAAGCAATGGCATGAAATGCTAACTACAGATTCTGTCTATGATGAACCATTACACATTTTGCCATATGTTCTCCCTAATGATTGAAAGGATATGAATGCTTTGGTGTGGTTTTGTAATATGAAAGAAACTGAAGTTAATTATGAAAAGCTTTTTAGTTTGTCGGCCCTAAGTAGTTACTCTTTTGTCTGTAAAGTTTTTAAGAAAAAAAAACTTGTTTTACAGTGAAAGATATGTTATTGAGAATAAGGAACAATGCCTTCTAATTTAGTTCTGGCTCTGTCAGCTTCCATTATCTTCCCATTTTTGTCAATGGACAGACTTTTTAAGTTACAAGCAACTTGTACATAACAATGAAGAGACACATGTTGCTGCCTTGCTTTGCTAACAGGTTTACTAGTGTGTCCTAGGTTATATAAATTATTTAGTGGAG
This sequence comes from Elysia chlorotica, assembly GCA_003991915.1. Lineage (NCBI taxonomy): Eukaryota > Metazoa > Mollusca > Gastropoda > Plakobranchidae > Elysia > Elysia chlorotica. The sequence continues at coordinate 328,936 of RQTK01000212.1, read as the reverse complement.
AACTAAATTTTAAATCATAAATAAGGATCATTCATATTTGATTAAAAATAAAACACCAGTAAAAACTGTCTCTCGTCGGCTTCCGGCGCATATGTTTTGGGTTTCGAGCCCTGGTGATTTTGCTCCCTACTGTTTAAACATTGTTTAATGTGACGGACTGACGGTGGTATTCCCACCCTGTCTTGTTTGTGGCAGCACATAAAATTGTCAGACGTCAGTCTTGGTGCTGGTCCACATTATAGTCTACATAGAGCTGATGTAGGAAGTTAAACCAACTCAACAACTCCCCTCTTGTTGGATTCAACTGAAAATATTATATTCTCTTTGTTTTTACTTTAAAAAATTTTTTTTTAAAGACGAACACAACATATATATATATATTACACATGGTAAATCTTTGACATTTAAAAACTTACATTGAAGCAAAATAATATTTCTTCAGTTTTAGATCATCAGATCTTGTATGGTTGGAATTAAAAAAAAGAATATCTTGCGTAACATAGTGGAGTAAGACCAATGAAATTGTATACATAATACTCAAATATCCTTTTTGGATGCCCACAAAGAGCACCTGGCATAATAAACAGGGTACAAAACTTGACATAAGGTAAGAATTAAGTCATATTTTATATGTTACCAGATTCTTTTTTATAAAACAGTCATTGCAAAATATGTTGGCACTAGTATTAGATCGAAAAATCACATATTTGTTCAACTATTTGTTCCTTTCCTATGCCAATTCCCTATGGTCTACTTTTTAGTCCGAGGAAATGAAAAGGAATTTGTGGGCAGATTGTAGTCAAAGAAAGAATTTAAATCTTTGTGTTTTCTAATGAGGTTCTTTATCAGTTTTTATGCACATGTTACATCAATTTTCTGTAAAGAAATTAAATAATCCATGCCTTAATCAATGTATAATTGACAACTGCTTCCACATAGTAATTATCATCATATAATGTGTTTATATTTTCTTACTTAAAAATTAAAATGATATAAAAATGTATTAAAAAAAACACACCATAAAAAAAATTATGTACATAAACATTTTTGTTTTTAACTGTCCAAATCACTGAATACAATTCATTCCACCTTGGCCGCAATAAGTTCTTCAGGAACACATCCAAACATGGGAATAAAGCTTGAATGAAGCCTGCAAGAAATAAGTAAAAGAACAATTTCTCAAGTAAATCACAATTATTGGACACAAAATCCAAGAATATCCTTGCATCATATCATTTGCAGGAAATGACCAAAGACAAAGATTAATGAATCAAAAACCAGTGCCATAGAGAAAAGATTAGTAGTGTCATATAAAAAACTACCCGTCTCTGCATGATACTCTGACGATCACACTCAACATCGCCATCAAGCACTTGTTATATCTAAAGAAGGTGAGGCATGTATGGACTAACTATTCATATAGACCCAGTTTAAAAAATTTAATTTTCAAATAAAAAATATATGAAGAGAACAAAAAGACAACATTGTCAGATTGAATCTTATCCTTTGAACCACAAGCAATTTTTTTTTTTATACAAGGCTACATTGAGAGTCACATTTTTAAAAAGTCAACCCTCTATGATCTAATACACACTAATTTTAAATTTTTTTGTTAATCATCCATAAAAAAAAATCTTTTTATCTATTAATTAGGTTTGAGTATATAATGGACGTGTTCAACTAGCTACAATTTATTGATACTGCAGTACATCATGGATGATTTTAAACCAAATCAAGCTCATTAAAAATAAATTTTCAAAAGTACTTTTACCACTTTATGACCTCTGATCTTTTGTGACAAGATAGCTATCTTTTAAGTATATTGTACATGCTTGAAATTACTGATTTCGCCATTCCAAACGACACTTTGACATCTGTATCAGTGTATATTTTCTTTTTAATTGCACAAAAGAGCCACTGAATGCAAAGCAATTTAAAATCCAATTTTATAATTAAATTCAGTGATGTTGAAAATGTACAGATAATATCCCTTCTTCAACCAGAATAAGCCCCATCACGGCAGTTGAACATTTTGATATACTTCTCAGATAAAATCATGTATAATATCCCTTCTTCAACCAGAATAAGCCCCATCACGGCAGTTGAACATTTTGATATACTTCTCAGATAAAATCATGTACCTGAAATCATATTTAGGCAACATTGAACTGCAATACATGTACGAACATTAAAATTTTTATTGAAGTTGTTGAAATCCATTGTATTAAATAATAAAAAAAAGTTATCTACCTGCACTCAAACTGAAGGCCATCGATACGCCTGATCTCTCCGTCTAGATAGATGTAATGCTCCAACTCACTGTCACGTGCTGTCGCTCTTGCAAGTGCCTCGACCTTCTTATTCCTTTTCTTCCCAGCCTCACTCTTAAAACCGTTCACTTTGGCTTCATCAGTTTTGCTAGCTGCAACATTCTGTACATCACTTTTATCTACATCTTTCTGCACATCACCTTTACCTTCATCTTTCTGCACATCACCTTTACCTTCATCTTTCTGCACATTATCTCTTTTGCCTTCATCATTACCTTCATCTTTCTGCTCATCTGCTGCTTTACCTTCATCTTTCTGTTTATCTGTTCCTCTATTTTCATCTTTCTGCTCATCTTCTCTATTTTCATCTTTCTGCTCATCTGTTCCTTCCTCTTTGCCAGATTCCATAGTTTCCACAGGTTTGCTACTCTCATTATCATCTTGTTTGATGACATTATCCGATTCTGTCACAGCTTCAACATCCCCTCTTTTTTCTGCATTGCCCTCTTCAACAGCTTTGGCATCTTCCTTATTTTCGCCCCCTGTCTCATCATTTTCAATTTCACTAGCCTCTTCTCTCAAAATCTTGACCCTCAAACCCAATGCTTTGTCCTTGATGTTTAGGTTGGCAATGTCACCCTGGAATATATACAAGAAAAAGGAGAGAAATAAAACATAAATGGGTAGTTCTAAATTTTTGTAATGCAGTAAGGAACAATTTCAGGTTATAATATCAATATTATGGTAGAGTCTAGGGAGACCACAATCATGGTCCTTCTAGACTCCAGTCTTGGGAGACCACAATGGTTTCATCATGTTTGGATATTGGTCAGAGCATTAACCTTAATCATGCTTCATAATTTGTACCCTTGTCCTTAGGATGTGATATCTGTGGGCCCTATTTTTTTTAATAGTCATTAGTGGAAATTAAAGGATAGCATGAAATTAAAAAGAAGGAACACATAAAATTTAAAGAAAATTCTTATTGTAATTATTTCAATTAATTAAAAAAAAATTAATTTGAAAGAGTATAATAATAGCTACATTAAACATGTATGACCATTTCAACTTAGCAGCTACTACATTTTTCTGAACACCCGAACACGGGTAGATAAGAACAGGTGTGTTGGCCTGCTTAAATAAGCCATGAGGTCACAATGACTATATTTAGATATTGGTACTATGTCAAATTCAAGCTTATTCTAGGTATGTAGCTTTTAAAATTGAAAAAATACATATATATATCTTAATATTTGAGTGTGCTATGCCTTGTTTAAAAGTTAAGAAATTCATTATCGACTAAAACTTCTTAACCTTTTGCCATCACATCTCACAATTGTTGCGCGCATCAATATACTCTTCTTTTACAGTTTATAAATTCCAAAAAATAAAACGCACGAGAGGCATGCGATGGGAAAAGGTTAAAGCCATACTGTGTTTCTTGGACTGGTCAAACTTGACATTAGTCTCATATTTCTAGACCACCACACATTTGATAATAGTAAACTTAATACAAACAGCTGGACTTTGTGTCGTCATTGTGCGAGCATATTTGAAGAAGCCGAAGTTTGAGCAGCCAGTGTCTAGGACGAGGACTCCGCTGTCACTGTACGGATGTGCAATCGTCTTGTTCCCCACATCCACCATCCGGCTCACTAGGAAGGCTGTGCAGGCATAGCGCTTTCCCTCAGGGTTAAATTCTGTCCACTCTGAGGGTGAGAATTCATGTATACATTTGATAGATGTCATGTAAACAAGTTCAGATTTTGACCACAAAAAATGATCTGTAAATGTTTTACATAATGGGTTAACTATGCCCGTCACACCTGCTAAAACATCAAAGAGACCTGGAGATCTAAAGCACAAGACGGAAAGCCGTGGACGAGTTTTACTACCCATATTAAAAAAGCTGTTGAGATATCCAGGTCGAAGTACTAGGATGAAGAAGGCACTAAGTCAAGATAACTTTGACTTATTATTGGACTTCATAATTTTCACCTCCTTATAACACCAGCAACCTGCTTAGTTGCAGTATTTGACATTAAGAAGACATCAGTAATTATAAGAAGATAAATGGTTTATCTTAATATATATATCAAATGATGTTGAACAAATTTTTTACTCATAGGATCTTTTAGTATAGGCATAAACTACAATCATGTATTAAAATTTAACTAATGGAGTCTATCATGAAAATCCGGATTCGTGGATTCACCTTTAGTGGGCTGTTCTGTTCCATCTTCTGCAGACAGAGGACTGGGGAGGAAAACAAAATATATCAGGAAATAGATGGAAGCTTTATTGTTCAGCATCTGTACTCTAGGTTTCGATAAGTTTTTTCTTCTAAAATTAAAGAAATGATTCTTCACAAATGTGTACTCTGAAACATGATTATGCTCCATTCCAATAAATACAAAAGGGACACAGGAGTGATAGCTATCTATGTTGGTACCTTTTGCCTTCATCTTCATCCAGTATATATTCAACTTGAGCTTCATACATTCTCCTCTTCTTCAGCAACACAGCTGCAATGGAATCTAAAAAAGGAAATAACATGAACATTTTAAAGAAAAATAATAACATGTTATGGCTTAAAAGTGTAAAATGAGATGTCAAAAAGTAACTAAAAGGAACTATCAGGTTGAAACATCAAACCCTTCACATACAGTATAATCCTTATACTTTTTTGGTTTTAGTCTCCTTAAATGAAAACAATCTTAGAAAATGCAGTCAGATTTAATACTCTTTGGGTAGAGACAATAAGGCATACAAAGCCTCTATCAAATGAAATAATGGGTGGGAGCAAAACATTTTTAAAAGTGAAGTGCAAGTAAATTTTGGAAAATTTTCCGGAAAAACCTGCAATCCATCGTTTTTTTCTTAGGTACCGTTACCATTACCGTACCTCTGCAAATCTGCTTTTTACACAGATTCATTAAAACCTTAATAAAGTCTATAATTGGAAACCCTAACTGAAACATTGCACTTTTGCAAGCTAAATAATGTTCATGATGGGCAAAATTCTGGAAATGTTTGTAATTTATGCAGATTTGAGACTGACATACTTTTTCTCTTCTTTGAAAATGCCACTTTTTATGACAAATCCTGTATCAAAAGTCTTATTAACGTGATTGGTCTAGTTGGCTGTAAAAAGTGTAAGCCGGCAAGTGGTATTGTGAAATGTCTATATATGGCGGCTGCAGTCGGCACTCTCCCACCCATGATCATGCTACACTATACACTAGCAGGGCTGCATAAAATTCTGAGAAAAGTTGGATGCTTATGAATGAGCAAACCTTAACCTATCTAGATGAAATGGTCAGAACTATCTTTAAGGTGGTACTTTGTGCATATCTCCAAAAAAGTATACACATGGAGAAAATTGATTGAAACACTGCTCTCTGTGTAAACATACAGACATAGCGAGCCTTCTTCATCCAGCGCCTTTCATCAGAATGTTTCAATAAGTCGGTGATCAGTCCAATCCCAAAGGCCAGTCCACACACACCAACTAGCTTTCCAGGTTCATGTACTGTCACAATATTTAACGGATGAATTTCACCTGAAAATGTTAAGTAAAAATTTTCATTGCATCTGATTTATCAAAACTTTTCTATACGTTTCTATTAAAAAAATATCTTAAGAACCCAATTTTGCAAATTTAACTAAAATATTTGTTCTTTAAAACAAACAAGTTGGGGGGCGCGGTGGCCCAGGGGTAGAACATCGGCTTCCGACGCAAAAGGTCCCGAGTTCGAATCCTGGCTGTTGCAATCCCTACTGGTTGGGCGGGTGTCAGTATAATGTGACCGGCTGAGACAGGAGTCATGGTATCCCCACCCTGTCTCGTGTGTGGCAGCACATAAAATTGTCAGACATCCGTCTTGGTGCCCATCCACGAGATAACCTATAAGTTGCTGATGTTGGACGTTAAAACCCAACCAACCAAACCAAACCAAACAAACAAGTTCTAATTATAGTTAAAAATGAAGGGCCAAAGAAAGACAGATTTACTTCCTTTCCCACTTCTTTGAGCCAGTGGTTGACACATTACAGTTTTTCAACTTCAATTATTTTTTTGTGAATGGTGTCTTAAATTCTGAATACTCAAATATGTCTGTTTTCATAACTGATAAGAGTTTGACAAAACCAGTGCCTCTTTTCAATGGTTGCTACTTACCCCGCAAAACTCTGAGTGCAGAAGTCTCCAGGTCAACGACTCCATCATTTGTAATGCGCACAGTCCCATTACTAGAGCCTGAGGGATTAAAAATATTAAAACATTATCAACTACTTAGAAATATTTTACATTTTAAAGGAAGCACACTCTTAAGTTTATATTAGTTCAAATTATTTAGAACCATGAACTTGATGCATCACACAGAGAGTAGATGGCTTATATGTTAAACCAAAAGACCACTTTGCCTCATATCATATGGTCATTACAAAAAAAACAAAAAAATTCAATGATCGTAAATGCAGCTTTCAAAGTTTGAAGAGACTTGCAAACCTGCTGGAATCAAACAAAACGGGATGCTTGGTTTGACCAATTTCGCCATGGGATCATTGAAGTCCACCCCATGCATTTTTTGCAGCTGCTTCAGATACCCCTCCATCAGTTCTTGGTAAAGTCCGTCCCCACTCACACAGATAATTCTGGAGTGATTTCACACCAAAAAAGGTAACAAAAGTTGTGCACAAACATTTTTAATATCATTTTATATGCTACCATCCACTCACTCTCAGTGAATTTTGTTATGGCACTATTATGGTTAGGATGACTATTCATCTGATATATGATTTTTGGCACCATAAATTTGTCAAAGAACCTGGGCCTATATAATACTTTTGAATCTAAGATTTGATTAATACCATAATCAAAATCTTAGATTCAAAAGTATTATATTTTATTATATAAAAATAATTCATGGAAAAAAAGAGAAGTAACTTGTGTTCTTCTTTCCTTCAGTCTTTGACAAAAACTGTAAACTTCACTGTTTCTTAATATTTTTGTTACATATAAGTGAAAAAGTATACATCTGTTCTTGAAAGATAACAGGTGATAACTTCACCTTTTATCCGTGGCATATATTCAAAATAGAAAGAAAAGATGCACATTAAGAGGCTGTCATGAGTACCAATTTTTCTATAATTAAAAGTTTTTGTGAAATTACTTAATCATGAAAATACATAGCAAAGAAAAAAAGAGTGATTTTTGAGGCATCAATACCCATCACCAACTGCTAACCCTATGTTTCATTTGCCACCCTTGACTTTCTAATGTTATATTGAAAAGAAACGCAGAAAAAAATGTGTGAAAAATAGTAGCATGTGCTGTGTGATTGTCTTAAACTAGTATTGAAATCTACTTCAAAAGGTAGCACTTACCCATCATAACCTGTGAAATCTTGAGTCTCTCCAATTTCTAATGCATGCTTTGCTCTCTCCGATGCTGTAATGTAGAGAAAAAAAGATTTATTAAATAAGACAAAATGACACTTTAGAAGGTCTTTTGTGTCCATACAATTAGTTAATCTTGTGAAACTTATTTTTGAAAGAAACCTTAATCATTTATTTTGCTATTGGTGAGTTCTTTCTGAGGCTGATATTAATATATTTTTTAAATATAATTATTGGAAATAACATTTGGACAAGGATATAAAAGAAGGATTTCCTATATTAATAGTACATAGAATTGCATAAGTTTACAATTTCTTTGTAACAAAAATATTACAGTTCAAAACTAAACCACCATAATCTTAATGTCTAATGTGACAAACTCCTCTTTATTTTATTTTTTTAAAACAGTTTTAAGTTTTGCAATAAAAGAGAGGGGGAAAAAATTCTCACTTTTCACAGTAGTCTCACAGTTAGCCAATGCAAAAATTGGTGCAATCTTCTTCTCATAGAACTGCACACCTTTGCGGTTCCCTCCAATGGGGTTGATCAAGACAAACAGCTTCTTGGGTCTATTGGGGACTGAAGATTAAAGAAAAATAGAATTTAATCTTACCTCTTGATTAAATAATGATTATAATGCTAATGTTAAAGATTGCCATGACAATGAAAACAATTGGTTAAAATTGATGCGAGTGGCAACGATTGTATTGATGTAAAGAACAACTGATGGAAATCACTCATTGAAGCTGTGACACAAAAAATGAGTAGCAGTTCTTTATTATTTAAACTTATACTATAGCGAGTGGCATGGTAAATAGTGATAAAGGAGACAGAATGCAAAACTCAAGTGCAAACTGTGATAGTGTAATATTTATTGTTTTTTTTGTGTATTTTTTAAAATAATGACTTCACGAAAAGATAATTGCAAGTTGCAAGTCTGAGTTGAGACTGTAAAGCTTCATTTTAAAAAAGTATTCCATTCCATGATAAAACTTACCATTACAATTGTTGATAAACATTTTTTTCTCACCATCTTACTTTTTGCCTTAACCACATTATAAATCACTTAGTGTGACTACGGCCCTCTCTTTTTCCACCAACAAAAAAAAAAAAAAACACCAATAAGATAAGGTTTCAATCTACTACTGCATCAAAGTTGCTACTTAGTAATCTGACTTATTAATTCTAACAGCAATAGCAATACTGAATTGATATGACTGATATAGACTCAGCGATCAAATAAAGTATGTTCCATAATGTGTTGCAGAAATTTGTATCTAATCAATCATATTTTCTCTCATTTTTTAAAATCTTCTCACGAACAATTCCTATGCATTTCTTGATATAAGGCTGAACAAAATTCTGAAGCTTTGGATTATGTAAATATTCATAAAATCATGACTAAGTGTTAAAGACAAACCTTTTCGACACTGATCTTGAATGCTGTTTAAAATACTGTCAAAATTGTCTCCAGTAACTGTTAAAGCCACAGATTTTGTCCTCAGAGCTTTATTCTTCTGTTTTTCCATGTAATGAACGGTTAACATCTGCTTCTTTGGATCCTTTTCAGAAGAGTTCTGAGCCGTAATGACATCACACCATTGGAAATTTAGGTCTAAACAAGAGAGCAATAGCATTAGTTGTCAAAAGCAAGACAAAAAATGATTTTTTTTTTATCCAAACCATATATTTGGAATGTCGAGAAAGGTTTGAAGCTTTGAAAATATGGAATCCAAACATCGGACCAATTTATATTACTGAAGGTAATGATATGACTTGCAATTTCGTATTATATCACACAAGCATTCAACAAACACAAAATGTCTTTCCACTATATAATATAGCACAAAAATCTAAATGTTCAATATCTATGTCAGCAAACTGTACAATAACTTGCACAATTTGTCCCCTTAGTTGTATAATATCCTATCTCGTTTCTAAAATACACAAGACACAAAACAACTCTAGCTACCGCCAGCATCGCTAAAAAATAAAATACTGAGATTAGGGAAAAAAACATTACAAGAATGATAAAGCTTAATTTGATTTGATGCAGTTCAAATTTTGCCATTATTTGAATACAGCAGAATCTGCTTAAGATTATCTGCTTAACACGGCTTCAGACAAACTATGGTTTTATATAAATTATCTTTGAAGCACAAATTCCTTTTTTTTTTTTTACTTCACAGTCACTGTTTTATATAAACTTTAGATTATATAACTGGATACTATGTATATGTATATTTCTTAGTTAAGCCTAAACAACATAAATATTGACTCATTTTGTGAAGTTGTTACCCATTTATGCTAAACAACAAGTTTTTAAAACTTAATGGCTGAGACAAACCTTTGGTCTTCATGGTTTTCCCCCTTTCTGGATCATTGAGCTCCTCAATTGCTAAGCCTTGTTCGTAGACTACAAGATTCATGTCGTGATTGGAGAACTTGACTGATGCAGACATTATGAGCTCCCCTCTCTCATTATTTTTCTCCATTGTTGTATGAGGCCTCTCAGCCTCTGGCAGTTCATCTGATAAGGATGTTGAAGAATTTCTTATTTCTTTCTTAAATTTTGTCTCCCACCCACATAATTTTTTATGTTTGTCATTTAATGGGTGGAAGTGGAAGGTTCAAATTGATTTACTCTCTGAATTTTGGGCATCACAAAAATTGAACTACCGTGTAGCTTAAATCTGATATTAATTTACAAAAGTATATAGACATGGTGTGTACAATGAAGGTGCAACAATCCTGTTAAAAAAAAATAAAAACGATATTCCTCTATAATTCTTTATATAGGTACCTCATGTTCAATAGTTTAATACATTGAGCAAAGCATTCACATAACATCTGTTATTCTTATGTTCCGTAAGAAGTTTGGCCTTACCTTGTTTTATTGGCTGATTCTCTGTCATGATGAAACTTCACGAAAAAATACTTTTAACTGTGGAGGAAAAAGAAAAGTATTTATAAAGTCAAATGACAAAAACGATAAAGGCATCATTGGATTACATTAGCTACATATAATAGAGTCTATTATTCTATGAATGAGATTTTCATAAATACAACAGTCTCTGATCAACAAATCTTTTTTTTTTAAACAATCATTTCTTAATTTATATTTTAAATGACTCCTCCCCATACCCTAACTGGGATGAGATGTAATTTTGAAATTAGCATCAGTGTGTTTGTTAGATCAGTATCATGGTGAAGTAAAAAATGCGCTAACTTTTTAAAATTAAATAGAGTTACATGTTTAGATCTTTAAACTTACAAAAAAATGAATTTATATTTTAAAAAAATTAAAATTCTTTTTGTTAAATCTTAAAACTACAAAAATAAATCAGATTTTACTTATTTATAACTTGCTCAATGACAATAATATAAGAAAGAATATATCCATTAGTGGACTTTAGTTTAAATGCGAAGTGCGTGGACTGTCAGGTTAAACGTAATGTCACATTAAAACTATTATTATAATTATATTATAATTAAACTAGTAAGAGGCAAACAGGTGATTTTTTTATAAACCAAATAAAAAAAAATGTTAGAGCATTGAGAGTACACACCTTTTTGATAACAGAAAATTGTAGCTTAAACCACTTTAAATAAACCAATAAAAGGGATGTTATCCAGGCTTAAGATGAATATTAAGTTGTTATTTTTTTAATAATTATTGTAAATCTAAAAGCTGTACATTCACTTGTAGATTGCTCCAGATAGAATAAGATCTAGATCTAGATTATGTTGTGGGTGAATTTTAAACTAAGTTTATGTTGAATACGCACTTACCGAGAGTAGAAATAGTATTTAATTTAGTAGGCTACAGCAAATAAAATTATTCTAACAATAGGGGGAGTTTAGCCTCAGTGTGGTGTAAACCGGTGGGTAAAGAGGCTTATGGATCAACTCACAGCTGATGTGATCTTTTTCTGCGGGAGATATTATCTATCTCATACACCGAACACTTTTTGAAGTGAGTTTACTCACTGGCTGCTGTGCGCGGAGCGAACAATCAATGCAGCGTGACTGCAATAACGATTTTGATACTCACAACGAACTGCGAACTTGCGAAGTGAACCGAAGCCATGCAAAGCGAAGATCTAGGATTTAACAAATACGGGCGATTACTGGTGTTGAATAAGTATCGATTTCAGATGTGTTGCTAAACTACTACGAAGAAGAATAAACAAAAGGCACAAAAGTGTGATTGTTTTATGCAAAAAAAAAAAAAAACACTTTCTGTTATAACAAAATATGAAAATTAGCTTTTCTAATAATTATCATGTGATACTACAATTATTTTGACTCATTTGATTTCATTAACTCATTTATCGAAATCCCAAAAAGAAAAATACTGCCCGCTTTAAACCAATGACTCATAGATTTTTTGTTTACCAACAGAGACAGTTCACTTTTCAGTTTTCAAAACTTATGTGAAATCAGCTGCCTCAGGGTGTTTTGAATTACAGAACGAAAAACAATCTCATGTTAGCGTTTACTCATCCTCATGGAAAGAAAAATACTTAACCCACACAGTTTTATAACATTACCGTTTCTTGGCTAATAACATTGAACCAAGCGCAAATTTCTGTATGTAAAACGACTCTTCGTGAGTGTCAACCCAAAACAACAAAAACAGCAACAACAATAACAACAACAACAACAACAACAACAACAGCAACCGCTAGCGGTTACGTGGTGTGTTAATGGAGGGTGGAGATAAGCACATCACAGTGTTCATATTGTGAACAGAATTTTTTTTGGGTGGTGGTTGGGGGGAAAAGAAGAGAGAAAAAAAAAAAAAAAGGGGGGGGGGGGTGTTTTCATTTATGTTTTACCAGTGGAATGACGAGGAAATGTAACCGCTAAATGGTTCTGTCTATCGAAGGTTTCTTGAAGACGAAGGCTGAGGCACCGTCTAAGATTCGAACTGAAACCTGAAAAAAAACACACACAAAAAAATCCGAAAAAAACAACCCAAAACAAACAACATAGATAATAAACGAACAGATCAAACAAAGCCAGAACTTACTGCAGCTTCCTTGCCAGATTGATGGTGGGATCAGAGAGCGCGACTGTTGAGTCGACGGAGCTCCCGGCTTCCAATCAGAAGGCCTTATGTTCGGTTCAGGCAATCTCTTTTCTTATCATGGGTTGGTCACAATTCAACTTGGTCATCTGATACACATGAACTCGCTTTATACCTGAACACTTAAATTTTTCAGTCCTGGGATCAGTCGTTTGATGAAACCTCCAACCATACATGGAAACTCAGGACGTGGAGACGTTACATAAGACGAGGTTTGCTCCCTTTGAATGATGAGAGCTGATAATTATTGGGTGCCTGATACTTTTTAAAGCGAGAAAATGAGGGAGTGAGTTGGATCCCTTACGCCCAACGTCAGCAATAAATCTATATTGCAGACGGGTCCGAAGATTGACGTCTGACATTTTTTGTGTGTGTTACAACATAGAGATAGTAGACCTACTGTGTTAGTTCTGTCTCAATCGGTACATTTCAGGCCTAATGACACCGACCCAATTGGGGGCGAATTAAATTGGACAAAATATGTCTGATCGGAGTGAGTGAAAATGAGATAGATAGTTTATATATATATATATAAATATATAGTGAGAGAGAGAGAGAGAAGGGGAGAGAGAGAGACAGATAAAAGAGAAGAGAAGAGAGAGAGAGAGAGAGAGAGAGAGAGAGAGAGAGAGAGAGAGAGAGAGAGAGAGAGAGAGAGAGAGAGAGAGAGAGAGAGAGAGAGAGAGAGAGAGAGAGAGAGAGAGATTGCTTTTTTATTCTTTAGATTGAACGCCCAGAAAATCTAAATAGTGTAAGAGAAAATAATGACACAGGGAGCCTTGGCTACCATTATTTTTTTTTATATCTAAACATCTCTAGTTCGAAGTAGATTTTCAAGTGTTATCCGGACACGCCCCTTTTTCCTAAGTGACCATAATCATTGTTATGCGCCAATGAAAATCAGATGCGCATTCCATCCTCATCTGCAATCGCCAAGATGGCGGCATTTCCACCACAGGCCCAGGTACGTACTGTGCTATTATTTAAAAATATTTTAACTCTAAATACAATTAAAAAAAAAATAACCTAGACGTATATTTGGGACTGAAAGTGACTATGATGTTTTTGAATTAAAGAATTAGTTAGTATCTTTCCTTGGATTAGCAAGAATAATGTCCCAAACCGATAGTCATCAGTAGATCTAGACCTGTATTTCTAGATGCTGGGTCTATGGCTATCTAAATCTAGATCCATATAGGCCTAGATCTAGATCTACATCTTGATACTAGAATCTAACATAGATGTAAATTCCATCATTTAGATCTAGATCTAGTTTTAATGCCAGAAGACCGATGTAGAATCTAGAATTTTGATCGCCCATAGTCTAGGGACCACAAAACTCAAGAAGTGCTTTTTAAAAAAAATCTCAATCTAAATGTCTTTGACACTTAGAATTAGATCTAGATTTAATCTAGACCCAAGAGTCGATATTATGACTAAAATCTATGGTGGATATATAATGGACCACAATCGCTGTCCTTCTAGACTCCAGTCATGGGAGACCATGATCGCGGTTCTTCTAGACTCCAGTTTAAGGAGACCACGATTGCGGACTTGGAAGATATAGTTCTAGATCTAGATCAGACCAGGGTCAAAGTAGTTATGTGTTATAATTCGGCGTTGGCAAAAAACTGAGACGTCAGCTTAGAAAAAGGGCCCGTATGGTCTCTTTAAAAACTTTTGATAATTGTAATCATCAATTAAATTCAGTTCTTTCAACTGTCACAAACTTGAGGCTGGATTTACATGTCTACTTGCAAGCAGAGATAGATTTAGCGTTATTATGAATGAGAAACTAGAATCTATACCTTAGCTTAGGTAGAAAATTTCATGATCTTTAAGTCCAGATCTAATGTAGTCGCATCAGCGGTGTTTATGTGTGATTAGTGTTTGAGGTGTCTGAGGGTCATGCTGGATCAACGGAAATGTCCATTAGCTTTAAAGCCCAGTAAGCATAGCTTTTTAGCTTAGCTTTGTAAAAACAGTTGCATACCATCAACTTACACGTAGCAGTTACAATTTTTACTTAGCGTCTAGTAAGTTGAAAAATTATTGTAAGAGTTGCATGGGACCAGCTTAGAGAAAACTACAAACAGAGCGCTACTTAAATCAACTCTAGACTGAGATTCTTAAAGTTTTGAGTAATGAAGAAAATATAATAATGAAAGATATTTATAATCAGCATGCAAAGTTATGTTGTTGTTACCTCTTCAAGTCAGATTTGTAGATCATTTCATTTGAAAAGAACAAGTGAAAATTAAATACATTTCAAAACAAAAACTAATTTGAGTACATAAATTATAGCTGTATACATGATAAATTTTATCTCGGAATCTATGACTGTGCCAAAATTTGTTCACCCGCCCCTTTTTTTATTGAAACATTTTGATTAATTTTTAATTTAATTTTTTTATTTCAAAGCTTTTCGGCATATGTGGTGTAAAGAAATACCAAGCAAAACTAGGTAAAATTCTTCTTTTTGTATCCTTAGATTGTGGGCAAACATGGAGGGATCTATGAGGCCTACTATATGCAGGTATGGTATTTTTTAACAGAAGGAAATGGTATGATATTTATCATGTATTATACGCTTAAGTTTCTTGGTATAATGTTACTGCACCCACTGTTTTTAAATTTGTGTGGTCAATGTTCTATAGAATCAGCTGAAAGTAGTGTACATTTATTAACTATGTACTTGAAAGAAAACCCAACATCCAAAGAGGCCTAAATTATTGCAATAATACTGGAAAACAATCTGAATCTGAATCTGAATCTGAAAGGTAGTTCCTAAATGCCCATCAGGGCCAACACAGGAACGGGGCAAGTGCGTCACGGCTGGGTTGCGGAGAACCGGTTCTTAAAGTCGGAGGCAGAACCGGCCATAATTGTGCTGTCGGGTAGATTGTTCCACTCCGGTATGGTGCGCAGTATGAGGGAATTTGTGTAGGGTGATTTTCGTGATCAAGGTCTCAAAATTTGGAAACTGTTTTTCCTCGATGGCCGCGGGTTTGGGATGATGCCTACCTCCGTATGCTCAATGCCAACTTGATGGAAGTAGATTTTGTAGAGCAGTGTTAGTCGTAGAATCATCCTCCTGTCTCCAAGGCCTGACCACCCGAGATCCTGTAGTAGGCCGGTGACGCTGGTATGTGGCGAGTATGCCGACTTAGCCCACCTGGCCGCTTTCCTCTGAATGGCTTCGATTTTGTTTGTGTCCTTAATTTTATAGGGATCCCAGATGGGGGCCGCATATTCCAGGCCTGTGTGCAGCCGACCCTTATGTTTTAACGGTGCAACTCCTATGTTGTCCTGGCTCTGAGACTTAATATAACTCCAAAAGGGTTTGGGATTTCCCTCAAACTGTTTTCAATTAACTCAAATCACAAAAGCCAGTGTAAAGTCAATGGCGTGTTTTCTCTCAAAATCATTTGGAGAGAGCATATCTCTGTGGAGATCTAAGTATTTTAAGATAAACTTAATTTGTGATCCTGTGTATGATATACAGTGTTACATTCCCCCCCCCCCCCCCCCCCGTATAAAATATAAAATGATTAAATGGCATTAATTTTGGGAGGACATAATTATGTGAGATGATTTACACGTATAGATTTTAACTAAAGTAAATTTCATCTTGTTCTTTTCAAGGCGGATCCAAAGGGCACAGGTAGCATTGGGGCTCTTGATGCCGCAAATTTTCTCAAGAAATCAAAACTCAGTGACATTGTCCTTTCGCAGGTGAGTTCTTTTATTTAATTTGCTTATGTTTGTTCAGAATGATATTACCTTATTTTTGTTAAGTGTAGATTTTTTGTAACAGCGCTAGTATGTATAAGCTCTTTAGGGGGGGGGGTAGAAATGTTCTACAAGTGAGTACTCTCTTCTTCATAACTTAACTTACTTTTGAAGAAATCTGCTTAACTTAAGAATCGCACTGGGTAAATATTAAAAACAAATTTCTTGGTTAGGGTATACATGTGTACGGCACTTAAGATTTTTAAAGTGTGCTTTGTGGGATCAACCAATTTTTGTTGTTGAAATGTTAGCTCAACCCAAGTTTTCGTTAAAACTATTCTCATTTCATATTTGTTCTTTAATTAATAAATGTATTCGCATAAAACCTTATCAGGGTTTTGAACATTTTTAGTGCAGAGCTGAAGCATAGAGTCCAAAAAGCAACATCCAAGAAAGAAATGTGATTTCAGGTCTCAAAGAAATGGCTTTACCTCCTCCTTTCTACTCTCAAAGATAATTGTAGATGTACATATGAGATACGAATGGCCATTTTTGTTTTTAATATTAAATGCAGCTAGCAATTCCTTTGTTAATAAAAGTAGATCATCACCTTGATCATGTTGCTCAGTGTACAACATTCGGATACTTAGATCTACTAAGCAGTGATGTAAATTTGTATTTTTTTTTTTTAAAGAAAGGTTTTATTTAAGATTATATTTGTATGTCCACATAATCATTGCAGGTTTGGGACATGTCCGACCCAATGGGGAAAGGGTACTTGGAAAAGTCTGGTTTCTTTGTTGCCCTAAAGTTAATAGCCCTAGTCCAAAACCAACAGGAAATGAATCCATCCAAGCTGGCAGTAGACACACCTCCACCAGATTTGGTAGGTTGGCAGCATTAGCTTTGTTTGGTTTTTAAATTCTCAACCACTTTGATTCATATCCATTGAGGAAATTCTGAACGAAATCAGTTCACCTGAGATGTAGGAAAAGTTTTATGAATAATGTTCAAAATCACATTTTGTTGAAACAATATACCCCAGTTTTTTAAATTTTTTAAATTTATTTGTAGTTTGTGTTTTTAACCAAGCTATTATTTTCAAAGATATAATTTTTTTACCCACTCAGAGAGAATATGGTCGGTATCTAAACGTCTCTACTCTTTGTCTTGATCTGCCTCCTCTAATTTAAGAGACTGAATCAAACATAACATTCATTGAATAGACTAATAATTTCAATCTTTGTCTCTGTACCAGGGTCCAGTGGAACCGGTGGAGCCTAACCAAAATGTTCACAATGTCAACATCCCGTGGGACATCACAGTAAGAGCTCAGTGGTGGTGGCTTTTAGACGCTTCTGTTTTGCAATGCCTGTTGTGGCTCAACAAATAAAAGCACTGTTTTAAAGGAGTGGGAATTTAAGTAAAGAAAAATTCATGATATTGTAAAGGCCAACCCCTCTCTAAGTATTTTTTAGCCAGAGTCAAAAATGTATCTGTGCAAAAACAAGAAAGGTAGCTTATAAATGAGAAAAAATAAATAAATTGGAAAGTAGCTATATTTGAGCCAACTTAGACACTTTTACACCAAAGATTTTAAGGAATCCCCACCCCCGAAATAATTGTTTTGATTGGATAAAAAATTTCTGTGTCTGTTTGCAGCTTTCAGAGAAGTCAAACTATGACAAGGTGTTTGACAGCCTGCAGCCTGTGAACAACATGCTGGGCGGGGACAAAGTAAAGCCTGTGAGTAGTTCGGAAAATTGTTCCATGTTGTAGTAGCCGCGGGGAAGTTGTAGTATTTGCCATGGATCGACAATCCTGCCTTGTCTTAATTTCTTTGATTTCTTAGTTTGACATTCTTCACTTGAGAATTGAAATTGTAAGCCATTTCATCACCATTCCATCTATCAAGTATCATGCTTTGTACTAGCATTAACAATCATGCCTCTCCATACTTCCCAATCTTTCACTGCTTTCATTGCCTCTGTCACTATCCCTACATTAAGCCATTTTGTTTGTCTGTTCGTTATCTTTGCTCATTGTTTTTCCCTGCTGCTCTTCCATTTAATTATTCCAATTTTCATAAATGTTCCAGCTTTTTTCTTATCACAATTACTTTGCGTCTTCACCAAAGTGATTGTATGAAAGCAAATGGCAAGGGAAGGAATTATAAAAAAAGGAATCATGGTGATAAATGGTTTACAATTGAAAAATTATGTCCTTGTTAAGATGGAGAAAATAGATTTAAAAATGCAAAAGAAATGCTGATTAAGTAACCTTGCTAGCAACAATTGAAAAAAGGAGTGGTAATCCTACCAATAATTTTTTTTATTGTCTTCGTAATGATTTTATTCTACTCTAACAAATTTGTATGTTTCAGGTTTTGATGAATTCTAAACTGCCCGTTGATGTTCTGGGTCGCATATGGGATATGAGTGATATTGACAAGGATGGCTTCCTAGACAGAGATGAGTTTGCTGTGGTGAGAAACAAATCCTGATAATCTAACAATAATGATTCAGTTCAAATATACGTTTGCAATATCAGTGCTCCATTCAAAAATTTAAAAAAATCAAACAATTCATAGCTTAAATGTTACATCTTTATCCTATGATTTCTCAATCTACTCATTTTATTCTTTCAATTACAAAACAGCCACACTCAAATTTGTTTTAATGTTATAGTTTTCTTGAAGTACAGTCCAAAAAAGATTAGGTGATTCACGTAGGAACTTCGATGTATTTAAATCTTGTATATGAGTGTTTGACTGCAAACTATTTTGATGTTAACTTTTCCAAGACCAATGAAAATTGATATTGTGTATATATACCTTTTCAGGCCATGCACCTTGTATACCAAGCACGTGAGGGTCACGAAATCCCTTCATTTCTGAGACCAGGGCTAATACCTCCCTCTAAGCGGACTGGGGGTGGACTGGGTGGGGTTCCTCCTCTGAGCACACCATTGCCAGGTCTCCCAGGGGCCGTTCAAGGCATGGGCCGCTCGACTCCCACACAGGTTCTCACACAGGGGCTTCCACAAGGGCTGCCCAATGCTAGTGTGGTGGGTACAAACCATCAATTGTAGTAAGATGTAGTCAAAAGAAATTTGTATCAGTTAAAAATGAAGAAAAAAAATTAGCTGTTAACCCTAGACATGTTTATAGGGCCGATTAAATTGGCCGTAAGATCGCTTGTGTAGTGTTACGGCAAATATGAACGCCCGTAAAATAGGGTCCCTTCTCTAAGGGATGTGATATGATTTTTACAGGATGGATCGATCAATAAATGACCCTTTTCATTCTCAAAACGTTTTTTTTTCAGTACAAATTAAGTCATGTTATTCTATCGGATTACTATGCTTAGGAATGTGTTGTATTAAGTGGTTAAGAAAAAAATTTCTACTCTTTTTTTTAAACACCCATATGTTGATGTTTTATGGCAAAAAATACAATAGTTACGCATTTTCAATGTTCATTCAAGAATGGTGGAAATTTTGATCGTATTATTTTATGAATTATTCTTTCCTACAGGCCCAAGTGCCATGGGTGGTCACTCCAGCAGAGAAGGCCAACTCAGATGCCTTGTTTGCCACAGTGGACCTCGATCACGACGGCCTAGTCAGTGGTGGAGAAATAAGAGGGATTATGGTTCAGAGTGGTCTGCCAAACACAGTATTAGCACATATATGGTATGCTCTCATAGTTGCACAATTTCACAACAATTTCAGAACCTTTATTTTCAGTTAAATGAGGGGTATTGAAAAATATACCTAGCCAAGGGATCTTCTTATCAGAGAAATAAAAGAATTGTCTTTCTCTGAAATGTTGCCATGTTTTTGTAATTTGTCGTAGGCAATAATTATTCTCAAATCAATTTGTATTTTTTAGATCAAGTACAATGAAGCAGAGGATTA
This sequence comes from Elysia chlorotica, assembly GCA_003991915.1. NCBI lineage: Eukaryota > Metazoa > Mollusca > Gastropoda > Plakobranchidae > Elysia > Elysia chlorotica. The sequence continues at coordinate 308,524 of RQTK01000212.1, read as the reverse complement.
CTGTCTTTTGCTATTCTGACCATTTTCCCAATTCATCTACAATTTATTGTTTGCTTAGTGTATAGCTAGAAAATAGCAGGCTTTAGGTTACAAAAATATTAAATATGGTATTAGCAATGACTTTGATTTAAGTTGAAACTTTTGTGTAAGCATTTTTCTTAAATGGATTATGTTGCAAGTGATATAATATATTGTTAAGGTGAAAATGAGAGCCATCCAACTAAACTTTGAGATTAAAAAAGGGCTAATAAGTTTTTTGCTTTATCTTATGAGAAATTTGTGTCAGAGGCACATGTAAGGCAGATGCAAGGAAATAAAACAGTTTTTATTGATTATCTCAAAAGTAGCAAGAATGATTTATGCCAAAATCGTAGCACAGTGATGATACACACATGACCATTTATTCTCAGGGGCTTGTGTGATAGCCAGAGTCTCGGCAAGCTGAACACAGAGCAGTTTGCGCTGGCGCTGTACCTCATTGCGCAGAGGGTGAAAGGTGTGGAAGTTCCTGCCCAGCTCACACCAGAGATGATACCGCCCTCCATGAGAGCCGGTCCTGATCCGGGAGCTTTTGGGGTCAGGGTGAGGACTCGCACTTTTCTGGTTTTGTTTGGTTTTAGAAGAAAGAAATAATGGATTCATATTTTAACAGAGTTTCAGTAGAAAAAGTGTTTATAAAAACATTAACTGACACTTACATTTTTATTGAAATGTCAATCATGAGAAAAACATGAAGAATTATAATTTTCAAATGCATTTGATGCTTTTAAAGATTTTCCTCATTCAACAGTAATATTATGGGATATTTAAAAAAAATAATTATTGTAAAAATTTGATTGCTCCCTACTGGTTGGATTGGAGTCATTTTAATGTGCTCGGCTGAGACAGCAGTTGTTGTATCTCCGCCCTGCCTTGTGTGTAGCAGCACATAAAATTGTCAGATATCAGTCTTGGGGCTCGTCCACAATATAGCCTAAAAGTGCTGATGTTGGACGATAAACCAACTCAATTACAACTACTCACACCGCGTTTGCATTATTCCATTATTCCGGCGTTTTATTTCTAAAAAGTTCCAAATATTACTCTGAGCGTCAGCTGGTACTACTCTGAGACAAAATTTAGGTTGGCAAATCTGGACATATTGCACTGAAGTATAAATATTATGTATTTTTATTCCACATATCATAAAGGATGGAACTAATGCAGGCCCTTACAGCCATGTGGCAGATTTCTCAGCAATCAAAGAACTAGACCAACTTGCCAAAGAAGTAGAGGACATTAAAAAGTAAGAAGTCAGTGTAATGTCAAAATATAGTTTTGCTTCACATAAAAATATTTTAAAATAGTTATTTCAGAGAGAAAAATAACACATCAGATTTTCATTAAAAAATATTTTATGAGCTCTTTCTTTCTGACTAAAAGCAGCATATTCTGATATTAAAAAAATTGTAAGAAATTAAATCTAGAGCGAAATTTTATGTGTCAAAGTTATCGATTACATTGTTATATGATAACACTCAATGTTGTATGTTTTGAAAAAATTTATAAACCTATCCGAAGTTAGCATCAAGCATTATTCTTGGACACCTTGTTCCTCTAAACGTGTAATCGCATAAGGTATATAAGAGGCGAAAATAAAGACTTAATAAAATTTGCCTGTATAAATATCACATAAATAATGTTTTTAATATGGTTTCATTATTAGAATAGGCTACATTTAATTACTTTTTAGGGGTTTAAAGTTATGTTTTAATTACTTTTTAGGGGTTTAAAGTTATGTTTTGATCAATAAATCGATTGCCATTAGGGGGACAATTTATTTATACATATTGTGAACTCACTCACTCTTTATCTCTTTTTCTTTTTTCTCTTTGTTTATCAGAGAACGCCTGCAGTTGGAAAGAGACAAGAGTCAGATGGATGCAGACCTGAAGATTCGTCAGAGCGAAGTCACCGTCCTGCAGAAAGAGCTGGATTCTCTCAATGGGACGCTGGCACAACTCGACTCTCAGAAGCGAGAGGCTCAGAAGAGACTGGACGAGCTCAATGATAAGGTTGGTCGCTGATGGCTTCTTTACCCTCTTAATTCCGTAAATTTATGAATTTTTATTAAAAAAACAAACAAACTGGCAGGTTAGAGTTTAGTAAAATGGCAATATGATGTGGTTAATTAAGGTTAACCTTTTAAAATTGCATGATTTTAGATCTATTTTGGTAAATTTTCAAGAAATTTAGAAGTTAAAATTATATCATAAGAGCTTACTACCCTGCACAGCATGTGTGCAGTGTGATGGGAAAGATAAACAGTTCAGTAAAACAATATTGATCCCGTTGGCATCACTGCTTATTGTACATCAGGGATCTGTGTGGGTCCCCACTTTTTAAATCTATAGAGACTAAATGGATAAATGAAAAATATCTATATTAGGAATTTTATTTAAATTTGAAATACGGCCAGGGTCTCTTTTTTTGTTGTTGCACTTAGAACACACAACTAGGGTTTAATGGTTTGCTCTTTGATGATTGTAACAAAAAATAATGGGTTTGAGTCCCCAACAGGCCACCTTGTTCCCTATTGGTTGAGTCAGTGTCAGTATCATTCAATCTGTTGAGATTAAGTGCTGTTGCCTCCATTCAGTTGTCGTGGCAGCATGAAAAAAAAATCAGATGTTATTCTAAGGACCTGTCTGAAAGATAAACTAAGTGCCAATGGTAAACGCCATTATGCCAAGTAATCAACCTCTTGACTAGGTTTTAGAGGCTCATGTTAAGAATTTACTTTGTCATGTGAAAGGTTATATTATGTAAGTTAGAGTGTTTGGTCCAAAGAGCCCAAGAGGAATGGTTTTTCTTAGTGGAAAAAAAATACTTGTGTTGGTCTCATTGAACAATTACATAAAAAATGAGACTGGGACAGATACTTTCATCATGCTTCTATATTTCTCTATTCACACTTATTGTGATCCAATATGACTTATGCTATGATAAGAAAATAATTTTTTTCTGAATTAAAAAACAAAATTTACTGCTCTTATCTAGATAAGTGTCAATTTATTGTAGAATCAACCTTTTCTCCTTTGCTTTTTGAAACTACAAAATTTCTCCAGCATTCAAAATTTTTTGTTTTCTACCTTTTTTAATTTTTAAAATTCAAATTTCTAGCTTATTTCTTTTAAAATCCTATTTTCAGCGCTCAAACTTGGAGAGGAATGTGCAAGAGCTGAGAGACAATACAAACACAGAGCAAATGGAGGTATGCCTTATTGTAGTGCCTTCTGTCATATGTGATGGAGTGGTAGCAATAGCTTTTCTGTGTATAGATAGATCTATGAGACTATAAGAAAAGCTTTATAATCACTAAATGGAGTTTTAGGCTGTGCTTAAATATCTAATCAACTTCTACATAAAATGGAAGATTGAACTTTTCTTTCTGTGATGTAAGAAGTAAATGTAAAATATAACACAATTATTATGTTTTTTTATAAAAATATCTTTCCTCCGTTTATAAATCTTCAGAAAGACTGTATAACTCACCAAAAATTCCCCTTTGATCAAAGATCTTGAGTTTGTTGGAGAGAGATTTGCATGTGTTGTGATTTTAATTTTTCTTTTGTACCTGCTGTGAGACACTTTCCCCCATTTCAACCTTCAAGGCCTGTGTGATAATGAAAATCTTGACCATGATATTTTCCCTCTCATTCTGATATAACTCTATGAAAGCAAGGTAAATGAACAGCTTCAATATAAGAAGTAAATAAAGAAAAGGATAAAGATGTACCCTTAATTTCTTTGGACCCCCCCCCCCCCCCCACAAAAAAAAAAAGCTTAACATGTTGTAGCATTGTGTCTCTGCAGTTTCAATCCATATATTCCTGACATATTTGTATTGTCTTCTATCCTTCACAATAAATCATACAGAGAAAAAAAAATCTTTGTCCCCAACTGCAACTGAGGCAGTACCAGCCTCCTCTCGTCATTTCTTACATGCACATCAACTTATTTCAGGTGAACAAAATGAAATCTTTGCTCGGCAATAGAGAGCAGATGGTCAAGGTAAACACAAGCTTGGTGGTGACGGTCGCCTTCTTTCATTTTTTGCTCTTTTTATAACTTGTGTTTTTGGCTCTCTCTGCCTCCAGCTTTGATTGAATGAACTCTGACTAACACTGCTAATCAGCAAATAGCATGCTTGTCATGCTTTATGAGTTATAGACTGAGACATGTACTATTATCATACCACACTAAAAAAGAAAATAAAAAGAAATTAGTACAAGATAGATTTTATATGCAAATAATATCTTATTGCCTCTTAAATTGAAACTTAGACACATGCTTTTATCATATCACATCAAAGTGAACAAAGCAAAACAAAAAACGGAAAAAAAGATTTAAGATGTTACTGTCTTTACGTGAGGATTCTTTTTAAAAGATTTTACCCTCTGGTGTTTTTTTTGTGTTTGTTTTTATTCATACTTCTGTATACCACAGGCTTTATAATTTTTTTTCTTTCTTTAAAAGACAATAACATTTCTGCTTTCACTCAGTCTACAACTCAAGAAAAGTATCTCTTACTGAGGCATTACTTGTGCATTTTTTAAATTGTACACACTTTCAGCATAGGTTTAGCAAAGGCGAAAAGTTTAACCATGGAATCACTCAAATGTATATTTTTCACACACTTTGAGCATTATAAGCTGGAAGCTAAAAGGCTAAAACTATAATCATTTGTGGATATTTCCTACACATTTTGAGCACAATAATAGCAACCATGTAATCACTTGGATATATTTCTTAAACTTTTTTTTTTAGCAACATTAAGCTTTAAACAAAAAGGCTAACCTCATTTTCACTCAAATGGATATGAAATCGAAATGGCTAATATTATCAACACTCAAAAGGACTGACTAGAAAATAATTATATAGCCATATCATGTATGCAACATCGCCTATTTAGTATAAATTTTTAATCATTTTAGACAACTACTGCTTTCATCACCTGTTCAGATAAAAATTACTTTCTTTAGCTCAAACATCTCTGCCTATACTGAGGCACTAATTTGATCGCATGAAACAGTTGACCAAATGACAACATTTTGGTATCTATGCTGTTATTAATCTTAAAATAATGCCATAGTTATTGGTAATGATTTTTCCAGTAAATTTTTACTCTATAGGCTCATATGCACACAAAGTTAAAATCTCCATCAGCTCACATGTGATAAGGGAATCTAGATACATGAAATGAATAGAAGAAAGCACAATAATTGCCTAATAATACAGTATCACTTCTTACCACGTTGTCACATGTAGATGACTGACATTGGTGCTGGTAGTATACTATGTATTTCATGTGACTTGACATAACAAGAACACATTACTTTAATTTAGAAACCTAGAGCCAAAGCAATTGTGGGTAGTTGTATACAAGCATTCTCTCTCACAAGGGGAGGGATGAAGTGTATTCTGCCCTCTTAATCCAAGTTGTGACTATTATTTGCCATTCTGTGGTTAACACTTACAGCGGTCCCCAATTATTGTGTCACAAAAGGCCATAACGAGTTGAATCTCTGAAGGTTCATTCTACTAAACAAAAAAAAAAACAACCAAAAAAAGAGTCATTAAGTTTAACTAAACATAACAAAATTTGTATTTCAAAATGAACCTACGAATGTAGTTAGCACCTTTTCAAGACTGAGAAGTTATTAAAACTTGACTTTTCAAACTGACCACAGATTGCTCTAAACCAAGTGCATGGCAAAGCAGCTTTTTGGATCTAAAATATCCTGCATTGATTGACTGTGTGCTAACATTAACTGAAATATGAGTTAACATTAATTTTACACATGATTAAGTGCTAACATCTTTTAACAATTTTCCATTATCTTTCAAAAGCTTAACACTTATGAAATATATTGTAACCTAACAGTTTTTCCCTATATTTCAAAAGTGGTTTACTGATGAAATAAATTTTAATCTAGTACACATTTTTGTTTGTAGGCGAATTCTTTCTTTTTAATTTAGGCTCAACTTCTCACACTCTGTCAGTTCGTTGGTTACTTCTGTAAGTTATAAGTTAAAGTTATTGGGAAGATAATGAAGTTTTGTTTAAGATAATATTATCCTGCGAGGCTCTGGACCTGTTTTTTTTCTTCTTTTTACTTGATTCTCTCATAACAACAATATATATAATTCTTTTATTCTAAGATGCCCGTATAATCATTTTCAAAAGGGGATGCAGTAGATATGAATCTAATCATGATATTTATCTTATACTTAGTCTATGGACACGTTTAATTGCTAAATTAATGAAAATTAAGAGGATCTAATCATGATATTTATCTTATACTTAGTCTATGGATACCAAGTAATAAATACTGTACACTAGAGGCTTGGGTTTCTAACACTGAGTCTAAGACTCGTTGTTTCTAAGTAAGAGAAGATAGAGAATCCTGAGTCTGCCTATTTTCAATGTAAAGGGATACTTTTTTATTATTATAAAATTGGGAAGTGGTACCAAGATGTAGATGACATTTTAGCTGACTACTTTGTATCAGTGTTGGTAGCATATAATAATATAAGAAGTATGTAATATGTTTATTTTGAAAGAAGTTAAATATAGGACCATTTATGGAATTACTATGCCCTTCACCTTTTGCTGCTTTTTTTGTCCTCAAGAATAATTTGGCTTGTTCTTTTTTCTCTCCAATTTATAAACATTTTCTTACATTATTTTACTGTATAGGATTTGCTTTGCTTTGACATTTATCATCATGAGCAGCATGATTTCAATTTCTACCAATAGCATAATATTACCGATTACTTTGCTTATTTACATTCTCATTTATCCCCTATATTGATTGTTGAAGTACTATTAACTCATGTTCTTTTAAGAGGACTGGTAATTGTTGGCGTATACAATCTTCCTCAATAACTAGGAGACCTTAGACTAGATAAAGCTTCACTTTTTCCTACCAAAGATTACAATCATAATTATATCTGAAGAGCATTTATTTCATATAGTTCAATGTTCAGAAAGCAGCTACTAGGGAAAAATAGAAAATTTTTTGGGATAATTTTACCTTAAGTAGTTTTTTTTTTTTTTTTAGTTGGAACATTGGATAAGAAGTAACAGAAGCAAACATTCCAAGGCTCTCTCTCTCTCCTTCCTTTTCCCTCCATCAAACGCATGCGCCAAACCCATTCTGCAGGTTTGATTTGCATGGTTTGAATGCTTTCTACCCATATAATTATACAAGACATATACGCACAAAAATGAATTTCAACTTGGTGTTTACTTGCATGTAAACAAACTCAGTTTTGTTTCTTTGATTTTGTTGCAATATTTATACCAAACTCATCTTTTAGCAGAATTGAATTCTCGACTTTTGTTAAAAACATAAAAAAATAACAATCATTGCATATTTGCATCTTGAACATGTTTTCGTCTTTTTAAAATTACCAAAATACAGAAAAAAAAAAAAAACAAACGAAAAAATGTCAAGCTTTTTAAACAACACTGTAACACATTCTTCTCTTAGGAATCTATGGCACATTTGCTCACAAATAAAAACCAATAAAAGAAGAAGGACCAGTGTATGTCTCCAGGATTCTTCTTGTTCCAACTGCATATTTAGTGCTCTTACATTTCATTTCCATTGATTTTACCAGATTGTCCTAAGTGAATGCAGATTTTCCTAAATGAATGCATTGTCCAATCTTCTTTTTTTTTTTCAAGCATCATATGAGAACCCTTATCCATGATATGAAATTTATATTGATTTTTTACAAGATTGCCACTCACCAATGTCTTATCCTAACTGACTGCCGTGTTGTCCAGGACAAGGAGAAGGAGCTCGAGAGCCTGAGGCGAGAACTCACGGAGCTCAGGGACGAGGAGTCCAGGCTGGAACAGACGCTAGACTCGAGCCGACAGCAGCTCGACCAGTTCGCCAAGTCCAAGAACGACATTGACACAGAGATCGCGACGGTGAGATATTTGGTTTACGCATGTCCATGATCAGTTGCGGGTCCATAATAAAATGCATTATATCAGTATTTCAAACAAATTATTTAGAATCCAAGAAACTTTAGTTTATGAAACTTTGTGTTAAAAATTTTAGGTAAACAAATCAATCAAGTTATTCAGGAGCTGCCTCAAAACATTTATACAAAGTTTTTTTTATCTTGAGAAGACCAGGGTGACTGAAATTCTAATTAGAGAGTGCCAGGTTCAATTCCTATTAGCTACAATATTTGCTATAATCGGTGAATTATAATGTGTCTAGCAAGACAAATGATCTGGAGTTAGCATTATATAAAAAAAAGACCTAGTCACAGTCAAAGTTTTATTGCCAATTGAAAGTTTAAGGAGAAAAATTTAGTTTGGTCCTTCTTTTCCAGCTATCCCTTCCCCCAAAAGACCCCAAAACAAAACATAAACAAAACAAAAAACAAAAAAAGCATATAATGGGTTTTGTCATGAAGACCTTCACATAAAATTAAAAATAGTGATCAGTGTCAACGCTTTTGGTTTGTTGTCTTAATGTCTTAATTTTTTCAAGGGTAGAAAATCACTGCTGATCAATTTTAGTGTAATTATTAACCAATACTCAATGTATAGTCTTAGCTATCAATGAAGGACAATAATTAATAAGGTATTCGCTTAAAAAATTTAATGCATTACTCATCAAGACACATGTTTGCAAAATATCTTATACCTCTTGTCTTTGTGTATGCTAATCTTTTAATTTTCATCTGATTTTGATTTACTGCATAATAAACAACTCACCAGCAATACAAGCACTTTTTTCCCTTTAATAATCGTTACTGTTTTGTTACCTGTTAACCTGTTTTGTAACCACCAGATGCTCTTCCTAAACTAGTTTCCGTGCCCAGCAGCAACATGTTTTTATTGTTTTTCACAGACTCGCAAGCGTGTACAGCAGCTCCAAGAACAGAGCAAATCTCTCGGCTCGACACAAAACTTTACAAACTTCAATGGAGATGCTTTCAACATTGATGGGGCAAGCACAAGAGCAACAGTCAGTACAGTCCAATACTTTTTATGGTTTTTTTTCTTCTGACAGTTTTAGTATTGAAACCTTACACTTAAACCCAGTAGATTATACTGTAGAGGGAATGCATTTAAATGGGTTGCCTTTTAAACGCAAGGGAAAACTTTTATGTAAGCCATGAATGCCAGGCTTAGTTTATTTTAATATTCAATTTTAAAATCAAATGCATTTTGAGCATGATATTAGATAAGATCACCTGATATATCCCATAAGTAAAGCAATTTTGGACCATGTTAAATTTGTATACACAATGCAAAAAAGTTATGCAGACCCGCCATTTATTCTGAATAAATTGGAATCATTCCAATTTTTCTCGCTCTAGCTAGATTAAATTGTAGTCTTCTTTTAAATAGGTTTTAAATTCACCACTCGATCTTAAGCACCTTGCATCAGTAAACAGTGTTCTTGTTGCTGTTTGGTTTCATCACTGATCAGTTTTTATTTTGATGATTCCTCTGTACAAATGGAATCTTTTTGTTTTGATAATTCCTCTGTACAAGCAAAACCTTTTTTTTTTTTTAATGATTTTTCTGTACAAATGAATTCTTTCTGTTTTGATGATTCTTCTGTACAAATGAATTCTTTCTGTTTTGATGATTCTTCTGTACAAATAGAACCTTATTATGCTGTTATCTCTAATTTTACCAAAACTGACTGCAGATAGAACCTTTGTAACGTTTTATGTTAGCTCATGAGTTATCCCCCCTGCTTGCGTCCTCAGGTGGGCAGCCCGGTGAGCACAGTGAGCAGCTTCAGCGTCGGGTCCAACATGGACGACTTCAAAGAGGATCCCTTCAAGAGCAAGGATCCTTTTGGTGGTGTGAACGCCATAGCAACCTCGCAGGCAGACCCATTCCAGAACGACGACCCTTTCAGAGATAGTAAGATTTGCAAAAAAAGAGACCTTACCTTACCTTACTTTCTCTTTGTGCCAAGGGACACATAAGGCTAGGATACCAATCCTCCATTTCATTTGGTATGAGGTGCTTGACGCGCTGCATTCAGAGTTCCCCATTCAGCCACTTTCTGTTCAGGTGGTTTTTGGAAGTTTCCTACTTCTTAGTCACTCTTGAGTCTTATCAAGGGTACCAGCACAGTCATCTCTTCTGGGTCAAAACAGAAAAACCATAGATAGCAAATACTCTTGTCATAGATATTTTCTTCTTTTCGCAAGCCTTTGCAGAATAAACACCCTTTCTGAGATAGCAAGATTGTCAAAACAGGAAACTAAAGGAAATACTTTTTTTAGTTATGGTTTTCGCACTATCACCCATCCTAGAATGACGACTCGTCAGAGATAGTAAGATTGTCAAAACCATAACAATATGACAACCCTTTCTAAGATAGATTGTAAAAAAAAAAAAAGTGGAAACCATTGCAAATGCGCTACATAAAGTTATCGAGCCACTCCAGAACAAAGGACCTTGCAGAGATGGTAAAACTGTGAAAATGGAAAGCCATTTGGAAAAGAGGACCCTTTCAGAGATAGTAAGATTCTCAAAACAGAAAACAATAGAAAATACCCCAATCAGAGATGTGTTATATTACACATTTTCCCTTACCTCCTCTTCCTCTAGGAGTACATTAAACATGGCTTTTTCTTTGTTTGTTCTACTCCACTGATTCTTGAAACATCAGATTCCAATCCTCCCTACTGGTTTGGTTGATGTCAGTAGAATGTGACTGGCTTAGTCTCGCTCTGTCTCTATTGCAGCCTGTACAATTTTCAGATGGTAGTCTTGGGATCCGTCCAAGAGAATTAGATTAAGCCTAGTTGCTGACAGTGGACGTTAATAAATCAACCATAAAACAAACACATTTCGTCAACTTAGGGTCAACTGTTAGGTAAGTGGTAACATATTGAAACTAGGAATCCTTCAAAAAACCCATGAGCTGCCTCAAAACTCAAAACATCTATGAAAAGTTTTTTTATCTTGTCTTTCTGTGTGACAATTTCAGGTGACCCGTTCAAGTCATCCGATCCTTTTGGGTCAGAGGATCCCTTCAAAGATGCATTTGGAACATCAGGAGCTGCTGACAAAGTAAGAGACAATGAAGATTAAATATGTCAATTGCACCTGTCAAACAATCAATTGGGAAAGTAGGAGACTTGGAACCAAGGAGATAAAGCTCACCGCTAACCAGAAATAACTAGAAAATGCGTTTCATGATTTCTCCAGTAATAAAAGCTTTTAGAGATGCACATCATTAATAGGTGACTGTTGGGTTTCATCTTTAGTGTCCCACCCTGTTTTTAATGGGTTTACCGTCAATATGCAAAGATAATTATTGGATCTGGATGAGATTTTGGGAATACATTGCTTTAAAAAAATCTTTTTGTATCAAATTATCCTGAGTCCAGAGGGCAAAATTATAGATCAACCTTTTCAGTATTCTGTGAAAAAAGTTTTAAATTTCTCATACCCATAAATTAAGACTGAATCTAGTGCCAAGACAAGTTCTTACCATTTTTAACCCATGCGGCGCTTTGAAGGCCGCCCGACGGCCAGATTGCCAGTCTGGATCTGGCACGGGTGACTGGGTGTGAAAAAATCGGGGTTTGGCAGGACTGTTCACCTGGTTAACTGATGCTCTGAGTGTTGCGCTGTTATTAGTGATATAACCATCATAATGTGACTGGGAGGCTGAAAATCCTCCAAAATACTAATTGATTTCATTAGTTGACATAGTAAGAGTGCACGTGGCAGTTACTCAGCACCCCTCAGTGCCTAGTTTGGAGGTGCTAAGTCAGTGAAGTAACCGTGAGCGCACCCAGTAGCTCTGTCGCAACTGGTGCGCCCCAATTTATAGGTTAAAACTCTAAAATAACATCTTTCCTCTTTGGCACTGGCGTTTTTTTTAAAAAGCAATCTTATGAACACCCAACTGTGTTAAAAGATATTCCACTCTTGTTTTGGTCGGTGCTTTTAAAAGACTGAAATATTCATACTCTGACTTTCGCTTCAAAATGAACTATTTTGGCATTAATGTATCAACTATGCTCCATGGCATGACAACTTCTTCTTTGTTCAAATTTTTGTTTGCATGTTTCATGGTGTCTGATGCAACATTTTTTTCTCTCATTCAGATGGATCCGTTTGGGAGTGCCGACCCATTTGGAGGGAGCTCGGGAGGTGGGGGTGTTAAAGCTGGGGACAGTTTTGATGCTTTCGGAGCCTCCTGGGGTGGTACAGATGGTTCCGCCAAGTCTAGTCAGGTGAGTTAGAAAATTAGGCTAGACAATCAACCTATTTATGTTTTTGGCCAGTAACATGCTTAAAAAGTTTAAAAAACTTAAGGTAAAAATATTTACACTTCATATTTGTTAAAGTAAAGAGTGAAAAAAGAAATACCACAATTAGTTTAATGTTAAAACATCAATAAAAAGCAATAACACCCTTTTCTTCTAACAGGATAAAGATTAAATAATGATTCATTAAAGTTTGGGCAAATAATTTGTCACAGGAGACTTGCTTCTTCCATCTCTAGTAAAGATTCAAATTTAGTCAATAGCCAGTCATTACACAACAGAAATATACTGTGCCATCTCGTAAAACAGCTAAAAGTTGTAAATATCCTGTGCTCTGAGTACTAGACATTTGGATCAAGGAAAGGCCATAGCAAGCCTTGAAAATCTAAACCATGACTTTTCTCGGAAAAAAACCCATTCTCTCACAACTGAAAAAAAAAAAAAAAGAGGGACTATGGAGCAGAGAAGTACCATCAAATTGTACAATAAATGTGTATTTTGATTACGTCTGCAGTTGTAGAGGAAGAAAATGGGGCCATGAGCTGTGGTTATTGAATATGCTGCTCTATAAATATACTGTATTATTTTATTATTATTATTATTATTATTATTATTATTATTATTATTATTATTATTATTATTATTATTATTATTATTATTATTATTATTATGTTACAACTTTTTTTTATATTTCTAATTGTAGGAACTAAATCAGCTCTGGCTCATACCTTTCAGATATCAAACAACTTCGGTGCAGACCCATTTGGTGAAACGGCTAAACCCAGTATGCCCAGTAAACAGAAGAAAGCCCCTCCTCCTAGGCCGGCCCCCCCAAAGTCAAAAAGTCCTCTCCCGTTTGCATCATCAACCCCATCCACAAAGCCTAAAGTGGATCCATTCCCCGGTTTTGGATCAGACCCGTTTGGCGGAGCTGATCCGTTTAGCGGCTCTAACAACACAGCAGCGCCAGCAAACACCGCCTCAGATCCTTTCGCTAACTTTGCCGACTTCAGTCCTGGGAAGGTATGGCTTTCAAAGTAGCTCTTACTATATCCGTAAATCACTGTGCTATTTATAGTTTCCAATTTCTGTCTCTATTTTTTTCTCTTTCTATTCAGTATTTATTCTCTGTTTATTGCAGCACTTAAATCACTAATGCTTTTTTGACTGTGACTTAAACATTGCCTTTGTTAGTTTAATAGCTTTGTAGAAGTGTTGCTTTTAAACTCGACAAGTTATCAGTATTATTTTGGTCTTATAATAAAACGAAAATGTTAAAGTGGAGGATACTTTTCTGATGGTTAAGCATCTAAGAAAACTTCAAGGGAAGTTTATAAGATTTAATATTCCTGAAAAAGGAAATAAACTTGATCATAAAGGGTAAAAAGAATTAGCTCTCTTCCTCATATATTCTGAATACCTCGCACAATTTAACAAAGAATACATTTTGTAATTTGATCATGCTTCATCCCTATCAGAAGTGCATTTCTCATAGAAAAAAAGACACCCCATCAGCTCTTTTAGAGGAGATTTAAGACTGGATCAGAACCCTATTACCGTTTCACATACTTCTTGTTTTGTTCTATGTAATTAAGAAGCAGGCATCCATACAAAAAACAAGCACACTAAAGGGCTTTACTTCATGGAACATATAGAGACACCAAACTTAATTCTTAATTAATAGTTACTGCAAATCTGTACTTTGAAATGTATGTCTATATAAACAGTTAAACATCTTTGTTTGATTTGGAATATTAAAGATGCTTGAAAAAAAAAGAAAATGAAGGATACAAGTACAATGTTCAAGATATCAATTAGAAATTATTTAAAAAAAAAAGTCAAATTCCTCATAGTATACTTGTTATATTTAATAAAAATCAAATATTTAAGGGCACCTTTTCTCTATGATAAAATTTACCAAATAATACCATACAAGACAAACAGTGAGTTAACATGATCTTGACATTTTTTTCTTCTCATCCTTTACTTTTTATTTGTATGCAGGGCATAATTTCACCAGTGTGTTTTGATATCAAGTTGTCCTTTTCATTTAAATCACATTTATTTTTCCTGCTAACGGTTTTCTTAACACCTCTCATGATGTTTTAGCATATTTTGTAATTGTGAGGTCTAGGAAAAGTATCATCTTAATTCTTGCCTCAAATTTTACTAACCACTAGATGATGACAAAACTAGTATTTCTTTTTCTCAGTACTTTTCCGGTGAATGATGTCTCAAGATTAAGAAAACACATGCCAATTTTACTGTTTCCAGGCATTTTGTACTGGCTCCAATTTGATTAAATATGTTCTGTTCTAGTGGTTTGGTTTAAATAAGGAAAATTACAATAATTATCTTATCATTTTATTATTACTAGCTTTTTGTAGAATCTTGTTTTAAAGATAATGCTGAGCAATGAAATAAGTCAACTGTATCGTCATCTCACAATTTAAAAGCAGTGGAGAAAGTAAGGCTAGCAAAATCGTTTTTATGGTATCTCTCTTATCCAAACTAGTCAGTTAGAAGTCTATTTGAATTTCATGCTTTATAATATGACACATGTATTTAATATTTGAGAGGTGCTTCCAGTAATCTTGCTTTCATTTTTTTTACTATAGCTCTTAAACCCTTTGCTCCTAGGCCATTATTATTATTGAATGTTATTAATTTGCAGGTCCTCCAAATTTGAATGGGATACAATTTAAATGCCAATATTGGCAGCTCTCAAAAGCCAACATGGGAAGAGGAAAATTGTATGTCCCCAGCTGAAGTCAATTGGCTTGGCCCTCTTTTGTGTGAATGATAGCAGGATTGCTGGAAGCACTGGCAGTAGTGTATTTGTAATTTTAGAAATCTCTTTTTCTATGTTCAGCACTCAGAAAGATGTAGCAAAGGAATTGTAGAAATTATAAATAAAAAAAGGAAATTCGTGTTACAAAAGTGAATACCAAGTTTGTCAAATTATACACCATCCGGAAAAAAAAAACTTCATATAAATTAGTAAGTTCTCATTAGATAAGATCATTTTCAGCCTATAATTGTAGTCTATAATACTTTACCCTTTCATCATAATTTAAAAAAATTCATATTTGTAAGCCTAGCTATGGTGTGCAAACTTACCCCATCTTTATGGCCATTATCACTCGCTGGTTTAGTCTTGTTAATCCTGCACATATTAGTTAGTCAAACATTTTCTTACAATTCAAAGTACCTTTCTGAGTGCTGGCTCTCTTCAATCACATAATGTATGGTTATTGCTCACTCTTTGCCTCTCTTTCACGGTTTTTCTTGCTGTGTCAACTTTCGCTGGAAACAGTTCGAGGAGAGCTCTTCCGTGTGGGGACAGTGAGGCTTCGTCAAAGGGGGACAACTTGGCTCATCTTTTCTCATGTGCGTGTGTGCTTCATTAACTCCTACACAGTTCTGCATTTCTGGGTTTTTTTTTTATATTTGGTGCCATTTCTCTTTGGGTGTTTCAAACTAACATTATTTTCTTTTTAATAAGCTTTATTTCACAAGTAGTTCGAATTTGGTACTAACATTGCTTTGAACATGTTGTCAAATGATAAAAAAAATGTTTTTGAACAAAATGACATCTTTTCCAAAAACATAACAATGTCCTTTAAAGATTCAGCTTTCTTGATAACTCAGAAATAAATAAAAACAAGATAAAAAAAGAAACTTTAACCATTTACCAACAATTATTTTGCAAGCTCTACGTCTGCTAAATTTAAGAAATAAAGGTACTTTCATAAAAAAACAACAAGAGAAATATCAACATGCATGGTGTGATCCCAAAGTGGCTTTCTATGCAAGTAGTCTTTCCTCAAAATTCTCATCTGAAGCTTTGGATAGGTCTAGGAAAATACCACCATTTTTAAAGATGGCTTGCTCGTGCAGTAGGACATTGAACTCAGAACATGTTAACCTTGGATGCTATCCTTAATTATACTGAATTTTGCATGTCCAGTGATCATTATCATTTTTAAACCCTGAATGGAAAAAGTAAAAATCTCCAAAGCCTTAAAAAATGCAAATTTATTAATTTCTCATTGTGGAGAAATAGTTTTATTTTATAATATTTAAAGGTGGAATGTGTTTCTAATTAACTGTATCAAAAATACTATTTTAATCTTATGAAGTTAAAACTATATCCACAAAAATTTTATCTATTTGCGTAAAAAAAAAAAATCCCATAATTTAAAAGGAAGAAAAGTTTTTGAAAGAACAGTATCGGGTATTTTGTCTTACAACCTTTGATTGATGGTGGAGATTTTTTTTTTAATGTATTCCATCAATATTATCACTTTAAATTGTCACGACTGCAGGTACTATTTAAAAAAATTAGTAAATGTTTTTAAATAGGATAGTTCTAAATAATGCAGACCTTTTACCCTAAGAATTTCTAATAAATTGTCATGAAGAAGAAGAAAACTAGATTCCCATTTTTATTGCAGGAGACACACATTTGAATTAAATTTGAAATTAAAGTTCTTAGACAATCAATTTCAATAAAGCATGCAACTATCGCATTTAACTTGAAGAATTCCTTTAACCTTGATTGCAAATTTCTAATTATTGCATGAGACAAATGCAGTGAGGAATGGGGGAGCTTATTGACCCAGACCCATAAACTTCCTGTTTTGACAATCTGATAGTAAAAAAGACATTATGAATGGTTAATGGAAGGATACTCTTTTTTCCAGTAGGATTAATGGATGGAATATTATGAATTTCAGAAGAAAATCTACAACTTTTTGTTAAGCTCTGAATTCTTTGATTCCCTTAAGTTCTTGTGGGTTTATTAATTTTCATGTAAAGCATAAGAGTAATTGATCATAAACTTTTCTGTGAATATTGAATTTTTATGCAATCAGAAAATTTTCTCATTGGTCAAATATTTTATTCAGATTAAAAAATAAAATATTTTCAGATTTCTCAAAGCAACATATGAATTACAAAATATCCATAAAAATAGTCAACCATAACATCTAAGGAACATCTAAGAAACAACAATGATGCAGTTTATTGACGTGTATGATTGTTTTTCCTGTGTGTGTGTACAGTTTATAAATCCTGACAGTGAAGATGCGTGGGGGGACGGTGGCGGCCCAAGCACAATCACCATCAGAGAGGACAAGTCAGCCTTCTCCAGGCCTCAGCCTGTCAAGAGAAGGATTTCACTCAAGAACGGCTCAGATTCCACACACGACTCTGCGTCTTCGGAGGCGTAGCCTGCCCTGTCCTGCATAGTTGAAACGTTTGAGCTGCCATGACTTCTTCAGTGTGGGATTGTTGTCGGCCTGTTCACCTAGTTTCTCCCTATACGTAATTCTTGAGGGTGCCGAGGGAAATATATCTCCTGATTTTTTTATTTGTTTGGTTAACGTATGTGGGTTTTTGTGTGTCAGGATTAAAAGATGTGTTATTGTTGTATGTTGTGAAATTACCAACAGTTAAAGAGTTGAAGCCATCTTATAATAATTTAAAGGTAAATTTTGGAGCCTATCCAAGTTTCCTGAAACAGTTTAAAAATTTAAAACATCACAACCAGTAGTTGTTGAAGGTAGAATTCATCACAATGGTTTCCACCAAAGGCTCTTATTCAGCGACATCAGTCGGTCTAAAACAATCAACATTGTAAGAAAATATATTTCTCTGATCTAAAAAGATTTGTAGCTGAAAATAGATTACTGCCAAGTTTAATAAAAATCCCAAATGATTTGGAAAAAAAAACATAATTAAGTCCTCCATACAATGTGAGAATGTTTATAAGATACTATATTGATCTTTGTAAGCTTTATCAACTGTAAAAGTTCTGACCTAGAGATGACTAATTTTTTTAATCTTTTTTTTTGGGGGGGTCTTCTTTCCTACTTTTCATCTTTTGTCACTTGCATGTCACAGGAAAGTTTATCATCAGGCTCATAATTACGCTAGCGGCTGATACGGCTCTTTGAATGCTTTCCACCATTTCCTGCTTCACAATCTATGCTAAGTTAGTGTTGATGAGTGTGTTTGCTCTATGTCAAGCAATGGCAAAAGCTGTTCTTCACTTTTCGTATTGAATTGAATTGAAATCTGATGATTGCCGAAGTGAATATTGCAATGGATCTTTCTCTCTCATTCCCATCACCAACACGTTGATAACAAGATCATATGCTGTAGTTTGTTAAAGCTGTACCTAAATCGTTTAGATTTCCCATCCTATCAAAAACTTATCAAACGTATCAATAGCTTGATTTGCTCAGTCTACATCTTCTTTGTAATAGATTAAAAAAATATATACAAGCTATTTAGACTTGTTATATAATGATTCAAAAGCTTTATTCGAAATACAAGCCAAGCCTCTATGGATTTGAAACATGAATGGTACCAGCTACAATGATTTCCTTTCTAAAATATCTGTTGAAAGGGTTATATGGTCTCTTTGTTAGTTTATATTGTTATAGTCTAGCCTACTATTTCTGCTCTGTGTATGACTCTGTAAAAAGAAACAATTGTTTGACGAAAAAGTGCCATGATGGAAAAAGACTTATGTATGTTTGTTATGTATGCTCTTCATTTTCCTTTTCCATCCCCTTTTTTGTGCAATGCAAAAATTCCAGAATGAATCAAATCAAAATTCACCTCCTGATGGTAAAGGGCATGCAGAACCATACAGGCTTTTTAAAAGTGGTATCCGATGAGCTAAAGTTACCCTTTTAGCTGAGGGAGAGTGAGGTCTTTTAAATACCTTAAAGAGATTTTCAAGTATTTAAATAAGGATCAAGCAATACTTTTAAGGTGAAGTTGTTTATTACTGACATTTCTAATACTCTAAATACAAATACATGGTGCTCCATGAGCTTAAATTTTGGAGAGAGCTTAACATTGAGAAGAACAAGATGAAACAAAATTTAACAGTTTCCTTCACTCAGTCCTGATTTGCTTGTAATGGCTATTGGATAAGAGATTGTTTCCTGGCAGTAACTTTTTTCCTAATCCAATTGCATTATACCTTTAATGTGATTGGGTTAAATAAACAAAGTGCATGGTTCATATACTTAGTAGTCATTTGATGGATCTAAACACTATAAAGATGTTTGTAGAGCTGAGGGAATACTATTTTTTAACAAGAGAGCAGAAAAAAAACTATCCACCATTGTGGATAAATAATTAAGTTATTCTGAAGGCTTGTTTGCTTGCCTTGATGGAAAGCAGCTGTTTCTTTAGAACCTTTGGGGAAATCTAAAGGATCTTAAAAACTAATCAAGATTATCTTTAAAAAAAAAATTTAACTTGCTTTGTCAATACCTTGTGTTATCTGTATAATAGATATGTTGGTCATGGATATATAATTTTGTGCTACATTACAATAATCTCAAATGTCTTTAGTGTTGTGACTTGTTTAGAGTGAGAAATTCAAAGCCCTTATCATATCAGGCTCAAAATTTTCTCATTCTTAAGGTCCGGTGATTTCTTTAAAAAAAAAAGATGTAAAAGTTGTTGGCACTAGTATAAAAAATATATCTTTGAAAGGGAAAAAACAAAACAAAAACCACCCCCCCCCCAAAAAAAAAAACAAACAAAAAAAAAACAACAACAAAATAAAACAACTCTCTCACACACACAAAGATAAAAGAGGGCAATAGACGGTATGAGCAAACGGTATACCATTCTGCATTTTCTAATCAGAAATTTAAAAAGGATTGCATTTCATTACGTAGATATATATTTTTGTCCCTCTGCATACATTGTTTTTTTTTGTTTTTTTTTTAAATTTTTATTATACATACACATTAACCCATTCAATCCTAGGCGTTCCAGGATTGAATGGGTTAAAGGTAGAAAGTAATGTACATGGTCAACAAAAAAAGGATGAAAGAAAGATGAATGTATAACATGCTGTCTGAAGGGGAACATTTTTGATACACAATATTTATTTAATTCTTTACTTTCCATCTCTTTTCTGATGTAGAAATAACATATCTTTCTGTGTTTGTCTTTTTCTCTCTCTATTTTTACCCCCTCTCCCCCAAAAACTTACATTAATATCTCTGTTCAAAAAACAAACAAAATAACATGTAATTATTTATGCCTGTTAAGTATTATTTTGATTTTAAAGCACTTTTTGACATAACAATAATAGAGTAATAGAGTAGTTTCTTTTGTAAAAAAAATTATAGCAAGAACCTGGCAAATGCCTGATTTCTGGGACCAACCACTCTTTTAAAATAGTTAGAAACCAACAGCACATAACAAATAAAAATGTAACAATTAGTCAGCTCTCCTTGTATGTACATGGATTGTGATCATGGGCCTACAGTTGGCACTTAAAAAAAAAGATTTGGACTAGCTTTACTGCAGCTGGCATTTGGGACAAGCCTGAAAAATCAAAGATGTAATACATTTTTTTTGGTATTCATCATCTAAAAACGCAAAAAAAAATTAACTAAACTTTTACTTTTGTTTACTTGGGCATTTGTAAATAAAGAGAAAAGTATGCCTGTATATATGTGTAGGAAAAGCGAAATTAGTAATGTACACTTATATTTGCCTAGTTGCTTGCTGTTACTCACTTACTCTGTGATGATTGATTTATCACTATCAGCCATCTCTTCAGTATTCATATCTATAATAAGGCTAGTGCTAAACTTCCAAGTGATTGAGATAAGCGAATGGGGCTAGCACATCACTACTATGTAAGTGCCATGTTCTTGAGATAAGCAAATGGGGCTAGTACTATATGTAATGTAACTACCAAGTAATTGAGGCTAAAACTCCACTGTACTATGTATGTACCATGTCATTGAGATCAGCAAATGAGGCTAGCGCTACTTGTAATGTAACTACCATGTCACTGACATAAGCACAAAAAAGACCTAGTACACTGTACTAAGTATGTAGCTGCCATGTCGCTGTATTATAACATGAAAACGCAGTTTCAAATGCTTTGTCTGGAGTCCAAACTTCTTGCTTGTCTGTGTGGAACTGGTCAATGACAGTTGTCGGATTTTCCTCTCTTTCTCTCTTTCTCCGTGTGCATTCCAACCATCTTAGCTCTATATATATATATATATATAGTTTGTGTGTGTGTGTGTAGCTACCTGACTTAGATTTAGTTGCTCAAGTGGCATGTAGCACTATGCCATTCTTTTCAAATGTAAACAATCAAAATCTCTTCTTTTTTAATATGGTGGCAATGTGCAATAAACTTTAGTTAATTTTCTGTATCCTTCAGACATAAAAAACAAAAACGATGGTACAAAGTAATATTGGCCATCATCGAAAAAGACTTTAGCCTTTCTTATATATATGTATAGCTGTCTAACAAATTAAGTGCATAGATTTATGATTAGAACTAACTTTTTTAAATGAACATTCTTGGCATCACACTCTTTAGCCAAATATTCCCCTTAAAAGATGGGTCATGTAGTTAAAAATTCCCCACATGCTTGGCTACCAGTATCAATAAAGAGTTTTTGTTGCTTCAGTTGTGTGCAGTTGTACAAAGGCATATTTAATGTGAAAGCCCTTCTCATCGGGCTGCCCTATGTTCCACAGGGAACCAGTTAGCTGTAACTAAATCTGTACATTGGGCGCCTCTGATAATGCAAAATATTTTACGATCAAGTTTGTTTTGATCTTTTCTTATGCTCGAGTGGACGATTTTGTCTACTTTTCAGCTTTCAATCAATAACTAGCAACCTTGTCATGATTGTGTAGCTAGTTTATGTGTCTAGTAATTCCTTTTTGTAAACCAAAAGTGAGAAAAGATCAGATGTATTCTTTAACCTCGAAGCCAGAAAGGTATTTCATGATCTCTTGGATACTTGAGCTGAAGCATTCTAACCATATTATTGATAATGAAATAACATTTTACAATTGAGAGGTCTGGGACATCTGAGTGTGAATTTTTCATCCCTCTACCTGCAGTTTCTTACCTGTTGTTCACACATTTTCACTTTTCTATCCAGTACAGTAGCAGTTCTTCCCCACCGTGCAATCCTAGTTGTTCTATAATTTTATAAGCACTTTGTCCTTCACTGTAGTGATCAGCCCTAAATGTGTGTAGCCTATGAGAAGCTCACTTTGTAAAGTAAATATATATACGCTGTATAAATATTCATTGTATTCTGTTCAATTTTGTTTTGCGTAGCTTTGTTACCGAAATACTTTCAGTGCCGATGGATTATTTGAACAGTCTACCCGTTATCACATGCATGAAAATTCTTGTTTTTTTATATCATCCCCATGATCATGATCATCACCATCATTATTATTATTATAAATATTAGGTTAAATTTATACATCTATTTATATCATTACCACAATATGTAAACCTGATTGTCTAGGTTGTTGGAAGGCTTTAGTGCCTCATTTAAATACATAAGATTTAAATTTGAAAACCCAAAACGTCTTTGAGTTATTTTGTCTTGTTCAGTTTTGTTTGTGATTTTTCAATCGTGGCATTAGTTTGTTTACATTGTAAATCATTTGGCTTCAGGTTTAATGGTACTATAATAAAGTTCTACATGTGCCAGAATAAAGTGCTAGATGTACTTTAATCAGGTGCTATAATGAAATATAAAATGACGAATCTGTGAGTGAACCCAAAAGAAATTAAGATTTCTATCATTTGTCATATATGAGATATCGTTGTCATATTGGAACAAAAAAGTGAGTGAAATTTAATATAGACAAAGAAAAGACAAAAAGTTGATGATGTTTACATTGACATATCTTTATTTGCTTGAGAAAAAGATACAAATTCATCACACGCAAAAAAAAAAACCCAAGCATATTGAGACAGTAACTCTAAGAATATATCCATTGATGTTAACAATTACCCTAGCAAAACGTAAATCTCTCAAAACTCAAACCCACATCACGATAAGAAAAAGCAAGATGGCCACATGAACATTTACAAATGCATCACAAAAGCATTAAGCAAATAGAACAATTTCATATTATTTATGGCAACAATTCAGGGAAATACAAGACTTAAAAAAGAAAATTCATGTATTTTTTATGCAGAATGTTGAAAAGTTGTTTTTCTTTTTTATTTTTATATGAATAATCAATTCTTATCTGAGAACTTTTAATGAGCAAAGTCTGATTATCTAACAGAAAAAGATTGACCGAAATATGATCAAATATAACTACACAGATCTCCCCAAATATATTTTAAGTTTTTTAAATTTAGGTTTAGTTGATAATCTTCAAAATTCTAAATCACATTTAACTATTTGAAGTCAAATTTATGCCACACAGAAACTTGGAACTACTTGCAATTTATCACTTATTCCGTGGAATCCATTCCTAAATACATTAATATAATGTACAAAATTATATTTACAATTTTGACATGAAAACTTCATGTTTGGAAGTTAGAAAAAGTATAAAATAATAACAGGTAACTTAGGATATTATTCTCTGATAATAAACAACAAATTATTGTAAGCTTAGTTCCCTAAAATTGTTATACATTTTTGTAATGATCTCTTTCGCTTTAAACACGTAGTATAATATAATGACATTATGGCAGCAATCGGATGTATAAAGCAGAGGGAAACATTGCTATGGTAGAAGCTGACACTTTAAGCACTAGGAAGCTGAGAACTGATTTCAAGACAGTTCGTATAAACGTGAAAAAGACCCAAAACAAAAACAACAAAACAAACAAACCAAAAAAACAAAACAACTGAAAACTTTCATTCACTTCTCAAAATAAATACATGTAGCCACTTTAAAAAGACTTGTTTCCAACAACAACAAAAAAAATCATCGCAAGTTAAATTTCATACATATTAATGTCTATTTGTAAATGATATTGAATTAGAAACCTAGAGTACCAGCTGATTTACTTTAGGATACTTTCTTGTAAACTCTAATACTTGTCACAGAACCGTTTGCTGTGAATGTCTGAGAACAGAGGAAAAAAATCAGATCAGGACAAGTTATAAAAACTTAATTTTTTTAATAATAGTTAATACTAAATACCTCAATGTCCAAAAAATGCAAGTTCAAAAGTTACTAAATGATCCTATTTCGTTTAAGACAAAACTACTATCCCCCTATTCCAAAATAAACGAACAAAAGAAAAAAAGGAATAAAAAAATAAAATCTTCAAAGGAAGAAAGTTTCCTCTTCAGAGCTGAAACCGCATGGGCGCTACTGGAGATGCATATAAATGGAGAGAGAGAGGGAGAGAGACAAAGGCAGAGATAGAAAGATAGATAGATAGATCCCCCTATTCCAAAATAAACACCAAAAAATAATAATATAAAAAATAAAATAAAATCATCAAACGAAGGAAGTTTCGAATTCCCTCTTCAGAGTTGAAACTGCATGTGTGATGTATCAGACGGAGAGAGAGGGGGAGAGATAGAGATGTATAGATAGATAGATAGATAAATAGATAGATAGATAGATAGATAGATAGATAGATAGATAGATAGATAGATAGAGAGAGAGAGAGAGAGAGAGGGAGGGAGGGAGGGAGGGAGGAATTTCTCCCTTTTAAATTTAAACTAACCCAACTGATAAGCCCTACCATCAATCTATTCACTCTTACCATAGTCATCTGGTCGCCACTGATCTGCCGGACATTCCTGGACGTGAAGCCGTCACCGGTCTGTGACTCCACCAGTTTGTCCCCCTCCAGTGAGTACACCACCTGCAGGGAGGGAAAAAAATAAAATAAAAATAGCCTCAAATTGTGTACAGCCAAATAGCTCTCCAATCGATTTGAAACTTTGTGTTTGTATTAGTTTTGCTCTCAACATGATTCAAAGGTTAAAGCTTTCGCATTGAGATTCACGCAAATTGCTTTTTATCACCATCTCCGAAAACATTCACCATTCTGTCTGTGTGTGGTAGCACGTAAAATGTAAGTTTTTGGGACCATTTTCAACATAGAATCCCTTATTCGAATCCAGGAGTGGTTAAAGCTAGAGCTTCCCCCCCCCCCCCCCCCCACAAAGAACTAGCCATGTTATTACATTTAAGATAAGAACTAGCGCATGTTATTACATTTAAGATAAATCAAATATTACAAAAACAAATAAACAGCACAACACAAAACATGCATATGGACAGCCGGTTGATAAATTTTAATGCTCTGGATGAGAGCTAGAGGTCCGCGGTTCGATTCGGAGATATTGGCCCCGTCTCCTTAAAGGGGAGTGGGAGTGGGGGTGAATGGAGGGATGCGTGGAATAATCAATCACCATGATAAATAGACAATCAACACTGACTATCACAGACAAGCGCGTTAATGATTAATGTACGTAAACAACTCACCCAAAGTCGAAAGTATGTTTTTTTCTTTACGAGTTATGGTAAGCCTATATTGTCATTTACTTATGTATACGAAACTTGGCTCAAACATTACAAAATCAAAATGTGTAGATATTATATTAATAGCGACATATTTGAAAAAATATCGACAAACACAGTCATGTAAATCGAGTAGATGGGGTAAAAAATTGCTATAATTCTTTGTCTGTAATAGGCCTACTGTTCGACATTGCTTTGAGTTTGACACAAAACAGTAGTTTTACAACTATACAACTCTACAAAACATTTCGCGTACCTTGACCCTCCTACCGTCCAGCGTGAGTGTCTCCGTCTCCTGTCCCTCTGTGTACATGTCCAGCTTCTCTCCAGCCACGGTGATCACCTGGTGGGGACAGTTTGTAGGGTAGTTCAGTTACAGAGCGTTTGGCTCCAGACTAGGAGGCACCCGGTTTGAACCCACGATCGGGCAAATCTGTTTGCCGGATTTCTTCCCTTGCTTGTTGGGTAGGTGTCAGTATAAACTATAATGTGACATGTTGAAATATGAGTACATGTATCGGTATCTCCGTGCTGTCTCGTGTGTGGCGGCATGGAGAATTGTCAGGCTTTATAAGTTTTGGGACCCGTCATCCTGTAAGAATCTTCATGGGTATGAAGGAGACGTTAAGCTAGGAGAGTTTTGCTTTCTTGAACTAAATGATAAAATGCATTCTTTTAATAATGTGGCGTGTATCAGTCTCATACTTCAAACCAGGACCACCCGATAAAAAAAATCAACTAAAGAGGATGACACGAAAATGTTTGAGTATTATGAGCCCAATTGACACAGACTTAACACACATATTATTTCCCTTATTCCTCTCAAACTGTTCTGTCCTATATCCTTGTTATTTCCTTTAAAGAGAGAAAAAAACTGTTTTAGACTAATGCGTTAAATAGCTGTCCTTACTGGCATTCATAGACTAGACATCTGTTATTTCTTTGTATACAAATTTGTATATGTGTCAGGGAAACTATAATAGTAACATAATAGGGAGCGTGGTATACCAAAACTTTGAGTGCCAAGACAATTCAAGGGTTCTAATCTTACAAAGCGGAATCATTTTTTGGTTATTTTCATTCAAAGCCTACTTATAAACAATGTGGAAAAATCCCTGACATTTCATCAACAATTTTCAGTGGTCTGCCTCCTCTAAATCTTATTTTTCAAATATTTTTGAATGGTGGTTTTTAAGTACTGTACAGTACAGTTATGTAGCGATTCAGACGACCTCTATTGACAGGATTAGCATGACCCATAAAACAAGAACTAACTATCCATGTTGACAGAGATATAATTAATTACTAAGGGACATATTCAACTTCGCATTTAAAAAGTTTATCGGAGGATAAAGTGTTTGCTTTCTATTTTCTTCATGACCATATTCTTCTACTTTTGTTTCCAGTGTTGGATAACGTTTTGTAATTTTCTTAATACACCTCTGCTTAGAGGCAGAACTGACTTATCACGATCTTAATGATTTTAACAGTAGTACCAGAAGGGACACTCGTAGCTCTTTTCTATCTTGATAAAGCATTTTAGCTACCGCCAGGTGTGAAAAAATCGTGACAAATATGGACGACTAAACTTTATCAATTCAAAAACACCATTCTTTTATGTCGCGTAGATGTACTTACGAGCGATGTTGTCTAATTACCTTAACAGACCAGGTGGTTCCGTCCCTGGAGATTTCCTGGTAGACTTTCGCGTCCCCCACCAGACTCTTCTTGGCAAGTCCCTGCTTCTCCTGGGACACACCTGTAGGGATGGGGAGAAAATTAGGGATGTATGAAGAATTACGGTTTAAATATAGATGTTGTTTTAATTGTATGTTAATGATTATTAAAAAGAGCAGTTTGAGTGACAAAAAATCATTATTTCGTTATGTAAACTTCACACAAGATAATAATTATAAGACAAAACGCAAACCAAAAATTAAATGAAATACTAAAAAAAAAAATTGCAAACGTGTCATGCCGACGGCGACGACAATGACGACAACAAAACAATAACAGACACATTTTTCACAACAAAAATGCCCAGACCATTAACCATCATTTTCGTGACGAGAATTTAGGCGTTGCGGGAGCCTGTGAGCTTTGCTAATCCACAATTAAACAGATTAGAAGTTAACTTCCAATATTCGATTTTGGGCCAATGTGTTTGATGATGGCGTCGAACCCGTTTGAATAGTGAATATGCCATAAAAGCCCTAGTTTGAGTCAAAGTCGCAACCTCCTTCGAGATTCTAAGAGGACCAACTAAACGACTCTTGTACTCACACACAGTGGTTTCCGTAGGAGCCGCTCCAATCCTACGAGGTCAGACCGACTTTCCTAAATATCTGTTATGATTTACATTATGTCTTGATACCAATAAACAAATAGGCCAAACATGATGGAACATTTTGAAGTGTTATCTTCGCAATTGAACTCTGTGAAGCGTCTGCTGAAAACATCCAAGATGCCTTTGTTGCGGAATTATGTTCTTTTTCCAAGAGTATTATCACCGGACACAGATTTACACGTGGAGGTAATTTTTTTGAGGCAGTAATCTCCTTTCCACTTTTATTTAAATCAACACCATGTTCATGCCCATCCCGATATATACTCGTTAAACCCAAGAAAGAGTTTGATCGTTTTCAATATACACAATATTTCGTACTGCGATAAGCACTGGCATTCCTTTACGCTTATCACACCTTTACCTGATCACCATATGTTTACGGGTAACCTTTGCTTGTGTTTTCCCTGACGACCCTTAAGGAAACAAACAAAGTGCAGGCGACCCCATGCTTCAGGTACGTCGATTTTCCAGCCTTGTTCTCGGATCAAATGTCCAAACACAAGGGTGTTAGCTTAATGTCAGAGGCATCGACTCAAACTAACAAGGAAACATTAGTCTTGGCCTGCATTAAAAATTGATGATGTAACCACAGTCTTCTGTTCTAACTAAACCCATGGTTTTCTCCCATTTTTTCTCTCTTTATTAAATTCTGTTTTGAGCGAAATACACACAGTGAGTCAACAGTTTTCTCTTTTCGGACGCTTTAAAAGACAAAAAAGTAGGCGTATTTTGCACAGCAAAACACATAACCCTATACGATAATGCAGCTTAAACAATTAAGGTAAATAGAACAACTGACCACAGGGCATAACCGGATGGTTAAACACCTAACTGAGAATTGCTTGAGCAGAAATAATTGAGTGTTTGCTCTTGACAAGAAAATGGCTATTATGTCATCACAACCGTACTCAGCGAAATCGAGTGACAAGTTTTACAGATAGTGCTAAGTGCAGCAAACTTAAGTTATACGCGAGAACGTGTCATTTGGCAATGTTGAAAAACTTATAGTGATAGGATGATAAGCGAATAAGAATGGTGCCCGTATTTAGTAATTTAATTAGACAAGTAAGGAGGAAAGCGGAGAGCAGCGAGAGAGAGAGAGAAAGCGAGAGAGAGAGAGAGAGAGAGAGAGAGAGAGAGAGAGAGAGAGAGAGAGAGAGAGAGAGAGAGAAGAGAGAGATATAGAGAGAGATAGAGAGAAAGAAGGAGAGAAAAGAGAGGAGAGATTAGAAGATAGATATATAGATATATAGGGAAAGAGAGAGAGAGAGAGAGAGGGGGAGAGAGAAGAGAGAGATAGAGATAAAGAGAGAGAAAGAGAGAGAGAGAGAGACATAGAGAGACAGACATAATATTATAGAAAGTGATAGAGAGAGAGAGAGTTGGATGGAGTGCGGAAAACTGAAATGTGTACATCATGTATACTAACGAGCGAGGCAAAAGCGCTTTATGTCCTGTACAGTTTGTAAATTAATATTTTAAAAGAAAAAATCCATAATTATTATTATACACTCTCTTTATTTTACAAAACCTGCTTGAAAATGTCAAGAATAACATAACAGGCAACTACTCGAAAATCACAAAACAGAAGATTGTCAAAACCAAAATGTTGTTAAAGTAAACAACAACAACAACAACAACAACAACAACAACAACAACAACAACAACAACAACAACAACAACAACAACAACAACAACAACAACAACAACAACAACAAAAACACCAACAGCAGCAGCAACAACAACAACAAAAACACCAACAGCAGCAGCAACAACAACATCACAATGAAATGAATTATGATAAAAAACAACAACAACCAATATTAAGAATATAGTAGATGTTCGCACAATGAACACTCGGTGATAAAGCGAATGGAAAGGATCTTACCCACTGCCTCCATGTATTTTCCAAAGTTCTCATCTGTTGATATGAGCTCCCACTTGCTACAGAATTCTGCCATTGCTTCTCTGGAACACAAAATAAATGAATTCTGAACTCTATGAGAATTCTACCTAACGATTGGTCATTCATTACAGCTGTGTTTCGGCAACTTTGAGCTGACTATCATCGGTGCCGATATAAAAATTACATGTTTATTTGATGAAATTCCAACAATCAGCTCGAAAACAGAAGCATTGATCCCACAATGTTGTTGTTCAGGGATGATATATAGGCACCGCCACCAACATCCACTGGGGACCAACTGGGTTAGTGGTAGAGCGTTGGTCTACCAATCAGGAGATCCCCGGTTCCGAACCCAGGATCGGCCAAGAATAATTTTTCTTATTTATTTTACTCCCTTTTTAAACCACAAATAGGTCAACACGAGTACATAAGTGAATCAGACTGGCATTGCGCTGTAAACAAAGGATCTTATAGCAACACGTTAATTTTTATGTCCCCACCCTTACCCCGTTCCCTGAAAAAGAAAAAAAAGTTTAAGCGACTACTCTTAAAACACAATGTAAGGTCTGGCTATCATGAAAACAAAAGTCATACACACTACTATATCAGTTCAGACTCTTAAAAATCGAGTAGCGCATTTTAGGCGAATGCCGAACAGTAGACATCCAGTAGAGTTTGAAAAGTCATGATTTCCTCTTTGTTCACGTATTGCCCAATCTCAACCAACAAACAAAACAAGTCT
Source organism: Elysia chlorotica (assembly GCA_003991915.1). NCBI lineage: Eukaryota > Metazoa > Mollusca > Gastropoda > Plakobranchidae > Elysia > Elysia chlorotica. The sequence goes on along the minus strand of RQTK01000212.1, from coordinate 277,882 downwards.
ACTGATATACAGACTAGGCTATTTACAGTTTTCATGATAGTTGTACCTCTAACAATGTTGAAACAATCTTGCATTGATCATTTTATAATACTTTTGTCGTCGAATTTTTTTAAGGATGATATAGTTACACTTATAACAACAACAGCAACTACAACAACAACAACAACAACAACAACAACAACAACAACAACAACAACAACAACAACAACAACAACAACAACAACAACAACAACAACAACAACAACAACAACAACAAAATTAAAACAGCAAAAAGCAACAAAAACAGATTAATGAATGATTGCGAAATAAAGTTTTCAACCATTTATTGGAGAAACATTTCTTAATATTGTGTAGACTAATTTCGCTCTTTTTTCTCAATTCATAATAATCCAAATAATAATATTCACAGAAAAGGAAGTTAAGCTGCTCACAGTTATTGTTTTAATATCGAGTTCTAAGATTTAATCCGCAGATGATTGAAATTGCCTCTTTATAATTTATTTGTAATTATGATTTCTTGTTTGATTAAAAAAAGGAGTTTTCTGCTTCTCTCCCAAGGTCATTATTGTCGTAATACCTTTTTGCTCCATCTATTCTTAAATTAATCACATACACACACACACACAACACACACAGTGACATACAAACACACACATATATCCATTTCCTTCATCTACCTCTCTTTTACACTTTTTCAAAGAGCAATGGGAAGAAATTGCGGATATTAAAAGTTTCAATTAAAACATTGTCAACAATTCACACCTTGTTTCACCATAACCTGTCCTTATTATGAAATCACCTTTCGCTGTGTTTCTTGGTTATCATGTATGTCATTGTGTTATTATGTGTGCTCACAAACCAATTTGCCAACATCGACGCCAAAAATAGAAAATGCATATTGACAAACAAACTGGTATCGACCCATCCAACACAATCCAAACTGGTATCGACCCATCCAATACAATCCCAACTGGTATCGACCCATCCAAATCAATCCTAACTGGTATCGATCCATCCAACACAATCCCAACTGGTATCGACTCATCCAACACAATCTCAACATTTTCTAAGTAAAATTGCTGTTGGAGAACATAGCTCTGTGTGTAAATAGTATTACGGAAAAAGCTAACCAGGTGTCTTTTTTCTTTGTCACAGGAATAATTTCGGTTTACACAATTCTCAATCTACTAAATAGGAAATGATTAGAAGAGCGGAAACGTTGTGGTATGAAAAACTGGATTATTTAGAATTTTGAATAAATATTTTGTCATCATATTTGGTATATAGATCGATCTATTCATTTTAGAGCTATAATAATACTTATTAAAAGGTTAATTAGTACTTTGACCATCTTTTAAGTTTCACGAAATTAAAAAAAAATCCTTTTTTATTATAGCCAATGCAACCCTGTCTTTGCACTCCCCCACCTCACTTATAAATAGAGGAACAATTAAAAATTCGCGCTTTAAAGAATGAAAAAAGAAAAGTTTTAAAAATACTAACTTTTTCCGAAAAGAATACTGGAGACTCACCAAACAAAAAAATACAAAAATGTAAAAGAGTAAAAGTATGCGACCGATCTGAGTTGGACAGTTTATACAAACTTACTTACTTTATGTGCTGTCCAAAATCCAAAAAAGAAAAAAAGCAACTTCTTGAAAATCCAACACTCGAGATGATTTCAGGCTCAGTACTCACCAACTACTGGTCGCCAGAGGACGTGAGTGGAAGAGAGGAATATGGAGAGACTAGGAGAGTGAGTGAGTGAGTGAGTGAGAGAGAGCAGATCATCAGCTGGTGGGCCACAATGCTGCTTTGCGGATTTTGTGAGTGGATTACGATTGGGAGCGAGTAAGAATGCTTTATATACTTGAGTCGAGAGGAAGATACACGAGGGATAGGTCTGTGTGTAAGGAAGGGAGAGAGAGAGAGAGAGAGAGAGAGAGAGAGAGAGAGAGAGAGAGAGAGAGAGAGAGAGGGAGAGAGAGAGGAGAGAGAGAGAGAGAGAGAGAGAGAGAGAGAGAGAGAGAGAGAGAGAACAGAGAAAGAGAGAGAGAGAGAGAAGAGAGAGAGAGAGTCTCTCTCTCTCTCTCTCTCTCTCTCTCTCTCTCTCTCTCAAGTACGTGTCTATCATTTCACACTTCAGAAAGTACAACGCTGAGAAGTGCAGAGTGCATGACTCAAGAAGGATGAGAACCGGATCTTAACCGGAAATCCAGGCGAAGTAGCGGTTTATCTATTTTACATATTGTGAAGTGGTTTTTGTAACTGTAAAATTGGTTTAAACTTCATCATGAATTCTGCTTGCTTTCCTTATGCCACACGCTAGTCTCCCCATGCTTTTAATCCGATGGTGTTTTTGACCTTTAAAAAGAAAATGATCAAAATTTGGTGTTAGTATTTTTTTCTGTGGCTGCGGTTTTTGCGAACAATAGGAGTTTATCTATTAACACTTTACTTTGGTTTACCAGATACATTTCATATTGACAAAACTAAGGAGTGTGGTCTTATTTTAAATAAATAAATTAAAAAAAGAATTCCTCTCTTCACCATAATGATTGCAGGCTAATGTTATGGGACAGAAAGTACTTGCACCTTGTATTAGCAATATTTTTGTACACACTGGCTTTCTGGCTATGTCAATCAACCAGACAGTCGACCTGCAGGCATTACTATAAGGGCTATCTCCTGGATCTTCAGAGAATTCGACCCTTAAAAGTAAAAGCAAATCGGGTAAAAACATTTTGTCGGATTTCGTCAACTGCTGGTTGGGTTCTTGTCGGTACATGTATAATGTGAGCGGCTGAGATAGAAATGCTGGTAACTCCGCTGTCTCTGGGTAGCAGCACATGTAATTATCAGACGTTAGTCTTAGGACCCATGCGCCATCCAGCCTAATTGCTGTCCCTCTGCTTTAAGAAACCATTCAACCAACCAACTACGCAGAAGAATTTTCATACAGGCAGACCTATAAGGTCCTACTCGTGGAGCTGTCTAAAGAAGCCATCCCTCCACGACTCAGCTGGTGTCTGAATGTACCTCACACCGAGGGGATCGAACACTTGGACCAGGTGAACTTAGATCAGGCGTGTTAGGTTACATACCATGAACTTCCTAAAAATCAGAGCCCCTCAAAACACAGTTCGAGTTGGGGCGCAGTGGTCCAAAGGTAGACTGCGCGGCTTCCAATCGTAACGTTGTTTATCCCCCAAGTCCCGCGGACGCCATAATGTTTAGGGTCGCTATCAGTATTATCTCATCGGCCGAGTCTATTATCGGTTGCAGTTGACGTAAACCATCTTTCTTGAGAATTCTAAGCTATTTTCTCTTTCTACGTCTAAAGATTATTTTAACACAGGCGGATTTATAAAGTAAACACAAAGCTGCACGAGTTTCTGAAGAGATAAAGTGGTAGGTCTTATTCAACTTTTACAGCAGAATTAAATCAGAACAATACCCTGGAAAATACTTTTTGGCTGGCGCATCAGCTCATCTAAAACTGTACCAATAATAAATAAATAATTAAACTCAAGTGTCGCTTTAACGCAAAGTAGTAAAGCCCTGTATAATTTATAGAAGCTAGGGTGGTGGTACATCAAGACAGTTACTACTCTGAATGAAAGAGTAGGAGGTTTAAAGTTCAAATCTCAGCTGCTTCTGTATAGGGTTCTTCTGGAGACAGGGGACATGGACTGATATAAAAGATTACGTCAATAAATTGATAGTGACAATGTATAAAAACAAGTAGTCTCTATCTAGTTCCTCTCTAGTCTCTACTGAAATTAGGAACCTGGCCAATACTTTCATGTTTTCGATAAAAAAGCAGAACTGTCAATTCTGGTATTCTCGAAAAGGATGCCAACTTTGGATAATTTCATTACACATGCATAAAAACCACCCACACAGAAGCAAAGTTATTTTTTCGCGGGTAATCGTTGCGTCAGCTAAAAGGAAATGTGATTATAATAGCTCCTTTAGGTTCTCAGTCAATGAGGAAAATACACTTGATCAAGATTTTGATTCTGAGTAGTTTGGAAGGCCCCTTATATATATATATATATCTATGACAGGATACAAAACTTACTAGGATGAAATTTTGTCTTACAAATCTACGATCTGAGCTGTCCCACGTACGTACGAAAAACCCTGGTAGTCAGGACTTTTTAAAGATGAAATACGTATGAAATGGTGCCGTATTGTCTTCACAGTTTCAGTTTCACTTTCCTTATAGAACATTGGCTTCACTTAGGTAAAACCGGCTCTTCTATCATTAGAATTAGATCTTCACTTGACACAATGCTGCAGGAAATCTGGGCATAAAGATTGGAGCGGGCGACACAAAATTCAGTTTGAAAGGGAAAAAAAAAGGAAAGAAAAAAAAATGGGTTAGCCGATATTCTTTCTCAGATGTGTTAAGATAGATAGATAGATAGATAGATAGATAGATAGAGAGAGAGAGAGAGAGAGAGAGAGAGAGAGAGATTGAGAGAGAGAATAAGGGAGAGAGAGGAAGAGAGAGAGAGGGAGATAGAGAGAGAGAGAGAGAGAAAAGATGTTTGTGCATTATTGAACAGGATGCGAGCTGCCGTGATAAAAAGAAATTCAATTATTTTGAACCCTGAGATGCTAGTGTCTTATTGTCATAGGTCTGCATTCTCTTTCAATAGTGGAGTGCTTTTATCTCCACCATTTCCCCACTGCTCTCTTATCCCTTTGTTTCCGATGAATTCTAATTCTCATACTCTTTTTATGAGTTAAAAATAATTTTAGCTTTAATTTCCGATGTCTATTACCAAAACATCACTAAGAATCACTCATACCTTTTCCTTTCACTACCATGAATATCTTATGATTAATTTATGATTCATCTTTAACGAAGACAAAAACGTGGAAAGAATAATTTAACTCGGCATTTTTATTTGTACCGTTACTAAAAATCAGTAAAACTGTTGTAACTTTATCTTGTTTTAAAAGGCAAAAGAATGTCTGGTATAAACGAGTACATGAAATGTAAAATAATTCATGACTTGGTACTAGTATAAAACTTTTTTGCTTTTCATACTTTCACATTGAAACTATCCAAGATGCATTGTTTCACACAATTCTACCAAATGCATTTAATGTACCAGTAAGGTTTAGAAATATCTGAAAATTGGTTATTCAATTGAAGAACATTACTTAAGATAAATAACACAACCGTTTAACCCCCACGATAAGTTGGTTGAAAAAAAATAAAAAAGTTTTTAAATGAGTTTTAGAAGGGTATTACCGGTAGAATTAGACTACTAATAGGACAAAATAATATTTAATTATCAAGTTCATCGTATCTGATGATTACGATAACTCTCTCTCTTACTCTCTCCCTCTTTTAATCTCTCTCTATCCCTCCCTCTCTTTCTTTCTCTCTCTCTCTCTCTCTCTCTCTCTCTCTCTTTTGGTGAGGGTGGTCCGAATCTGGAGAAAGTCCTCCTCTGCTACCACCACGGTCGCCCGAGACTGGTCAGGTGCAGCGTGCAGTGGTCACTCGTGTCCAGAAACTTGAGGCGGCGCGACTTCCAGGGGTCAATGACGAGCAGGTCCAGGGGGTTGTAGCCCTATCCCCGCCCTGTCTCGTGTGTGGCAGCACATAAAATTTTCAGAGTCAGTCTTGGGTTCCTACAATATAGCCTTTATAGTGCTGATGTTGGAAGTTAACCCAACTCAACTCAACTCAACTGTACCCCGGAACAATAAGGGGTTAGAAATTCAGCTGGTACCCACCCCCACCCTCACTTCCCTTGCTCTGCAGTGGGTTTTATGTGAAACGTATTTGTTGTTGCTACTTCCCAATCCCAATCACTGCCCCCCTCCCCCCACCCCCCA